>OX454525.1:233819800-234223155 GCA_949715645.1 Portevinia maculata
AGAACAGAAAAAATGCGTGTGGGTTAGGCCAAATATTCATCTGGATTTTTTCATGTGATAATTTTAGAATTTACGATTTACAAGACCAGGAAAATTTAAAAGTGCACATTAGAGTTGCTCAAAGTACATCTTATATTTTTTACATCCATAGTATCTGTGAGTGTAATGGTGTGAGTACTTGTCAATGAGATTTTAGAAATAAAAACCCAAAATAGGCCCTAATTTTTTCATTGATGAAAACAAACACCTAACGCTTTCATACCTGTGGGGTAAACAAAACGCCTCTAAATTTAAGACAACCGCAAATCCCAATATGATGGTCGTTTAACACGTGCTCTTAATCATAAAAAACCAGAAAGTGTCACAACGACACCAACACGGGACCAAAGAGGAAGACATCCACCTTATAACAAAACTTCTGTAGAATGTACTGATGTGGTGAAAAAATTTATTGATCAATTTCCCAGGTACAGCTCCCACTACTCCAGAAATTCAGAGAGAATTTTTGGCTCCAACCTTAAACATAACGATTATGTATGTACCAGCTCTATCGTGGATCGGTAGAGGAAGATGAAGTTGTTTCAAAGTTTGTGTTTACAAAAAAAAATTCACAAAACTTTAATCTACATTCCTTAATTCGGAAAAGGAGAGGCTTTCAACTGAACGAGTCTTACATCAACGGAAAGCCGAGTCAGCAAGAACAGGGATGCAACAAGATGCAATGCTGAACAAGGATAGATGCGGTTATTGCATTCGATCTTATGAAAACTCTTCCAACACCAGTCATTTCCACAGGAATAGCTTACTATAAGAGACAGCTTTGGACATACTGTTACTCCTGATGATTGGGACCGTGTAATCCTCAACGCAAAAAAAAGAAACCATTTCAACTTGTTAAGATGACTGCAGAGGATATGAAAAGCATCAGATTAATAGAACAGCTTGTCACCAACAGAAAAATTTCTACAGACAAAAAATCCAAAGTAGAATGGTTAAAAATACAGTGGCTCCGATTCGAAAAAGAAAAACCTTTCATTGTTCAATACAAATACTCCAACAACGAAGATGTATTTTTTCAAGAGGTAGATATTTCAAAGAGGAAGTCCAGCAAATCCGTGGATGTAGAACTAGGGTCACTATATCCTGGTGGAAGATATATTGATGCAGCAAAGTTTAAGGACTTACAGGAGCTTAAAGAATTTCTACCGCCGAATAAGCACAATTTTTATGACAATTTGAAAACGAATTCAAGAGCTGAAGATGAAGATATTCAGGAGGAGGAAGATGCCTAAAGAACTCTATATATTTTGGAAAGTTTACATAAAACCAAAACGACCTATTCCACAGTTTATAGCGAACTCGGTATTTGTACCTGATGCCAAAACGACATAAGCCACATTTTTTTCTTTATTTATCGTTTAAAACAGCCTTTCTGATATTGAATAAATAGCTTTTAGTAACTGTAACCAAAAAAAAAATTGTTTTATGGAGCCGTTGTTTTTCTTTTTCATTTCATGACGGAAAGACTAAGACGAATATTCAAATCTCAATTCAGAAAGAAGGCCTCCCAACTGATCCCACTGCACTCCGTGATATTTACACCCGCTTCTATGAAAGCTTTAACATTTCCTCTACTAATGTGGCTAAGGATCTATCTGCTTTTGCTTCTCATATTAACTCCAAACGTATCTCATATCTTCAACGTAACCGAGTTGATCACAATAATTTTTTTCGTCCCTAAAACACCTTTGGCCGCCTCAGATCTGAAATTGCCTCTATCCTTCTACTATCAAAACGTAAGAGGACTACGCACCAAAACTCACGCAGTTTTCCGTCGTACTCACACTCTTCCTTTTGATGTTTATGTTCTTACCGAAACTAATCTTTCCCCGAATATCTTAAACCAAGAGTTGTTTCCAGCATCTTTCAACGTATTTTGTGATGATAACGTCACTTGTCTTCTAGACATACTTCCCTGCCGTGGCGTTCTCATTGCAGTTCATAACAGCTTGAACTCTTCCATCATCTCAACATCAACCTCCCCTCTTCTAGATTTTGTTGTAGTAAAAATCTCGCTCGTTAACCGTTCTCTCTACGTAATGTGCTTCTACATACGTCCGTCTCAACCCATCGAATCCTACCAACTCGTCGTGGATGCCATCGACCATTTACTTGATACTTGTAAGCCAAACGATGAAATCATAATTTTCGGCGATTTTAATCTCCCTAATCTACAGTGGAGCTTATCGGAAGATCAATCTTTCTTCGTCCCAATAAACCCGATATCTAGTAAGGAAGGCCTTTTTGTCGACCGCGTAACTGATTCTGGGCTTTGTCAAGTCAGTGGTGTTAAAAATTATATGGGACGACAGTTGGATCTTGTTTTCACAACTGACCCTGTAAACTCCTCAACCATTGAAAGTTCTTTACACCTTTCTACTATTGACGCTTACCACCCTCCTCTGCTCCTTTCTTTCTTTTATCACCCCTCTTCCCAATCCCTGCCTCCAACTAACCTGTACTCCTACGACTTCCACAAAGCTAACTTCCGAAAGATCAATGACTTTCTGAGCAGAATCGAACTCAACTTCTCGAACTTATCCGTTGATGAAGCTGCCACCCGTTTTTATGACGAAATCTTTAAATGCATTTCCTTATTCGTTCCTTATTCGCGCCATAAAATCTCACCATCTTCCCCTCCGTGGTATAATAGGAAACTGCGTTCACTTCGTAATAAACGTAACAAACTATGGGCGATCTATCTTCTAACCAGAACTACTACAGATTATTCGAATTATCTCGGTTCGTACTTACAGTTCTCTAACCTTTTTCACTGTCTCTATCAACGCTATCTTTCTGATGCTCAAGCTAACCTCATCAAGGACCCACGGTCATTTTTTCATTTTGTTAATTATAAAAGGAAATCTGATGGATATCCCTCCTCACTCTTGTTTGAAGGCGAGTCCTTAACGGACCCATTTGTAATCGCAAACTCTTTTGCCACCGTGTTCAAGCAGTCCTTCACTGACGACTGCCCTGAACCGGATCACTCCTACTTCAGTTATCTGAAAAACTACACCGTTGGCCCATTCATTTTGCCCACCTTTGACCATTCCACGGTGTGCGACAGACTTCTTCATCTCAATGATGAATTTGTACCCGGCCCAGACGGCCTTCCAGCCATTCTTCTCAAAAAGTGTTCTGCGATTCTTTCACCTTTTATTGCCAATCTCTTTAAACATTCCTTATCTCTTGGGAAATTTCCTAAAATCTGGAAAACGTCCTTCATTTCACCTGTTCACAAAAAAGGGCCAAAGAATGACGTATCTAACTATCGACCTATTGCCAAGCTGTCGCATTTACCCAAGGTTTTCGAAAGTATGATGTACGATTCATTATCCTTTCAGTGCAAGTCTTTTATCTCCCCCCTTCAGCACGGTTTCCTTAAAGGTAGATCCACAACCACCAACCTTGTTGACTTTGTCTCCGTTACACTGCTTTAGAAAGTGGCAATGAAGTGGATTTAATCGCTACTGACTTCAGTAAGGCGTTTGACAAAATATCTCATCGTTTGATTCTTTTAAAACTCTCCTTCCTTGGCTTCGATCCCCCACTATTGAATTGGTTTTCTTCTTACCTTGAGAACCGATCTTATAATGTTCGTTTTCGTTCTGTTCTCTCTTTGCCTTTTAAAGCCACCTCTGGTGTTCCACAAGGTAGCCACCTTGGACCTTTGATTTTTATTCTGGCTATAAATGATATTGACAACGTCATCAACTTCTCCTCCATCTCCCTCTATGCCGATGACGCTAAATTCTTCAAAATCATTTCTTCTCCACACGACTCTGATCTTCTTCAACAAGACCTCAATAGTTTTTCGGTCTGGTGTCAAAAAAACTTTATGGAGCTGAATATTGCTAAATGTGAATCTCTTACTTTTTCACGTAAACGGATTCAGTCTCCCCCCAGATGTTACTATTTGAACAACCAACCCATTGTTACCGTTCTAACCATTCGCGACCTAGGCGTTTTGTGTGACAGAGAGCTTAACTTTCGGTCACATATTGACGAGATAATCAATAAAGCTAACTCAGCCCTTGGTTTCGTCAAACGGTGGTCTAAAGAATTTACCAATCCCTACGTGACAAAATCCCTTTACATTACCTACGTCCGCCCACTCCTAGAGTACGCTAGCCAAGTGTGGGCACCATACTACCAGGTCCACATTACAAGAATCGAAAGCATTCAACGTCGATTTCTCCGTTTTGCTCTTCGTGGGCTCCCGTGGAATAATCACCTTATCCTTCCACCATATCACGAACGCCTTAATTTAATAAACCTTCAGACCCTTGAAAAAAGAAGAGATGTGGCTGACATTCTGTTTATACATCGTCTTCTCACTGGCTCCGTTGATTGTTCCTATCTTTTGAACTACATTGCCTTTAACACTAACCCTCGGAATTTAAGATCCCCTCCTCTTTTCTATCTTCCCACCCGTCGCACGTTGTACGGCTTGAACGAGCCGATATCCCGTATGTTGCAGAAGGTCAATTCTAACCACCTCCTCTTTGATTTTAATCACTGCACTTCCTCCCTCAAATCTACCCTCCTCCATCCCTCACCATCCACCTAATTTAGTTTTAAGTAGTTTTTAAGCCCTAGCTGTAAGTCTTAGTGTAATTAGTTTTTTAAGACCTAAATAGCTTGTATTAAGCTGAATAAATGGGGTGTATGCCCCCACCAAAATTAAATTAAATCATGTGTGAGTGCCACTACAGACTTAGAAATATGTTTGACACTCTCTTTCAGCTGATCATCACTTTTATACTTATTACTTTTTGTTTTGTTTATCTCTTTTACACCATCACAAATCTGTTCACTTTGCTTTTTGAAGGCCTCACTATATTCATTTATTTTTTTAATTTCCTTCACACTACTTTCGAAAGCTTTCTGTGCCACTTTCATGGAATGAATTTGGCTGACAATAGCTTCCAATAAGCTTTTTATTTCGCTCTCATTAATTTTTTATGGATTCGTCGAATTCTTGTTTGTACTCTTTCAAATATTGGTTATTTTTTTCCACAGTTTCATGCATCTCTTTCGCTACTGCATCAATGTTTTCTATATACATCATACAGTTCTCACAAATGTACCGCACTCTCGTACAAGTATCAAAAACTTTACCACTGTATGAGTCTAAGCCACTACATTTTAGTGTGTAGTGGAATATTTTTCCACATACTCCTGCACATCTAATGCCCGATTCTCCGCGAATGGCACCAGTGCATTTACTGCAATTGTTCATGCTTTTCACTTAAAAGTTGAAAGTTTATTTTATTAGTTCACAGCAGTCCCTGCGTGGGTCAGCCGCCTCAAAAAAATCTGGCACCGCGAAAACAGTTTAAATCATTAATCCTTAGCAACTCAAAGACACGTCCGTACAGATCAAAATCACAATTCCATATATATTATATATATATTATAATTATAATTAGAGTATAATTTCAAGGATTTTATCAAAAAAAAACGAAGCTTTTGTAAAAAAAACGCTCCCTAGCTCAAACTTTGGTTTTTCAATAAAATGTTTTATTTAATTGTGGGCGTGTCAGTGGGCGGATTTTGAAAATTGTATATCCCGAGCAGTTTTAGGAGTCATAGATCATATATAAAAAAATTCAGCTTTCTAGCTCAAAATTCGATTTTTCCAAAATTTAGTTTTTTTGAGTTTGTTAGCGTGTCAGTGGGCGTATTTCAAAAATTCGTAAACTTGATTATTTCGGGACCCTAGAGAGTATATGGTTAAAATTTCAGCTCTCTAGGCCCAGTTTAAAGGCCTAATTTTTGCCGACGGACGGATGGACATGGCTAGATCGACATTACTATCGATGCTGATCATAAATATAGTAACTTTTAGGGGTCTACAGGCAATATTAAGGTATGTTACAAACTATGCGTCAAAATTAATATACCCTTAGAATAGGGTATAATAGGCTATCCAAAAACATCAAAATTCTAATGAAAAACATAGGAACGGGCTACAGTCCGCTTGGGCGAACTGTTGGATACCCTATTCTTATTCCTATCCCTCATAAGTGGGCGTGACAAAAGTCTAAGTATGGTTGAATTGTTAAGAACGCTCTACATATTTTGTTATATAACATTTAAAGGATTTTATCAAAAAAAAATGCTCCCTAGCTCAAACTTGGGTGTTTCAATAAAATTGTTTTATTTAATTGTGGGCGTGTCAGTAGGCGGATTTAAAAAAAATTAACACATGAGCATAAAGGGCCCCTAGAGAGTATATATTATAAATTTCAGCTCCCTAGCTAAAACTTTGAATTTTCAAAAAAAATAAAAAATTAATTGTGGGCGTGTCAGTGGGCGGATTTTGAAAATATTTACACATGAGCATCAGCTTTCTAGCTCAAAATTCGATTTTGAGAGAGTGAAATTCTATTGCGGTTGTGAAAACTGGTGTCCGCGTCCGGTTATAAAAGAGTCCGTTTATGAGAGAATTATTTACATTAAAAATTGTGTACGAGTAGATTATTCCGTTCTTTGATATTTGTCCGGTTATGAGAGGTGTCCGCTTATGAGGGGTGTCCGTTAGGAGAGAGTACACTGTAATAACAACAACAAGCAGACGGCTATTTCTGCCATGCTCGTGTTCTCAAACACAAACTATTGTACATATATTTCATGAAATAAAGAATCTAATCTATCTATCTATCTACAACAACAAGCACAATACCCTTTAAACGTTTAGCTTTGGATATTGTAAGACCGTTATCGGTCAGCCATGAATCCAACAGATACATACTTACGTTCCAGGATGACCTGACTAAATTCTCTAAGGCAATAGCAATTCCCTATGCTGAAGCAACAACATTATCCCGTATGATGATGTAATGCTTAATATGCCGTTTTGACACTCCAGATTCCATCCTTACGGATCAAGGAACAAATTTTCTTAGCAACTTATTCAAAGAGGTATGCAAAATCCTCAAAACCAAGAAAATTCAGAAAACCCCTTACCATCCCCAAACAAACGGTGCTCTTGAACGTAGCCATAGAACACTGGCAGAATATCTCAGACATTATGTGAACAAGGATTCACTCACATTGTATACATGGTTACCCTATTCCATGGTTACCCTATTAAATAGAGCACCGCAAACGAGCTACGAGCGCGCTTGCAGCATGGATACCAAATTGCCAGAGAACTGTTGTACGAAAGGAAAGAGAATAGGCCCGAGCTTCTAATGTGGATAGTTTTTAGGTCCTCCTTAAGAGGACTGAAACCAGTGACGAGGCCAACCAAGGATCTCAAGTCTTTCCTGTTTAGTCCAAGCAAAATTCTATCTCTGCTGATTTTTGAACCGTCCACTAGCTTCTTCGAAAACCTGCATGAGACCAGGTCATGCCAGTATTCGGGTTAAGGTGGCTGTTAGCTGATAGCCAACACACTTAGACCAATGAGGTCCGCTGTAATGCCACATGACTGGGACAACCTAGCAATATTCTTCAACACACTGCCATTAGTAGATCGAGAATACTACGAATTATGCAGAATGACGCCTATACCAACCTTCATAAACAACACCATGCTGACCATCAGGACGCATCTTGAGACAAAATATCATCACGATTCAGGGCCACAACACGTTCACCACCGACTTAAAACCCTCCTACATAAACTTTGGATCACTATCAGAAATTTCAACACCAATGCATCATGAACCGTTATTGCAAGAATTCAATGCGACGCACTATGATATCCAATCTTACTCATGTAGAAAAAATAATTGCAGAGCAGGAAGTCCTCAAGCTCACAGCTATGTTCAAGCCAATACAAGGTGCTGACGATGTACAGCATGCATTTATTGTTTTGGTTATTCATTATTTGTAATATTATTGATTCAAATAGAGTAAGCTATTTATTAGTATAAGAGACTTAATAAATCGATTACTATATCAGTGTTTAATTGAACAGCACTACTCTTTCTTTAACAATTTTCAGCCGTCAGCCGCCAATCGTGAACAGGTTCAAGTGCTTGCATCAAGTTAATTGCTTGATACAACCATTAGGCAAACTAGTCTAAACAACAAAGTAGTCGACGTGATTTAGCTTTTTGGACTACATCCACATCTTGGTACAGCTCATAGAGTTTGCGGTTTAGATGAACTCGTTAGCTACCTCGAAGTTATCGCTATCAACAGTGACATTTTGTCCTAGTCGATGTTTGTTTTTTGTGTTGATAGCATGTTCGCAAGTTTTACCAAAGTGTAAAACGTCAAAGCCAAGGATACAAGGCTCGAACAGAATCCTGTCGAGATGAACAAGGAAATATTGTAGTTGAGACACAGTCGATGCTGAGGATATGGAAGAACCACTTCTGCAGACTGTTAAACGGCGATGACGAACAACATTCCGCTGTCAGGCAGAACGAATCATTCAATATTGGCAACGACAGCGAAAACTGCCAACCACCCGAGCTGAGTGAATTGAGGATAGCAATATCTAAACTCAAGCTTAATAAGGCTGCCGGAAATGACGGCCTTCCCGCTGAGCTCTATAAGGCCGGCGGAGATGACTTGGTAAGTAACATCCACCAACTCATAAGCCAAATCTGGTCGGATGAAAATATGCCTGAAGAATGGAACCTCAGCATCGTTTGCCCGATCCACAAAAAAGGAGACCCTCTGAACTGCGCCAACTACAGAGGCATAAGTTTCCTCAACATCGCCTACAAGATCCTATCTGCCGTAATATGTGAACGCCTGAAACCGTTTACCAACAACCTGATTGGCCCTTATCAGTGTGGTTTTAGGCCAGGAAAGTCCACAACCGATCAAATTTTCACACTTCGGCAGATCCTGGAAAAAACTCAAGATGTCCAAATCGATACCCACCACCTATTCATCGATTTCAAAGTCGCATATGACAGCATTTATAGAGACGAACTGAGCCATGTCTAGTTTTGGTATACCGCCCAAACTCGTCCGTTTGTGTAGGATGACGATAGAGAATTCTCGCTGCTCTATCAGGGTCGGAAACGACCTCACCGACACATTCGATACCAAAAAAGGATTTAGGCAAGGCGATGCGCTGTCATGTGACTTCTTTAATCTGATTCTTGAGAGGATTGTGCAAAACTCCAAAGCCAACACCAGAGGCACAATTTTCCAAAAGTCGGTGCAACTACTAGCATACGCTGACGATATTGACATCATTGGTAGAACTCAATGTGATGTCATAGCCACGTTTGCTAGTATAGAGAAGGAAGCGGCGAAAATGGGTCTAGCAGTAAATGAGGGTAAGACTAAGTATATGCTGTCATCACGAAAGGACTCACAACATCGACGAATTGGACAGAACGTCACCATTGACAGATATAACTTTGAGGTAGTACGGGACTTTGTCTACCTCGGCTCCGCTATTAACTCTGACAACAACATCTCGTCAGAAATTAAACGAAGAATTACTCTTGCCAACCGCTGTTTCTTCGGGCTAAGAAGGCAATTTAATAGTAAAGCCCTCACTCGAACTACTAAGGAGATCCTATATAAGACCCTGATCATCCCAGTCCTGCTCTACGGCGCTGAAGCATGGACCGTATCAAAAGCGGATGAAGAAATCCTTGGTAGATTCGAGAGGAAAATTCTTCGAAAAATCTTCGGTCCCGTTTGTGTTGACGGGCTATGGAGACGAAGATTCAACCAAGAACTATACGAGCTGTACAGCGACATGCTCCTGGTCAAAAAACTCCGCATTGGACGTTTAAGATGGCTAGGACATGTAGAACGAATGGACACCAATACTCCGGCTCGCAGAGTCTTCGATTCCCAGCCAGACGTCGGACGCAGTAGAGGAAGACCTCGCCTTAAGTGGCGCGCACAAGTGGAAACCGACCTCAACCAACTTGGAGGCAGTTAGCTAAGTACCGGGCTAATTGGAGAGGCATGTTGGTTGAGGCCCAGGGTCATTCCGGACTGTAGCGCCACTTAAGTAAGTAAGTAAGTAGTAGCATGTACTTGGCCTTGTCCTCATTTACTTCAAGACCAACCAAATTCGTCTGTTCTTCATTCTCGCCGTGAAAGCCTCTAAAGCGACACGCTGTGAAGGCCGATAATGTCGATTTCGTCTGCATACCCCAGTAGCTTGACGGATCTATTGAAGATAGTTCCTTCCGTGTTGACACCTGACCTTCATACTATTTTGTTCCAAATACGAACAAAACTCAAGAACAAAAAGAAAAAAATGATTGATAGAAAGAACAGAGAAGATTATACGGAGACAAGAAAAATAGGCTAAATAAAAAGCATTTAGGACATAAGAATGAACCTAACTTTAGAATTAAGAGATTAGACAATGTACATACATCAAACATTAAACGTCCAAGAAAATTTGCAGACCCGATCACTCTCACTACTACCACCACTGTTATACTGATGACATCGAGCCTAGCACAAGCAATGTGTAACGGTAATTGAAAGCAACTAAGGATTTGTATGACAGCCAGAAAAATAATGTTAACTAATTAGTTAGTAGAAAGAAATGATTACATTATTAAACAAACGTGTTGGATGAAGTAAGAACTTTGAAATCATTAAATTAAATGAACGAAGATTTGTTGTCAAAAATGTTGAAAATGTAACAATCAAAACTATTGCAATTCTAGAAATATATCACTTCAAGGGAATTATATTATAAACATCCAAAATTGTAACTTTAAACTAAATGACGCTGTAATACAAAATAAAGAAACAAATTATATATTTCACTGTATTACGAAGAAGTATTTAAATATTATATTAATAACGACTATAATACTAATAATAATAATATTCATAATTTTTTTAAGAATGTCAAAGAATCGGAGAAGATAAAGATTAAAATAAACAATATTGAAACCAACCCACAAAAACATGAGAACCTTCGGGCAATTGTTAAATCTAAGGAAGGAGGAGTTAAGTATTGGTCTAATGCAAATAAACAAAAACAAAAAATAACTAAAGCTACCCAATGAACTGAGTTCACGACTTAAAAAAAATGTAAACTTCTCATAGATTGTAAGTGAACCAATGCACCGAATTAACCACCTGAATAGGTAAACTCAGCAAAACGATTACGGTCGATATTCTCGATCGGTATTGCTTGGGTATGTTATATAGTATATAAAAAGAGTAAAATAATACAAGGTCTTCAGTGGTGGTTTTTTCTTAAGTTTCAGGCGCTTTAAGTGTTTAGCACGGCGAATTGTGAGGGTAACAGTGGATAAGCTGGCCTTAACATTCTTTACTCAATTTACAATTTGTCTTCCAAGAACCGTTAGCTAAATCTCTCCTATACACACATTTCATATTTTGTTGTTAACAAAACAGTCTCTCATTTACCATAGTCGTTTTTTTCTAATCCATCATATAACGGGAGAAATATCGATTTTACTTTTCAAAAATGCCTGCTTCTAATCTTAAGACTTGCATTGTGATAGTAATAACGTAGTCTTTTTTTTAAAAAAAATGGTTGAGTGTGTATTATGTACCTTTAGGTTTTGCCTAAGCTGTCCCCCGGAAACCGAATAGCTCTAACCTGAGCATTTCTGCTCGTCCAAGTTGTACTAGGTTAGGTTAGGTAAGGTGGTTGCGAGGGCTTGAGCCCAGGCACACTTAGGCCGTTGTGATACTACAAAAGGGGGGGGGGGGGTGTTCTGCCGGTCGTCGCTCGGCCTACTGGGTTCCCTGTGATTGCCTCCTGTGAGGTAGTGGATTTTAGGGGGGAAGATACTCCTGAAGAGGTCAGGCTGTGCAGCCTGGCTGTGTTTCGCATGGGTTGCGATGTGTTAGAGTGACTAGTGCAAAGGGCGACTTTCGCCCGACATCCGAACCAAGGGTTGCGATCGATATGAGGTGATTGATGTAATCAAACCACAGGTCGATCTCAAATTCTGCGCCACGGAGGGAGGCTATTGCCTCCTGATCACCGGGGGAGGGAAGCGTCTTTTGAGATGACTGTTACAATCGAACCTCAAACTGCTCTTCACTCTCTTTGCAGGCAATACCGTGCCAGGGAGACCGATACAGTCAATCCCGAGCAAGCTATTACATTTCTTGGAGGGGGGGTCGGGGTGTACCGGCTGCACAGTCAAGTAGTTGGTTACAAAACTGTGCTAGAGGACGTGACTGAAGGTGGTCCAACCCTGCTGCACGCATCGCGGGGGGGTGCGGCTTGTGGTAACTGTTGCAGTACGAGCCTCAAGTTACACCATTTCGCGGAAAGGGAGCAGGGAGGGGCGGTCTTGATAGTCGATTTGGAATTATGATGACTGAGTTGTGGTACAGGTTTTGAGGCATGGGAGAGAAGCAGAGTGTGGTTACTGTTACAATCTAACCTCAACTCTGTTCCCGTTGTGTCTGCATAGCGGGTAGGCAGCAAGGCCGGGGGAGACCGTTTCAGTCGATCCGCCGGGTTATTGTCTCGCCCTCGGAGTGGAGTTCTGACTGAAGTGACTGATACAATCTAACTTCAGTGAGATCTCGTTTCCTTTGCAGGAGAATCGGTTTGGGATGATCTGCGGGAGGGGAGCGGGAGGGGCTCAAGTCATCGTCCAATCCGTCCTCCAGTTCAGTTTAACCGTTTGGACCTAGTGACGAATTTGCTGATACAGCCAATATCTGTCTCACTGAGATCACTTAGATCATGGAAGAAATAGTTGCCGAGGATTTGTTTCCTTGAATTGGCTAGTGCGGGGCAGTTGCACAGGAGATGGGTGGTGGTTTCTTCCTCTTCGACGTCTCTACAGCTTCTGCAGAAGTCATTTGAAGGAGCTCCCAATCTGATGGCATGTCTGCCTAAAAGGCAGTGGCCGGTGATTGCTCCGATTACAGAGCTGATATATTTCCTTCTGATGGAGAAGTTTGGATGTTCTCTTCGCATCGTATTTGGTCCAAATTTGCTTTGAGGACACACATGTACTGATGCTATTCCACCTGTTGTTTGCTTCTATTAATGCATTATCTAGAAGTTTGAGTTTCAGTGTCTGAATGGGTACCGCCGGTGACTCTCTGTTGTCGGAGAGTTCTTGTGCGGAACCCCGTCTGGCTAACTCGTCCGCCTTGCAGTTGCCTGGAATATCACTGTGACCGGGTACCCAGCACAGGGAAGTGTTACATCTGACCGAGATCTCGTTAAGAGATTCGCGGCAATGTTTTACTAACTTGGATCTTATTGTTGGTGATTCTAAGGCTTTAATCGCTGCCTGACTGTCTATGTAGATCACGATAGTTTTTCCATCTATCGGGCTCATAGAGAGTCTGCGTGCTGCTTCGCGGATAGCCGTGACTTCTGCCTGAAATACACTGCAGTGGTCAGGCAGTCGTAGTACGACGTTGAGCGCAGGGTTGTCCGAAAGCACGCCCGCCCCCGTGCCGTCGGCTGTCTTTGACCCGTCGGTGTATATTTCTATGGCGTTATTGTTTACAATACGACCGCCTTCCCAGCTGGCTCGGTCTGGGATGGCCGTCTTGTATTTATTACTGAAATCTAGTGTTGGGATTAGATAATCCGTATTGTTGGAAATCTTGTGGGCAGTTAGGATGTTGCTGTGCCCGATGTGTGAACTTTGCCACGAATTGGATTCTCTTAATCTCAGGGCCGCCTTAGTGGCCACCAGCTTCCAATAGATATCAATGGGGAGGAGGTTTAAAAAAGTTGTTAGTTGTACTAATTACCATGATAAGTACTGCCTGGCGGGGTAGAGTTGGGTAGTTCCGGACCTAAATAGTTCCAGGAACTATGTCCTCTCTCGGATACATTTCCACTCGTTCCACAAACTGAATTTAAGCATGTCCATAGTTCCGAATACGTAGACATTACAATAACGAGAAACAAGACGAGAGCGAACATGTCTGTTTAGTTACAAATTGAAATACACACACACGCATATGTTGCGAAACTCCCAGCCTAATCCAACACACAAGAATGAGAAAGAGTTGAGTTGAGCGCCAAACAAGAATGAGAACGAGTTGAGTTGAGCGCCACACAAAAATCCACAAACCACAACTACACTCTACACCAGGGTTTATAAAGGCAAATTATATGTGTGTTTGTAATGTCTTGTTGATGGGTGGCGACGGTGCAGAGGTTAGTGTGTTGGCTTGTGACCCGTGGGGTGCAGGTTCAATCCCCATGGGGAACAACAACATACGCCACCCAATCACATGCCTCTACACCAAAAAGAAGGATTTCTGCCTGGTAGTACAATGGACCGTTACCGAGTCTGAGTGCTCTGGGATTTGGATTTGGAAAAAAAAAAATAAAAAAAAAAAAAAATGTCTTGTTGACTTTTTGCCTGCCCAATCGGCCCAACAAGCAGACGCACCGATTGAAAAGACAGTATAGAGTATAGCAGATAGTTCCTCCTTTAGATCCATATCTTCTTCAAGCACATTGCCTATAACATTTCTTTGTAGTTCCAGCCGGACATGAAGGAACTACAACAAAATTTGTTTAGCAGTTTTGCTGTTTTCAGATGTGAGATTCTGATTGGGTTGTAAATGTGAATAGTGATTACGGAATTGGAGTTACTGAATGGTATTCAAGTGGATGATCGGTAATTTTGTTTTATGAAATATTGGGCCCTAGCGAGGTAACCGTCGGAACGGAAAATTCTCCGCAACGCATACTCCTTCGGAGAATCAAATTGCCTTCGAAGTGTCTGCCATCGGAGGAAAATTATATATAATTGCGATGGCGCACCGTGTCGCATTGATTTGACATGCGACAGACTTAAAGTTCTAAAAGAGACGTGCAAAGTACATTTTAATATCGATAAGTCAAAATGTCTTTTGATACTTATATATAATGATACTTAACGAGCTTTAAATTATCATATATCAATAAAGGGAGTTTGATTCCATAGTTTTTAACACGGAAGGATGTCACTTTGCCAATAAATTGTACGCTAGCGTTAACTAGAACACAAATCAATTTTTATTTAAAATATATCGATTCAGTCAAATATCGATATATTTTCGAAGTACCATCTCTATAATTCAAACATATGTAATTACCGAGTTGTCAAAAGTTGAAAACAATTCTATTTAAAAGTCAAAAAAAAGTTTGGAACAGGACAAACATTATGCAGGATCCGGGACGTTTGGCATTGTTTGACGAGTACTTGGAAATAAGTAAGTAATAAACGTCATTATTTCTTTCAATTTAAAACACTCATTTACTTCCAGTCAAAGAAGCAAAATTCAACAAAGAGAATCTGAGTCTGTTCCGTGAGGTGAACGTGTGCGTCGTGGGATCGTCGAAAGAATTGATTGATATCTTAGAAGAAGCTGACCAAGAGGTATCTGACGCGCTGAGGGATATGGCTCGCCGTTTCCAGGTCATGAAAGACGAACGTGCAAATGAAATGGAACAGTTGGGCGGCCGCGGTGGCGGTAGTCGTGATTTTGGCTACGGAGGAGGGGGATTCGGTGGAGGACAATCAGGAGGTGGCAGAAATAGATACCTAAGCTTATTGTTAGTTGCATTTGAGTTCTTTTAATTCGTTTTTTACTTTGTAACTGTAAATAAAATATATATTCGACAAAATGATCATGTAAAAATCATTGAAGTTAGTGAATTGGAACCGCTCAACTTGGTAAGTCAATCTGTCCTAGCGAGGTAACCGTCGGAACGGAAAATTCTCCGCAACGCATACTACTTCGGAGACTCAAATTGCCTTCGAGGTGTCTGTCATCGGAGGCAAATTATATATAATTGCGATGGCGCACCGCGTCGCATTGATTCGACATGCGACAGACTTAAAGTTCTAAAACAGATGTGCAAAGTACATTTAAATATCGATAAGTCAATATGTCTTTCGATACTTTTATATATAATGAAGACTTGACGAGCTTTAAATTATTATATATCAATAAAGGGAGTTTGATTTCATAGTTTTTAATAAGGAAGGATGTCACTTTGCTAATAAATTGTACGCTAGCGTTAACTAGAACACAAATCAATTTTTATTTAAATATATCGATTCAGTCAAATATCGAGTTGTCAAAAGATGAAAACAATTCCAGTTAAAAGTCAAAAAAGGCAGTGTGTTTTGATAGTCCTCATTATGCATTTGTTTTTTCCGTCTTCAATTCGAGACATCAATCGGCGGTCTTCATTTGATTGTAGCATTACGTTTATTTACATTTATTTGTACTTTAATTTGTTATGGTAGATTTTGTAAAGTGAATTCTGAGTGAAAAGTGTCAAGCTACGGCTGATATGTGACGGTCTGGAGGCACACTTTGAAGTGTTCTTCTCGACCGCAACGATTCGTGGAATCGACAGTGTGGGAAGTTTCCTGATGAGAAAAAGACGATGAAAACGAGGGTAGAAGTGAAGTGTAGCAGAATTGGCAAGGTGAGGACTCTCATTGCAACAGATGTTGCTTCCAGAGGACTTGATATCGAGGATATATCGTAAGTAATTCATAATGTTGACTTGCAGATTAATAAATTCATTATTCCATAGATATGTTGTCAACTGTGATTTCCCCTGCAACATCGAGGAGGGAGCTGAGGGATACGGCTCGCCCTTTCCAGGTAATGAAAGACAAGCGTGCAAATGAAATGGAACATTTTTGTTAGTTACATTTGAATTCTTTTATTTCGTTTTTTTAATTTCTTACGGTAAATAAAATATATATTCATCAAAATGATCATGTAAAAATCATTGAAGTTAGTGAATTCGAACCTCTCAACTTGGTAAGTCAATAGCAGAGTTGCACAAAAGTTAATTTAACTAATAACTAAAAAGCTACAACTAAATTAGCTGTAGTTTGTTTGAACGTACATAACTAAACCATAATTTTAGTTGTAGTTGTCACAAATTTTGGAACTAAGTTAGTTATTAGTTGCGAAGTGCAACTAAGCGTGATTAGTTGTGAAAAATTAGTTGCCAGAGTGTAAGTAACAATAATTAAGTCCTTGGAGCACTAAATAAGGTCCTTAACCCTTTGTATCGCAGGTGGCAATAGTGCGATGGTAGTGTATTCACTAGGTGATTGGCAGGTCGTGCTTTCGAATCGCGACCAGGGCCATGATTTTTATAAATTGAATACACACAACAAAAACTGATCTCCCTAAAACAATTTAGGCGCCACCTGTTGAGAAAAAAAAATCCCATCGCACCAAACTTCTTTCCTATCTTTCTATTCTTTCAGTAAGTAGCACCCACAAATAGGCAATGAATTGCTGGGAGCTACTTGCGCAACAAACTAAATGCCTGCGCTGTGGTTTTACCATTATAAGGGTACTGTGTCACTACAGAAAAAAGAAATCCCTTTAGCGCACGCTAATTATAAAATAAAAATAAAAAATGTAGCAGAAATGCAACATACTGCAAAAGTTTCTTTTAAATGAATAGATATAATTTAAGAGAGCAATTTAAGAGTTTTCGCATATTTACTTCTCTTCTTTTCATGAAATACACACTCATGATTGACTGAAGGCTTAATGCCGGAATTTTAGACACGGAACTCTTCAATCATGAGTTCTCCGTATTCAGAAACGACCGTCATAACAATGACCTGAAAGCGCTTGGAGGAGGTGTCCTGATCGCTGTTCGTTCCAACTTTGAGTCACGAAAGATTGACTTTCCATTTCAACTAAATGTCGAAATTATCTGTGTAAAAATTACACTTAAGAACAAACATTTATATGTTGTTAATGCGTACATTCCATCGTCTCGTCTATGTTCTTTGTATTCGGAACTTTCTATGGCACTAGACCATATTTTTGACATATCTTGTTGTTACAGCACTGTCTTACTTATAGGCGACTTCAATCTGCCACATATTACATGGGTACCTTCTGAGGATGATTCTCATTTCATTCCATCCTTTGACTCTGCCCAACAAGAGCTCTCTTTACTAGACAACATTTTGTCTTTTGACTTACCGCAAACAAGCTGTATAAAAAATATCAGAAATCGAACTCTCGATCTTGTTTTCTCTTCTGACTCTGTTAGTACTGGGGTTCTGGAATCCCACCTCAGTATAACTAACATAGATTACAATCATCCACCCTTGGATGTATTTATTGAACTAGGCGCACATTTGTACGAAAATAGTAATTCCTATGACCGTTCGCAATCTTTTGACTTTCGGAAAGCAAATTTTCAAAAGCTTTCTGATGAAATTAACAGCTTTAATTTTAATCTTACTGCGTTATCTCATATTGAAGATGCAGTAGGTTCTTTTTATTCTTTGATGGATAACTGCATGAAAAGTGTGATTCCTGTGAAATCCTCTAGAAATTTGAAAACGTCCCATCCCTGGTACACTAAAGAGCTCAAATCGATACGAAACAGGCGTAATATGGCTTGGAAGAACTATTTAAAAAGTCTCTGACATTCAGATCTTGAACTCTATTTCACTTTGTTCAATGAATTCAAATCTTTATCCTGTAACTTATATATTGACTATATAAGTAAAATGGAATGCTCTTTAAAATTGAACCTCAAACTTTTCTGGGGTTTTGTCAATTCTAAGGAAAAAACCGATGGTTATCCATAACGTAACGGACGGACGTTATATTGAAGTGCTCGTGGAAAAAGTGTAGAATCTAGACAGCTAAGGGCTAAACATTTAAAAAAACTGAGTGTAACAAGTGGCATTAGTGCGTTAAATTGTGGTGAAGGTGTAATTATTTGCATAACAGAGTGAAATATTATTACTTTCTCTATTGTAAAATCAAAATCGGTTAGCGGCTTCGTGCCTCTCTAACTGCGTAGTCGGTATTTACACTCAAAAGTAGAAGAAGAAAAAAAAACAATGAAAGAGTGTGTTAAATGCAAATCTCCAATCCGCGGAGAAACTGGCATCGGTGTGAGGGAGTATGTGGTAAAGTTTTCAATTGCTCCAGCAAATGCAGTGGTTTGGATGAATACAGTAGCGGCATATTAAACACTAACCCGATGTTAAGATTTATTTGCGATGACTGTGTATTGTATATCCAAAATGTGGACCTTGTCTTGAAGGATGTGCAGCAGAATGTGGAAAAGAATGGAAATCATTTAAGGGAGTATAAAAATGAGTTCGAAGAATCTTTAAAAAAAATGAAAATGAGCTAAAAAGTCTGCTAGAAGCGATTGAATCGAGGTATATGGAACGGATAAGATCTATGAAGGAAACACAGGATATATGTGAGAAAAGTGTAAAAGAAATAAAAAAAATCAGTGAGATGAGTACATTATTTAAAGTGCAAAGTGAGAAAATTAGTGAAGATGTAAAAAAATGGAGTGTGATAATCAAGCAGTAATAAGCAGTGTTAAAGTGATAAAAAACCAGATTGTGAAAGAATTAAAAAATAGTGAAAATAATTCGGCAACAATGCGGCACAGGTAAAAAGTGTAAACAAAGAGAAAGTGGCATATGCTACTCAAGTTAAAAAAGGACTGCAAGTTTTAGTGAAACCTAAATGCAATCAAACGAGTACTACAACCAGGGAAGCAATAAGTAACCAAATAAAACCTGCATCGCTCTCTATCAATGTGAATGGATTGTCGAATAGGCAGGCTGGAGCTATTGCGATAATTTGCGTGAATGATGAAGCGTGTGCAAAATTACAAAAGGTTTTTAATGAGAGAGAAATGAGTGAGAGGTATGATATTCAAATACAGAAAATGAAGAATCCAAGAGTGTTTGTATATGGTATGAGTGAAAAATTGAACAGTGTTGATGTGGAAAATGCTATTAAAGCTCAGAATGTCATGATCCAATTTGATATTTCATATTTATTGATATTTATTGATATTTGAATTTTATTGATAAATCAACGCTGTACATTAAGATAAACTTATAGCTAGTACAGGATATAAATTACATTTAATTACACGTATAGTGTGCAAACAAAAGGCAAGTTAGTTACAAAATATTTAAAAAGAAAAGAAAATAAAAAAAGAAAGAAGAATATAAAAACAAAGCAGTATTTAAGTTAAAAAAGAGAAGAAAAAAAACGTTAAAAAATTAATTTAACAGAGAAAAGCGCAACCAAGTACAAATTTAAAGTACACACAAAAAAAAGAAAAAAAAATAATATAAAAACCTAAGCTTCATCTGTTCAAATTGGAAAGATGTTCAAAACAGGCTCTAAGAATTTTGTTGTGTTCGACTATAGTGGGTAGACTATAATGGGTAGATCATTCCAGAGTTTGACAGCATAAATGAAAAATTGCCTGCGTGATGTTAAGCAGGTAAAAAGAGCAGGTCGCAGTATAATATAGCGATTGGATAAACAGAAGTTAATTTTTTCAAATAAGTAGTTTGGTTCCTTCCTGTGAATAAGTTTGAAAAGTAAAGCACAACACCGATATTTGAGATAAGCCTCCAAGTTGCATCCAAGAAGTTGGCGAGCTTCAGATGAGACATGATCAAACCTTCGAAGATTGAACACGAACCGAGCAATTGAGTTAAACGCAACCTTTAGTTTTTGAAGCGTGATATAATCGGGATCAGCAAATAACTCACATCCATATGAGATTATGGGAATTATTAAAGCTTTGACCAATTTTAGCTTGACAAGTGTGGGTAAAATTGTTTTTGTAATGGATAGTCCACGTAAAGATGCATAAACTTTATTTATTACAGAATTTATCTGAGCATCCCACGTTAATTTATTGTTAAAAATTATCCCCAGATTTTTTGCATTTCTGACGTATTCGACTTGTGAGAGTTTAAAAAGATATGTGGAAGGTCAGGGAAATGAGGTTGTTGCTTATATATTGGAATAGCTTTAGTTTTGTCGGGATTAAGCTTTACACCATTATATGTGGACCACTCGACTATAGAACACAGATCTTCGTTTATTTTTTGGATTGCGTCTTCAACCATACCAATAGGAAAACTTTTGTACAATTGAACATCATCAGCATAAATGTGAAAGCGGCAGTGAGATAAAACAGAGGGTAAGTCATTAATAAACAAAGAGAACATTAAAGGACCAAGAATCGATCCTTGAGGAACACCACAATTAACAGGAAGAAACGATGACAGTTTGCTATTACATGAAACAGCTTGCAAGCGATTTGTCATATAAGAATAAATAAGTTTGTTAGATGAGTCAGAGAAATTAAAATATATTGTCAGTTTATCACAGAGAATATTAGGGTTAACACAGTCAAATGCTTTGGAAAAGTCAAGTAATGTAATCACAGTTGTGTAATTAGCGTCAATCGCCTGTTTTATATCGTCAGTAACTTTTAATAAGGCTGATGTGCAACTATGCCCTGAACGGAAGCCTGACTGAAGAGGGTTTTGAAGTTGTCTGTCATGTATAAAGTCTTTTATTTGGTTGCTTAAAATGGATTCAAAAGCTTTGGATAAGAATGGAAGGATTGCGATGGGTCGAAATTCAGATTTAGTACCTTTTTTAGGAATGGGAATGATTTTAGATTTTTTCTAGATGGAGGGGTAAGTACATGTCATTATAATAGTGTTGAAGATATGGGTGATGTAGGGAAGTAAAATTGGAAGGAGAACTTTTAAGAAGTCAGGATGAATGTTGTCTAATCCAATAGACTTGGATTTAATAGAAAAGACTGCGTTTCCTACTTGGTTTGCATCAACTGCAGTCAAGGAAAATTCGTTTTCCCTATCATGCTGTTGTGAGGACAGGCGAGTGGTAATTGAGCTTATCGGAGTGGAGAACTTCTGGTTCAATGCGTCTAGGTCAATATTTTCTTCACAAGCTGAGCCAATTTTCTTGTTTAATCCAATATTGCGGACTTCATTCCACAAAAACTTAGAAGAGCGATCAGAACTGAATTATTATTATAATAATCAAATTTAGCTGATCGAATAAGCATAGTAACATGATTACGGTATGCTTTGAAAACTCTAAGCATTTCTGCACAGCCGAAACGTTTCCAACGACGGTATAAGAGATCTCTCCTTTTGATGGCGTTAAGAATTTGATTTGAAAGCCAAGGACAGCTGGGTGATTTCATAAAACGAGTTTTAAGATGCACATGCTTATTGAACAGGTAGTCAATTGCGATGGTCAGGAATTCCGTTTGATCATTTACGTCAGATGTATAAAAAATTGAGTTCCAATTAATTGACATGCAATCACTAAAAAGACTTTCAACGTTGACATTGCGGAAATCACGATACTGGATAGAGAGGGACGAGTTTTTATGAACATGTAAGTCAAAGCTGGCAAACACGAGGTCATGATACGAAAACACAGGGACAGATAACTGACTAGAACATTTGACCAAACTGTTATCACTAGATATAAAGACATCTAACAGAGACGGCGCACAGTTAGGCTTAAAGTGCGTTGGTTCAGTAAGGTTAAGAAAAGAAAGGCCCAGAGAATTCATTGCGGTTTTAAATGAGTGAGATGAGGAGTGAAGAAGATTTATATTTAAATCTCCACAAAGAATACATTTTGGTGCAAGATGGGATATTTCTTCCACAATAGGTGAAATAACCCGAGAATTTGCAATATGTGGTGGCATGTAAAAGGTCCCAATGATGCATTTATTTTCGCCGTGGAGGATATCTATAAAATAAAAGTCACAAGACTGGGTGCCGTCCGAGCGCTTGACACAATTAGACCTGATATATTTTTTAACATATATAGCAACGCCTCCTCCAGTTGTGTGGGTACGATCAGCTCGATAAGGCTCTTTAAATCCTTTAAGAGAAAATAAAGTGCTATTCATACTGAGGTGAAACCAAGTCTCGGATACGCAGACAATGTCAATTAGGCTATTCTCAAATATTATTCTGAACTCGTCGAACTTATTCACAAGACTCTGTGCATTTATGTGGCAGATATGCAAGCCATTATGACTCTTGCAAAGCGTATTCAGTACCAATCTGTTTTTTACGTTTATGCTGCCAAGACCAGCGTTATTGCTGCTTGTCATAGGGAAAATAAAAACCCACAGTGAAGCTAAAATCGAACACTAGAGCGAATAACAACAACGAACATGGACAACCAATGTAAACTAAGGTAGCTTGAACATTAAATAAAGAAGTACGTACAAACAAAAAAAACAATATACTTGGTGCGAGTGTTATTAAGATATTAAATAGAAAGTTTACGAGAAAAAAAAATAGTTAGTTTTCATTGTTTCCATTAATTTGCAGATCATTGTTGACGTCAGGTCCGATGGCATTCCTTAGATCTCCAAGATTGTAAATGATGAATGGAGTTTGTCTATTTGCAGAGCTGATGTAGATTTGCCAATTAAATATATGCACGGAAGACAAAAGAGATTTTTGTTTGAGTCTTAATGCATGACGCTGCAGTTGATAATTGCTTTTCGTAAGACTGTCATTAATAAAAAAGCTTTTCAAAAAATCGAGGCCAACGTCACAAAGCTTTAGTGGAGCTTTTTTATTCTTGCAAAAGCTCGCAACCGCTCGCATTAGCTGATGTTTCCCACGCTTATCTTCAAACTTTAGTATGATGCAGGCATCTGCAGGGGAATGACTATTGCGGGTGTTTTTTTAGCGCGAAAGATATTGCGAAGGCGAGGGGCCTGAACATTTACTATGGCGCATACTTTGTTGTAAAAAGTCTCCAAATTTTCCCCAGGAGTTGTTGTTCAACAAGCGCTTTTGTTTCTCTAACCTGTGTATTCAGACGATCCTCCAGGGCTAAGAGTTTGGCATCCAGCGAGAGAGAAAATGTCTCCATCCACTTCTCCAGTTTTTCTTCAATGCGGCTCCACAGTTTATCAGCTAAGACAGCTGAATTATGCGCACCACCATCTCTCGGAGAGCTTACACTGCCTTGTTGTTGTGGACGGCAATTCCGAGTATTAGCGGGCATTGTATAAAATAATATTTTCGGGAAAAACGAAAAATTAAGCTGATGGCACACTATTACCGAAAAGAAAATCTTGATGTTCAAGATGCCAGAGATAGAGGGCTGAGAGAAATGTATGTGGTGCGCGTAAACTGCGATTTAACTTAAGATTGAAGGATTTAATCGGACGACGAAATTAACACGTCTGGTAACTTTGCATACTTGCAATATGTATGAAGTTGCGATTTGCGAGACAAAAAATATTATACTAGCAACTAGCAATATGTAAGTGCTTATACTTAAATATAGAAGGACTAATTAACAATTTTAACGAAATTGAAAATGTATTAGCGGTAAAAAAGTATGAAGTTGTGTGTCTAACAGAAACTCATTTAACATCGATGGTTGATGATGATGAAATCATGATTGAGGGTTACAAAACAGTAAGATGCGACTCAATCTCCACACACACGGGTGGTGTTGTTTTTTATGTACGTGAATACTGGCAAATTATAACGTTAGAAAATATTCCACTAGGCATGGAAAGTTGGTGGTTAGCTATCAAATTGGAGTTTATGAAACATAATATATTAGTAGCTGGCATATACAGATCACCAAGTTCACACTAAATGAGCTTAGGGTCATTTTAAAAAATATGAAAAATAAAAAAGACCCTAATATGTTAAGTGTGAAAATGCTTAGTGATGTTATGGGCAGTATTGGTCCGAAATTGTGCGGAATTATAAATAAGTCAATGGCAGATGGAATTTTCCTAGAAACATGGAGAGTCTATAGTGGTTCCAATATAAAAATTAAAGAATCCTAAGAAACCTGCAGACTTTCGCCCAATCAATATGCTGCTCAACGAAGCGAAAATCTTGGAGAAAATTGTGCAGCAGCAGCTTCAAAAATATATGGAGGAAAATCATCTATTCGCGGAGTGCCAATCGGGGTTTAGAGGTAGACATAGCTGTGATACGCTAATAAATCTCATCTTGGCGGAGTGGAAAAATGAAGTTCACTCAGAAAATAAAATTGCGGCAGTCTTTATCGACCTGAGACGAGCATTTGAGACAATTGACAGGGACATCCTAATTGATAAGCTCAATAAATATGGAATTAAAGAGAATGAATTAAGGTGGTTCGAGTTATATTTGCAAGGACGCACACAGAGGACAAGGGTAGATGATGCAGTCTCGGAGGCAATAAACGTAGTCTTAGGTGTGCCACAGGGATCGGTTCTGGGGGCGTTGCTTTTTATAATATATATATTAATGAAATGCCAAAAGTTGTCAAGTGCTCACGATTACAACTTTTCGCTGACGATGGTCTCTTATATGTTTCGTGTAATAATTTAGAAGAATGTATCGAACAGATAAACAGTGATTTAAAAGAACTGCATAAATGGTTTCAGATGAACAAATTAAGATTAAATATAAGCAAGACGAAGTGCATGTTTATCAATGGGTTGTCCAATAGTAGAATAGTGATCAATGACGAATCAGTTGAAATTTTTAGTGAAATAAAATATCTGGGTATTATAATTGATGAGAATTTAAATTTTAATGGTCATATTGCATACATAGCAAAGAAAATTGGTAAAAAAATTGGGGGTTTTAGCAGAATACGAAAAAGAATGTCAATTATATGTGCAATAAATGTGTATAATACAATAATCAAGCCACATTTTGAATACTGTTCTACAATTATATATTTAGCGAACAATACTATGTTGGATAGACTGCAAAGGTTACAAAATAGAGCGATGCGCATAATTTTAAAATGCCACTGGCTGACTCCAATTGTGTGCGATAAAGGACGATTATGAATGTGTTGTTGTTTGTGTTTAAAAAAAAATGATTTGTTACCCAGATACCTCTGTAATAAAATAATATATGTCGGTAGTGTACATAACTATAATGTCCGTAACAGAAATAACTTTCGTCTTCCATACTTTACAACAGTAAAAGCACAGAATACAGTTTTTTATAAAGGTTTTAAAATGTTCAACGAGCTACCTAATGAATTGAAGTTAGAGAATCGACTTTTAAGTTTCAAGCGAAATGTTGTAAATTATATTAAGACCACATTATTACTTGTGTTGTCGTGGGGTACACATCACAAAAAATTAGCTCCGTAAGTTAAAATGAATTGTTTACTGTGTAAACAAAAAATAGATCGTAATTGCCCTGCAAAAATAAATTGTGGTGACTGCAAGCATATTTTTCATTTAAACAATACCGGACATTAGCAGCCAAACTGCCAACACATTGGACTTGTTTCTTACCTCTCACAATGATAAATACGCTTTGAACGTATTATCGCCTCTAGGTTCGTCAGACCATTGCATCATATCAGCAAATTTCTCGTACTCCAACCACATAGTTAAAGAACAAACTCCTAAAAGAACCGTATGGCAGTACGAGAAAGCCAATTGGGAAAAATTAAACGGTTTCTTTAAGAGTTTTAACTGGTCGCTGTGCTTCCTCGACAGCGACGTGGATGCTGCTGCTGATATGGTCACAAACATAATTCACCTGGGTATGAAGACTTTTATCCCTAACAGGATTAAAAGTATCAAACCCAAGGTTAACGCGTGGTGTGACTCGAGCTGCAAAGAGGCTATCAGGTTAAAAGAGGTAAGTTTTCGGCTATTCAAAGCCAACCCATCTGAGGAAAGCCGTAAAAAGTTTAAACGAGCCAGAAATGACTGCAATGCCCACATTAATCGTGTCAAATTCTCCTATGACCAAAAGTTGAGGCAAAAAATACTACAAAGTCCCACTGGTAGTAAAAACTTTTGGTCATTTGTTAAAAACATCAAGAATTCGGCCTCGTCATCTATCCCGACACTCATTTACAACGATATTCCAGCTGTCAGTTCTACAGATAAGGCCAATCTGCTTGCTGCTCACTTTGCAGTCAGCTCAACGCTCCCAGATTGTGCTTTGTCTCCCCCTGTACTCGAGCGCGTAGAATTCTCTATGGGACCAATCCACTTTCGCACTCGTACAGTGGCTAGAGTACTTCAAGATCTTGACGTTCACAAATCCGCTGGTCCAGATGGTATTTCCCCTATCGTTCTGAAGAGGTGTTCTTCTTCGCTGGCAAAACCATTGCGTAAGCTTTTCCATCTGTCCTATTCTTCAGGACTCTTCCCGGGAAGATGGAAAACAGCATTTGTCCAGCCTGTACCAAAAAAAGGCGAATCTTCTTCTCCCTCCTCCTACCGACCAATTGCACTTACGTCCCTTCTTTCTAAGGTCATGGAAACGCTGATAAACCGTCAGCTAATGAAATATCTTGAATTGCGAAAACTTCTTAATGACCGGCAGTATGGTTTTCGCAGCAACAGGTCCACTGGTGATTTGATGACATATCTAACCGAAAAGTGGAACCAATCTCTTCACCAAGGTGGTGAAAGTAAGATCGTTGCGCTTGATATTTCAAAAGCATTTGACAGAGTTTGGCACCAAGCTCTCTTGTCGAAAATGCGTGCATTTGGAATCGATGATACTCTTCTTCAATGGATTAGAAATTACCTTTCGGACCGTTCAATTCAAGTTGTTTTGGACGGCTTCAAGTCTGCAACTCACCAAATAAATGCTGGTGTCCCCCAAGGCTCTGTTCTGTCCCCGACTCTCTTTCTCATTTTTATAAATGATCTACTGTCTGTTACTTCTAATCCAATCCATTCCTTTGCTGATGACAGTACCCTCAGCTTCTCATATTCGTTTCTTGGGTCACGCCCCTCATCTTCGGGTGTGGAACTGGAACGGCAACGTATGTTAAGCTCATTAAATTCCGATCTTAACAGCATAACTCAGTGGGGTAAAACCAATAGAGTGGAATTTAATGCTTCCAAAACTCAATGCTGTCTCCTGTCATTAAAGCAAAACCCACACACACTGCCATTATCTATGAATGGCACTTACATCGCTGAAACCGAAAGACTTTCCATTCTCGGTATGTGTGTTAATGACAACCTTCGTTGGAATGACCACATATTCGATGTCGCCAAGAACGCCGCGAAATGTCTAGGCTTCCTTAAACGTTGTAAGAAATATTTCACCCCTTCTGATCTGGCTACAATTTATAAGGCGTTTATTCGCCCGAAACTCGAGTACAACGCTCATATCTGGTCCGGTGCACCAATAACTTATTTGGAGCTACTTGACAGGATCCAAAAACGCGCGATAAAACTCATTGGCGACCGAGACATCGCGAGATCGATTGACTCTCTTAGTCATCGTCGTAATGTCTCCTGCCTGTCGTTATTTTATCGTTATTTCCACCATAAGGGCGCAAACGAAATAGCCAGTTGCATTCCTCCCCTTGAACATTTCAACCGCAATACCCGCCATGCAGGGAATGCTCATCAGTTCACCCTCAAGCCTGTGTTCGGACGTACAGTGAAGTTCAAAGAATCTTTCCTCAGCCGTACAACACGAATGTGGAATGCTCTTCCCCGCTCCATTTTTCCTACACATTATAACCTACAGACATTCAAAACCAACGTGCATCGGCATCTCTCCTTTTCCTCTCACCCTAATTTCCTTAACGCCCGCGCTGTGTAGCTAATACATTATAAGGGTCCCAACAAATCCCTTTAGTGCGCGCTAATTATAAAAAAAAAAAAAAAAAAAAAACTGTGTTAATATAACTAAAGATGATGCTGAGTTCTATAAATCAAATGGTAATGCATATCGGTGTGATAAGTGTGCAGTTTTACGAAGACGCTCTCTGCATGATCAAATGCCAGCAACGTCCAAGAAGCGCACCAACAACAACACTCCATCAAAAGCTAGTACTATACCAACTGGAGAATCCAGCACTCAGCCGTCAATGAGAGAGACATCTAACAGTGACATCAATATCGAGAGTCAATGTACTCTCCAGATGATATATGCTAAATTATCAAAATTGGAAAACTGTAACACCCGCTTTCTCCAAGAATTGGCCGAATTGAGGAAAGAGAACGAAGAGCAAAGAGCAAAAGTGCAAAGTCTAGAGTCCAAATTAAATTGGCAACAACAAGAATCGCTAGTGAACTCTATAGACATTGTTGGTGTCACAAATGTAAATGACAGCAATGCAATTGAAAAGGCAAAACAAATGTTCAGTGATGCCCTATCTATAGATGTTGCTGACTGTGAAATTGTGAGTTGCTTTGTTAAAAAAATGCGCTCAAAATCTCAGCCTAACCCAATCATCTGCGTTAAATTTTCTAACCTTACAACGAAGCAACGCATAATGTGCGCAAAGAGGGCAAACAAAAACAAACTCATCGTGGTTGACCACTCCAGCGGGGACGTAAGCAGAAGTAACAGCAATAACAACAAAGGAAGCAGCATATTTCGTCGCCTGGATAAAATATTGTCGCATGTTACATTCGACAACTTTTGGGAAAACGCAATCAAAGTTTAAATATTTCCTGTTCGAAAACCCTACGGTCGATTTTTTTAAAAAATACATGATAGATGCACAAAACATTTGTTAATTAAATCTTGTTTAAATTATATCGTTAGTTCAATTTAGAAACAAATAAAAGCAAATTTTGCCCAATATGCCGTTGTCGTATGTAACGTTTTCACCAAAACTAATTGTAAGCTAAGCACATACAACAAAATTATGACACATACGCCAAAAAATTAACAAGTTTAATGCGATAAAAGTGTACTACATACGACAAAATGAAAACAAATTTAATTTGAGAGAAAACACATAAAGTATAATTTTTTTCTTAAAAAAGGTAGAGATTACATTTATTATTTCTAATTACAAAAAACTTAAACACATTATCTTCAAAAAAGAAATACATAATAAATTACATGATGTAATTAAACAAAATATGCGTTTTGTATTTAAACAAAAAAATAAATACTTTTTTAAAAGTAAAATCACATTCAATTCACAGCGAAACTTATTTCATTCAGGTTTTAATTAATAAAAAAAAAAATGTATTTAAAACACTTATGGTATATTGAGTTTTAAAATAGCAAGATAAAAACTTCTATCCTCAGCGTTTTCCAGATAAGGAATCATGGTCTTTAAATGTTTTTTTTTATTAATTTCAATATTCTTAGAAGGGGCTAAGCGAAGCTCTTCCTCCCATAGGTTGAGGTTTGAATCTTTTTGCTTTGAAAAGCGTCCTCTCTTTTGTTTGGATAAATTGTAAAAATTATAAGATAAATCTTTGAATGAAGTTTTTATTCCTATCTTATACATATCACTTTTCTTATAAATGAGAGATTTGCTTTTGAAGTATTGTATTTGTTTGAACACTAGGTTTTCAGATTTCAACGCATAATTTTTAAAATCCTTTTGGTTCATTTGTAATATTTTTAAGGTCACGTTTGGGAAATTCATATTTTTTAAAAGCCGAATCAAGGTAACTTGGCTTGGTATTTCTATTCCTCCGTGGCATCTCCCAAAACAAACCATTTTGACAAATCTGTCGAGCTATAATAAATCAAACACAAACAATGATATATACAAAACATTGTTTAATGAAATCGAGGACAATTATAAGAGATTCGGTGGGAATTTTTTGTTTACAGATGCTTCAAAATCAATTGACGGTACCGCATACGCTGTAGTAACGAAAGACGGCCGCGTCATCAGCAAAGGACTGCTCTATTGTACGTCGTCAACATTTACAGCCGAGGCATATGCCATACTCAAAGCTATTAACGCTGCAAAAAATAAAAAAACCATAATATTCACCGATAGCCTTTCATCTTTAGAAGCAATCCAAAAGATAAACAACTCCTCTGACATAATAGCTGACATCCGGGATAAACTAATCACGAAAGGAAACACTATCAAGCTAGCATGGGTTCCTGGGCATGCAGGGATAGTTGGAAATGAAATTGCCGACGCAGAAGCCAAACTAGCTCTCAGACAGCCTCTCATCTCTTTTATACAATTTAACAAAAAGGACACGTTAAACCATTTAAAAACTTCCATGAGAAAAAAATATAAGACTAACTGGCTGGAATACTCGCACCACTATTCAACAATCAATGCTGATGCTGCGAAGGCGACTTTCCCCATCGAACTTCCCAGAAGTATGGTAACAAAATACATACGGCTTAGAATGGGTCATACAAATGCCACCCACAAACACCTGATCCCCAATGAAGCAGCACCCCTTTGTAATTTCTGCGATCAGTCCCCAACTTTGAACATTTCCCATACCCTTCAATGCCCGCATATCAACTCAACCTCCTCATCCATAGCAAACAAACCTCTCAAAGAACTATTAACCGTAATATCACCAAGTAATATACAATTTGTGAATGAAATTATAACAAGACTTAATATACGTATTTAACTTAAGTTCTCTCCAACCGAGCTGAAGGCCCTGGTAGCTAGTGCTCTGCAAATATGTATTGAATTTGTAATTATATTATTGTTCAATAAAGTTTAATAATAATAATATTTCTACGTTTCTTAAATATTTTTCGATGACACTATGCACACAGTCAACTTCCTGCAGACAAGAATGCCCCGGCTTGCAAAATTGTTGTGTTACTTCTTCAACCAAATTCTGATGGTAATGAATAAATTGTAGGATGGCAGTCGATGTGATTCTATTTCTATTTTGTGGAACACATGAATCACTCCACAAAATATTTTTTTCCATATTCGGGTGGTCGTCTACAACCTTGTTTAAGATTTTAATTAATCCACTGGCGATATCATTTCCAGACCGCCCGCTTACAGTTTCATTCCAAATAACGCAGTATGCCACTTTTACGGAGCCGGGTATGATAAGTGTACCAGTGAGATTGTAAACACAAAGTTTTCTTTTCAGTCTGTGCTTTATCTTATGAGACATACGACAAACGTTTACTCTATTTCAAAGGAAAAAAATATTGTCGTATGTGCATTAAAAATGACACATACGACAATCATTTACCAAACTTTCACTGAACAGATTTTGTATGAAAAAAATGTCGTATGTTTTTATTTTGTCACATGTATCAAATTATCTTTCTGTGTTAGCTTTAAATGGCTTGACAAACTTCATCAATGTGCCTACTAGGCCTGTATCAGGTACTTGTTTAGACCATATATATGGACGTTTTCGAAATGTTGCTTCCAGAGTGTGAATATTGTGTTTTTGATTTTTTGATTACTGACCATTTCAAGACCGGCGTTCTATTTAACGTAAAATCTAAAAAAAAAGCCCAATTCAGAAACGTGTCCAAGGCAAGTTAAAAATAAACTTTACTAGGCTTCGAAATAAGTTGTGTTTTGAGTCCTGGAACAATGTTTATAACCGTAGTGACGTATCGATTGCATGTTTTAATTTCTTAACCACTCTTAAAAGCCATATTCCTAGTTGCAGTTCTCTGACCACAAGACAATCTATTTATAAACTTAAACCTTGGTTATCTAATTATTTATTAAATAAAGTAACAACTAAAAATAAACTTAGAGTAAATTTCAAGAAGAACCCTAGCAATGTATTTCTCAAAATGAAATATAAGAAGATATGTGCTGATTTGAAAAAGGAAATACCTATTTGCCGTGACTCTTATTACCGTGCTCAATTTTATTCGGCTAGAGGTAATCTTAAGAAAGAGTGGAAAGTTGTAAATACTATTCTCAACAAAAACCAACGACTATACCACGTCGAGTTAATCGGTTCTCGTCAGATCACCGTAATTAAACGACGTTGGGCGCAGTTAGTACGTAGATGGGGGACCGTTTGAGAACAGCCGCGTGTCGTTGGCCAGTCCCATCTACAGAGTTGAGGTAGATAATATACGTGGTATCACAATGGACCTAAATTGGTCTAAGTGTGTCGGCTTCTGCCGACAGCCACATAAACCTAACCTAACCTAACCATTCTCAACAAAAAATCGTCCATTCAAAATACTATTGTTCTACGTACTAATAATATGGAAATAACAAATACACACGAAATCGCTGACGCTATTAATAGGCATTTTTCAAGTATCGGACTTAAATTGCATAGTGGACAGGCTCAAAATCTATGTTCTCAATGTTCTGCTATTGGTGATACAAACTCTGTGCACTGTAGAAGTTTTGTTTTTGACCCTATAACTCCCTTAGAGATTTTAAGTACGCAGTTTGAATAACTCAAATTCATGTGGTGTCGATGGTATTTCTAATGTTGTCCTTAAAAATATTGCATGTTTCATTGTGGATGTTTAGCTGATGTTTTCAATCGTAGTGTTTTTTCTGGTAGTTTTGCTGACGGACTTAAATGTACAGATGTTATTCCTTTGTTTAAAAAAGGCTCTCCTACTGAAATAGGAAACTATAGGCCGATTTCTCTTCTGCCCAGTAAAGTTTTCGAAAAACTTATAAAAACTAGGTTAGTAAACTTTTTAGACAAGACGTTGTTCTTTCATCCTACTCAATTTGGATTTCAAAATGGTAAATCAACCGAAGACGCACTTTTAGATTGTTGCTCTCAGATAATGTGCAACCTTGACAAAAGAAAATGTACAGCTGCGTTATTCATTGATATAACCAAAGTGTTGATGCTTCACATCCTATAATTACTTGAAAATTAGTTTTAAATTAATGAATTCTATTTAACCTGAATTTGTCATCACTTGGATTATTAGCTGAATGTTGTTGATGTTTAATTTCTTTGTGGAATCTAAGCTTATATCCTAAGTTTATAAAAGAACGAATAAACTGAAAAGAGCTCTCTTTTTTTGATTGAAAATTCTGGTACAGTCGTTTTAGTTGTTGCCGCTGTTGATTGGAATCAGCGTTGAATTGATTTATATTGAAATCATTAGTTGTTGCCACAGTCCGGAAAGACCGGTGTGGAGTTGAAATTTAATCAAATTAAAAGTCCAAAAAACGCTTTGGACATTTTTTGGTACCGAAACCCGGGACAAAATTGATAGTTGTTGAAGTCCCTATCATAAAATCTAGAAGAGCTTTCAACAACAAGGGAATCGCCTTTGGAAACATCACCGCCAAGGAACAAATTGTGGGTAAAATCATAAAATAACGTGCTTTAAATTTCCCTTATTGCAATATTTATTGGTAACTAACATCATACATATAATATCTAAAGTGAAAACACATAATTTATTCATCGCATAAAATTGAAGAGCTGACGAATAAACGAAAAAAAAGAGCATATTTTTCCGTTCCTTCAATCTCCTGTTCGCTCAGTTTCAAGTCGCAGTTAGTATTTTTCGACAAAACCGCATTATTAAATTAATTATCAAATTCGCCGCATTACATCGTTTGGCAATTGTTCTTCGTTGATCAAAGCTCTATTTTGTTGTGGCTGCTTGACATTATACTGCTGGTCTTATACAAAGAAAGTGCACGCGGAATTGGAATTCTCGTTGCATAATTATTGGATGTTCGCTTGTTGCATATATGCTGTTAAGTTGAGTGACTTTTCCGTTGGGCGTAAGTCTTTTTTTTTCTCGATTCACCGCTTTGAAAGCTTCGACATTTTGCTGATTGTTGAATTTGAACTATTGCTGAAATCTTTGCTAATTATACTTGAATAATTTCAATTTGGGAATGCACCAACTCGTAGAAAAAGTTTGAGGTTGTTGGTTTCTTTTTCGTACATCGATTTGCTTATTACCGAGAAAATATGAGTAATTCAGACAATGAACATGAGGACCAAGGGGAGGCAGCTGGACAAGAGCATAAAGAGCAGGCGGGTGTAAAAGAGTTAGAGATTCATCGGCGTCGGCAGTTAGCGGAGTTGAAAGTTTTGCGATCTACAACCAAAGCAAATATAAGCAGAATCAAAAAGCTTATTAAAGAAAAAGGGTCAACAATTTCTGTGACCGAGTTGGAGTGTCGGTTGGGCATTCTCGAGTCCTATTTTAAGCAAAATTTGAATGTTCAAATGTCGCTAGAAAAAATGAATGTGGTTGGGGAGGAAAAAGCGAACGCGACCAGCAGAGCGGAAGTTGAGGATTTGTATGTTGTTGCCAAATCTGACATTTTAACCTTGTTAGCGGAGAAGAAACTGAGTGCTGGTGTTCTTGATAACTTAAATGCTACGTTGATAAATCCGCAACAGCCTGCAAGATCTTCAAAGCTGGAGAGAATCAAATTGCCATTGTTTTCTGGAAAGTTCTCAGAGTTTCCAAATTTCATTGGGCTTTTTAATAGTCTAGTAGAGAAGGATGATTCGTTGGATAATCTACAAAAATTCAATTATTTGAGAAATTGTTTATCGGGCCGGCATTAAGTGCGGTCAAAGAATTCGATCTGACGAGTGGAAACTATGCCCATGCAATCAACCGATTAAAAAAAAGGTTTGATAATAAAGCGATGATGTTTCAAGAGCACATTAATGGAATTTTAGAAGTTCCAAAAATATCGAAGTGCTCCGCCTTTAATTTGCGAAACTTGGAAGATAGTTTTAACACCCATCTAGCTGCGATGCTCAGTATAGGCGATTACAAGAAAATCGCAGAAGCCATTATAATTTCGTTCACTCTAGACAGGGTCGATTTGGAGACGAAAGCCAAGTGGGACGAAGCGGTTGATCATTCCATGCTGCCATCATGGGCTGAATTTTCGAAATTGTTGGATCGTCGCTGTCAAACCTTAGAGGCAAGGGAATCTAAGGGAAAGGTGGAATCAAATGTAAATAATAATTTTGGTAGTCGTTCTCGGAACACAAACAGAAATCAGTTTTCCAACACTTCGTTAGTTGTGAACAAAATCGTGTGTGAATTTTGTCAGACGGGTACACACGAGATTGTCGACTGCCCCGAGTTTAACCAGTTGTCAGTTTCCAACCGTTTCCTAGAAGTTAAGCGTCGTGTCCTATGCATTAACTGTTTGAAGAAAGGTCATTCCGTGAGAAGATGTAATTCACGAAAGTGCGCTATTTGCTCATTGCCACATCATAGGCTACTCCACAGATTTACGGTGGAAAACGCGGCAGCGACTGAAGACGCTTCAGACACAGATGCGATACCAAGTACAAGCACCAGTTGTACCAGTACCGTCGTCTCGAATGCTTGTGAATATGGCAATGCAAATGTTATTTTGGCTACAGCTGTTGTATACATAAAGGATAGATTTGGTAAATTTCAACCAGTCCGCACCCTGTTAGATTCTGCGTCACAGCTTAATTTTATTACCGAAGATATGGTTCAGAAACTCAAGTTGCACAGAGTTCAAACCCACACCTTTGTTTCCGGAATAGGTAAATCGAATTCTGTAGTCCATCATAAGACAGAAGATAGTTGTAAGTCACGAATTTCTGACTTTGAGCTGAATTTGGATCTGTTGATCCTTAAGTCTATCACTAATATTCAACCTGAAAAAGAAATGGAGATTTCCGATTGGAACATCCCAACCAATATTCCTCTGGCTGATCCTTATTTTCACATTCCCAGTCGTATAGACCTTTTGATTGGAGCCGATAGTTTTTTCCATCTTCTGTGCGTTGGGCAGATTAAACTAGGCCCTCAGCTACCGGTGTTGCAGAAGACGTTGCTTGGTTGGATAGCCTCTGGAAGTTATGGGTTATCTGATGTTCCCCATGCTGCTTGCATGTTGGTTGGTTGTTCAGATTTTGCAGAGACCTCTTTGAACGAGACAGTGACTAAGTTCTGGGAAATGGAAGAAGTAAATAGGAAGCCGATTTTTCCATCGGTCGAAGAAGAAGAATGTGAAAAAGAGTTCCTGAGAAGCGTTCGACGTCAAGAAGATGGCCGTTTTGTAGTGAAAATTCTCTTTGATCCAAGGAAAGGACAATTAGGAGAATCGTTGAGCCAGGCCAGGAGACGAGCCTTTGATTTGGAAAGACGACTTCAGAGGAATGACACTGTGCGAAATCAGTACATTCAGTTCATGGAAGAATACGAGAGTCTGGGGCACATGGAAGTCGTCCCGAAGGATCAAGTCTCACTGATTCGATATTAAAATGATGACACACTTACCCAGCTCGCTTTGACAAGCCATGAAGAGAATTTGTTCTAAAATTATGCTCCTCACCAATTCGTTCTTAGACCTGATTCTCTATTTACAAAGCTGAGGGTGGTTTTCGATTGTAGCGCCATAACTTCTTCCAACGTATCCTTGAACGATCTTCTCTTGAAAGGCCCAGTGATACAGGACGATCTATACGATATCATATTGCGATTTAGGTCATATAAAATTGCACTCACCGCGGATATCGCTAAAATGTATCGGCAGATATTAGTGGATAAGGAAGATCAAAATTGTCAATGTGTTTTATGGAGGTCGAATGAACAAAAACAGTTGTTAGCATATAGATTAAAAACAGTAACCTACGGGACTACATCAGCTCCCTACCTTGCTACTAGATGCTTAAAATGGTTGGCAGATGAGAACGCAGTACCATTTCCAATAGGCGCGAAAGTCATAGGTGAAGACTTCTATATGGATGATATGATCACCGGTGCTGATTCATTGGAGGACGTTTATAAGATCTACCATGATACCAAAAACATACTTCAAACAGCTGGATTCGATTTGCACAAGTGGTGCAGTAATGACGCTAGGGTCTTAGAGCGGATCTCTGGCAGCGAACCTGTTAGCAATTCACTGCGTATCAACGAAAGTGATGTCATAAAGACTTTAGGCATCGTATGGAATCCATCAAAGGATGAATTTCAATACTTCACCCCTGACATGGACTTTTCAAAACCCATAACTAAAAGAACAGTCTTGTCTGAGCTTGCTCAAATCTTCGATCCGTTAGGGCTGATAAACCCAATAGTTGTAAAAGGTAAGATCATAATGCAGGATCTGTGGATTTCCAAATGCAACTGGGATGAGTCCGTTCCGATGGAGATACACTCACATTGGGAGGAGTATCGCAAGGACATAGCGCGTTTATTCACCGTAAAAATACCAAGGTACATTCCTTTTTCGTGTTCATCCAAAGTCAAAGTTGAGCTGCATGGATTTGCTGATGCATCGCTCCGTGCGTATGGTTGCGCGGTATATCTACGAGCCGCAGACACAGTTGGCAAGGTAACATGTAACTTGTTAAGTGCCAAGTCAAAGGTAGCTCCTATTAAGACTAAATCGCTTCCGCGACTAGAATTGTGTGCAGCAGTTTTATTGAGCGAGTTGGTGCAAAGGATTTTACCGAACATTGTCGAAAAGATTGAAGAGATTTATCTTTGGTCGGATTCTGAGATTGTGCTGCATTGGATTTCAGCGCACCCGTCATCGTGGGAGATATTCGTCGCAAATAGGGTATCCAAGATACAAACTGATCTACCAAGTGCTAGATGGAGGCATGTTAGTTCGAAATCGAATCCAGCTGATATAGTATCCCGTGGTTCATACACTTCCGAACTAATCGAAAGCATGTGGTTTGATGGGCCATCCTTTTTGTACTTACCCACTGAAAATTGGCCAAAACAAAAGGTATCCTCTCCTGTAACAAAGTCAGAAACCAACAACCCTGTAGTTTTGATAGCAAAAATTTCTTTAAATGAATTTTCAGAACACTTCGGACGATTTAGCAGCTACCAAAAGGTAATTCGTATATTTGGATATGTTGTTCGATTTATTAGATCAGCTAAACGAAAATCTGCTAATGAAAACTCTAACCCACCCGTAAGCTCTAAATCAACAGGCCTAACAGCAGAAGAACTGGAGGAATCTCTTCTAAGAATCATATGGAGCCTACAACAAACTCATTTCCGGGAGGAAATTGAAGATCTACGAAAAAAACAGATGATCAGCCCAAAAAGTGTCAGCAGCTCTCTCAATCCCTTCCTTGATGATGAACACTCTATCGAGCTCTTACGAGTGGGTGGGCGTTTGCTGAATGCGAACATACCCTATGATGTTAAATGTCCTATTCTCCTACCCAAAAGTTCCCTGTTTGTAAATAACCTTGTTGTCCATTTGCATGTTACCAATTTTCATGCAGGTATCCAAGCTCTAGTCGCCATTCTGAGACAGCGGTTCTGGGTCATCAACGCTCGAAGTGTAGCTAAGAAGACTGTATTTGCGTGTCATCACTGCTTTCGGTACAAGCCAAGGCTCATGAAGCAGATCATGGGTGATTTACCAGCCAACAGAGTGACGATATCAAGGCCGTTTGCGAAGTCAGGCGTGGATTTTTGTGGGCCCTTTCAAATCTCACAAGGGCGTCGAGGCTACTGTACGCATAAAGCCTATGTGGCCGTGTTTATTTGCTTTGCAACAAATGCGTCTCACCTAGAAGTCGTATCGGATCTATCGACGCAAGGGTTTCTAGCAGCCCTTAAAAGGACGTGGCCTATGCGAAGAAATCCACTGCGACAATGGGACGAATTTCGTTGGAGCTCGAAATGAACTTAAGGAACTATATATGGCGGTCTCGGAGCAGCAGAGGGAGAATATAATCTCATCATGGTGCGCCTTGCATCGAATCAAGTTCGCACACATACCACCCCGGGCTCCACATTTCGGTGGTTTATGGGAAGCGGCGGTGAAGTCTGCTAAATCGCATCTCTACAGGACGGTGAAGCAGACGTTTTTGACATATGAGGAATTTTCGACCGTAGTCGCTGAAATAGAAGCCATCATGAATTCCCGCCCACTTTGCGTTCTAGGGCCTGATCCCAACGATGAACAAGTCTTAACTCCGGGTCATTTTTTAATTGGAAACGCTTTAAATTCTATTCCAGAGCCTACCATTCCAGAAGATATTTCCCCGTTAAAGCGATGGCGACGACTTACGCAGATAAAGCAGCACTTCTGGACGAGATGGTCTAAAGAGTATCTACTCGAGTTACAACGGCGGACGAAGTGGAAAACAGCCTCCGAAAATGCCACAGAGGGTACAGTGGTACTAATCAGCGACGACAATCTACCGCCTCAGCAATGGCTCGTTGGTAGAATCGTGAGACTCATCACCGGTCCGGATGGAAAGATACGGGTTGCCGACATAAGAGTCAAGGGAACTGTCTTAAGAAGACCAATTCATCGCCTGGCCCCTCTACCGGGTTGTTGAAGTACCTTACCTTCCGTTCGACCCTTCAAGGCGGGCAGTATGTTGATGCTTCACATCCTATAATTACTTGAAAATTAGTTTTAAATTAATGAATTGTTCAATTTATCTATCACTTTTTTGCTATAATTCTATTTAACCTGAATTTGTCATCACTTGGATTATTAGCTGAATGTTGTTGATGTTTAATTTCTTTGTGGAATCTAAGCTTATATTCTAAGTTTATAAAAGAACGAATAAACTGAAAAGAGCTCTCTTTTTTTGATTGAAAATTCTGGTACAGTCGTTTTAGTTGTTGCCGCTGTTGATTGGAATCAGCGTTGAATTGATTTATATTGAAATCATTAGTTGTTGCCACAGTCCGGAAAGACCGGTGTGGCGTTGAAATTTAATCAAATTAAAAGTCCAAAAAACGCTTTGGACACAAAGCCTTCGACATGGTTGACCATAAAATTCTTTTATGTAAACTGGAAAATGCAGGTGTGCGTGGTTTCATGCTTGAATGGCTTAATTCGTATCTGAATAATATATTGCAGAGAGTAAAGTTGAATGAGACTAGAAGTGACGTGCAATTAATTAGGCTTGGGGTACCACAAGGTTCAGTCTTGGGCCCCATTCTATTTTTAATATATATCAACTCACTCTTCCACCTCAATCTAAAAGGCTTACCTACTGCTTTTGCTGACGATGTTGGGTTATCGTATGGCGTGAACAGTCCCTTAGATGTAATCTCTGACATAAATTGTGATGTACATACTCAGACAATGGTTCGCTGAACACAAACTTGTAATAAGTCCTAAGACTAAATTAAGGTTCTTTAATTTGTCTGCGTCCTTTAATCCAAAACCGGATGTATACTTTCATGCACCGAATTGCAAAAAAATTAAATTGCATCAATGTAAATGTGCCACCAGTGTGTTTGGTCAATTATTTTGTACTAGTGAAAATTTTTGTGATGATTGTTTTTTGACAGAGAATGTAGACGAATTTATGTACCTAGGACTCTTACTCGACTCTAATATAAAATGCTCATCTCATGCTACTGCATTGAAGAAATTCAATACGGTATAAATTGCTGGGGAGGTGGCTATCAAAACAAAATTCAGTCTTGCAAAAGAATGTTGTCCGGAAAATTTGTCGTAAACCTGGTAGGCATACTAGTTTTCCTTTGTTTTATCAATTAGGGATTCTTCCTGTTCGTCACTTATACTTTTTTAAGGTTCTAAAAGCGTTCTTTATGAAGTCTGGTAACCGTAACTTCCGCATAATCGCAAACTACAACCTACGTAATAACTCACTCAATATATTGCAAGTGCCAAACTATCGAACCACCGCATATAGAAATTCTTATTCAGTTATATGTAATCGTTTATATAATGTCCTCCCGGAAGAAATCAGATGTATTCACATGTCCGAATGTTTTCTAAAGCGCGTAAAAAATTGGCTGTTTTCTCATGATTATTATAGTTTAGACTCTCTTACTTCTAATATTTTGATCTAACTTTTGTCTCAACTTTTGATCTTAGTATATAGATTCCCCTAATTTTGCATCCTTTATGAAGTAACAACTTATTGATACCATGATTAAATGAATTAAATCGCCTGAAAATTGTTTTTTCTATATTTTTTGTTCAACACCCCACCCCATCTGATTGTATTGGTTCTTCTGAAGTGGCATTCAACACTATTTGAACTCACTCTGTATAAAATATCGAATGCCACCAGATTTTTGTTTTCTTACTTAACTTTGAGCCTTATTGCGAAGATCAATCGACAGTTGATAATTGACTATTTTCAATGTGTGCTATTGTGAACGAACGATTCTAAAGGATTTTGTCAATCGCAGTCAATTAAAAAAATTCGATTGACAAAAATACCAAATGAATCGTTCGTTCACAATAGCACACATTGGAAAAAGTCAATTATCAATTGTCGATTGATCTTCGCAATAAGGCTGTTTGTAATTCCTAACATATTAATTTTTTATATGAATTTGTATTTTATATTATAATTTAAGAGAAATAAATATACATACCAACTATGATTAGATTCCCTTAGTGTTTTATACTACTGGTTTAAACTTTCTTTGTATTACAATAGCTTAATATTGCTAGATAAACTAAAACTACTACTAACCACTACAAATTGAACGACAGAGCATAGTCCCTTCTAGGGCAGGTGAAAATATCCTACTTATGTACTATCTCTACATAAGTAGGATATCTATAGTTCTACAACTGCTGATTCGCTAGAAGTAAGCAATATGTTTGCAGATCATTTCAGTAAGTCATTTAGGGAGATCCCTCTTCACATTGATGATCAATATTTTAGTTATCTAACTAGCTGTTCCCAAATAACTTTTAGTAGTATCTCATTCGATTTGGAAACAATTTTAAAATGTATTTCTTCTCTGAAGAATGACTATTCATCAGGCCCCGATGGCATTGCACCGATTGTTCTTAAAAAATGCAGTCATGCAATTGCTCCATATCTTAAGTATCTGTTTGAATTGTCCATTAGTACAGGTAAATTCCCTAATCTATGGAAAAGTGCTTTTATCACACCTGTATTTAAAAAAAGGGCAAACGTCGTGATATCATTAATTATAGGCTCATCTCAAAGCTTTCGTGTATCCCTAAGCTTTTTGAACAAATTGTTTGTGAAAAGTTAATATTTCTTTGTCGCAATATAATTTGTAATGAACAGCATGGATTTGTAAGAAACAGATCCACTGTCACTAATCTATTAAGTTTCTTGTATGATTCTTCTAAAGCCTTAGAGAATAAGGACAAAATGGATTGCATATACACTGACTTCTCTAAGGCTTTCGACCAGCTGTCCCATTATGTAATCGAATTTAAGCTCAGGGCTTTTGGTTTCCCACCATGTTTCATAAAATGGATTAATTCATACCTTAGATCAAGGGTTTATCAAGTGAAATTTAGAGGATCGCTATCTGTATCTTTCACAGCTCAGTCTGGAGTTCCCCAAGGAAGTCACGTCGGACCAATTTTATTTATACTTGCCATTAATGATGTTAAGGCATGTATAAATCACAGTAATATCCTGATCTACGCTGATGATATGAAAACATATAAATCTATCACTAGTCAGCAAGACAAAATGTTTCTTCAATCTGACATTAATAGCTTCGCCAATTGGTGTGATAAAAACGGTTTATCCCTGAACCCAACTAAATGTCAACATATGACATTCTCTAGAAAGAATATTCCTTCCACCTTTCAATATTCTCTGTCTCAAAACTGGTTTTTGCTAAGCATATTAATTCTATTATTAATAAATCTAATTCTATGCTGGGCTTCGTAAAAAGGTGGGCCAAAGAATTTAATGACCCATACGTTTCTATGTCATTGTACAATTATTTTGTCTGTCCGATTCTAGAGTATGCCTATCAAGTTTGCACACCGTTCTACAACATTCATTCAAATCGAATAGAGGCCATTCAACGTAAATTTATTCGATTTGCACTTAGAGGACTTCCATGGGATGATCCATTTAACCTTCCTCGCTACAGACAGCGTATCAAGCTTCTTCAAATGTTACCCCTTTCTCAACGAAGGCTTAATACCGATATCATTTTTTTACAGCAGCTTATATCCGGTCAAATAGATGCACCTGACTTGCTGTCGTCTATTGGCTTCAATTTTCGTGGTGGTGCCCATAATTTACGCAGTGTTGAATTATTGTTTAGCCCCCATCATAGAACGAATTATGGGAAGCATTAGCCTATTAGTCGCATGAGTAGAATCTATAATCTAAATGATCATGTGATTGACTTGCATGTTAGTAAAATTAAGCTAAAAAATATTTTGCGTAATAACGCTTTAATGTCTTAAATTGTTTGCATTATTTTGTGTCTGTGTTAGTATTTTATAGGTACATAATTATTGTAGTTTTAATTGTTTTGTCCTTACTAACACCTGCACTAAATGATGAGCCTGTGAGAGCACTTTTAGTGCCGGCAATTTCTGCTCGTGATAGTTGCTTGCTTTAAGCACTCCACGACACAGAGCTGATAGTGTATTAAAAGGCTTTTATACGGGGGTTTCCCCTTTTGTTCATTCTTTACTATTCAGCTAACAATAACGTGAGGTTTGCAATTTGGTTTTTTTTTTATATAATTAAAAATAGTGTTTGTGGAAACTAAAGTGATTTACTGACCAAGTAAGTATGAATATTTTCTATTTCTGTGAAACAATTTGGAAAAATATTGCTAGCAGAGTAGAAAATGAAGGTTTTTTGTTTGTTACACTTATACAACATTGTGATAAGAGACCTTATCTAAAGCTACTTTGTAACCGACATTTGGATTTGAATTTTATGTTTTAGAATGGCATCGCGGAGATTACTTCAGCAAGATATCACCGAAATGTTAGAAAACATGAACGATAATAGTGAAGATGGTGCGGATTTCTCTGATGACGAATTCTTGGACGACCCAAATTATATACCAGAACTTAATTCTGAAGATGAAGACGAAGAGAACGTGGAGAATCTTGAAGTAAATATCAACTTAGAAGAGGAGATACATCAAGAAGTAAGTATACCACAACCTGAATTGGCTGTCGTTACTCCGTCCTCAACCAGCAAAAAAGGAAAAAACGTTAGATATATGGAAAAAGAAGAACTTGGTTTTGAGTGACAGTCAGTTTTCCTTTCTCGGTGACATATCCTTTTCATCTGAAATATTGCAATAAGAGACCCCCATTCAGTATTTTACGTATTTGTTCACAAACGATCTTGTCGACATGATCAAGAACGAAACTAATTTATACGCCGTTCAGAAAGACCCTGACACCACATTCAGCGTCTCAACCTTAGACGTACGTCAATTTATTGGCATCGTTTTTTTTAAGCTCATCTGCCAAGAGTTAGGAGCTATTGGAAAAGTTCAATAACAATTCCGGCTATTCAAGAGACAATGTCCCTCAATAAATTTGAAAGGATCCGCCAGCTTCTACATTTCAATGATAATAGTAAAAATGTTCCCATATCACATCCAGAGAGTGACAGAATCTTCAAAATAAAGCCTGTTATTGAAAATTAAATGAGTCATTTAGAAAGGTTCCATTTGAACAATATCTTTGTGCTGATGAACAAATTTGTTACACCAAGTCCAAGAACAATCTGAAGCGGTACAACCCTAATAAACCTCATAAATGGGGTTACAAATTGCAAGTACTGAGTGGTGTATCTGGATTCGCTTATATGGTAGAACCTGAAACGGGCAAAGAAAATGTTGTCAATCCAGGAGAACCAGACCTCGGATCCAACGTTGTTATGCGGTTAGCAAGAATAATTCCTAGGCATCAGAATTTTCGGCTTTACTTCGACAATTATTTTACTTCGATTCCATTATTGGAATATATGGCCAAGGAAGGCATTCTCTGCTTGGGAACAGTAAGACGAAATCGTATACCGAATTCCAAACTACCGGATGAGAAAATTTAAAAAAAACAGCCTCGTGGGTCTTTTGTTGAATATGTTGCTAAAGTAAACAGCGTCGATATTTCTGTTACGTCTTGGCGCGATAACAAAATTGTCAACTTAGCGTCAACATTTGCCGGCGAAAATCCGAAGATAAAAGTCCAAAGATATGACAAACGTAACAAAAGATATATCTCCATTGACCGACCGTTTGTCGTTGGAGAATATAACAGACACATGGGTGGCGTTGACTTAATTGACAGCATTATGGGGAGATACAAAATTTTGCTGCGAAGTAAAAGATGGCAAGTGAGAATGTTTTACCATCTGCTTGATTTGACAATAGCTAACGCTTGGCTATTATATAAGCGCGTACGAAAAGACATTTCGTCGAATTCGGCTGATTTTCGCCTTGAAATTGCTGAAGTTCTGTGCAAAGTAGACACTAAACCTCCAGAGACCAGAAAACGCAAGAGTGGTTTGGAGGAAGAAATACAAGCCAAAAAGCATAAAGCACCCACGCAACACATTCCCTCAAAACCAGTTCGACAAGATCAAATTGGACATTGGCCTGTATGGGCTGACAAACGGATGAGGTGCAAATATCCGAACTGCAAAGGATTCACACAAACATCGTGTGAAAAATGTGGCGTTGGACTCTGCTACAACAAAACCAATAATTGTTTTAAAAACTTTCATTTAGAGTAAATAAGAACCTTATAACGCAATGTTGCAGATATGCAACAAAGCTTTTTTTATAAATAAAATTAAAAAAATTTAAATCATTGCATTTTCATTTATGAGATTATTATATATAATACCAAAGAAGGCTGTAAATCAATTTTTGTTTAATTTGGACACATTGCGATAAATAAACTGAAAAGAGCTCTCTTTTTTTGATTGAAAATTCTGGTACAGTCGTTTTAGTTGTTGCCGCTGTTGATTGGAATCAGCGTTGAATTGATTTATATTGAAATCATTAGTTGTTGCCACAGTCCGGAAAGACCGGTGTGGCGTTGAAATTTAATCAAATTAAAAGTCCAAAAAACGCTTTGGACACAAAGCCTTCGACATGGTTGACCATAAAATTCTTTTATGTAAACTGGAAAATGCAGGTGTGCGTGGTTTCATGCTTGAATGGCTTAATTCGTATCTGAATAATATATTGCAGAGAGTAAAGTTGAATGAGACTAGAAGTGACGTGCAATTAATTAGGCTTGGGGTACCACAAGGTTCAGTCTTGGGCCCCATTCTATTTTTAATATATATCAACTCACTCTTCCACCTCAATCTAAAAGGCTTACCTACTGCTTTTGCTGACGATGTTGGGTTATCGTATGGCGTGAACAGTCCCTTAGATGTAATCTCTGACATAAATTGTGATGTACATACTCAGACAATGGTTCGCTGAACACAAACTTGTAATAAGTCCTAAGACTAAATTAAGGTTCTTTAATTTGTCTGCGTCCTTTAATCCAAAACCGGATGTATACTTTCATGCACCGAATTGCAAAAAAATTAAATTGCATCAATGTAAATGTGCCACCAGTGTGTTTGGTCAATTATTTTGTACTAGTGAAAATTTTTGTGATGATTGTTTTTTGACAGAGAATGTAGACGAATTTATGTACCTAGGACTCTTACTCGACTCTAATATAAAATGCTCATCTCATGCTACTGCATTGAAGAAATTCAATACGGTATAAATTGCTGGGGAGGTGGCTATCAAAACAAAATTCAGTCTTGCAAAAGAATGTTGTCCGGAAAATTTGTCGTAAACCTGGTAGGCATACTAGTTTTCCTTTGTTTTATCAATTAGGGATTCTTCCTGTTCGTCACTTATACTTTTTTAAGGTTCTAAAAGCGTTCTTTATGAAGTCTGGTAACCGTAACTTCCGCATAATCGCAAACTACAACCTACGTAATAACTCACTCAATATATTGCAAGTGCCAAACTATCGAACCACCGCATATAGAAATTCTTATTCAGTTATATGTAATCGTTTATATAATGTCCTCCCGGAAGAAATCAGATGTATTCACATGTCCGAATGTTTTCTAAAGCGCGTAAAAAATTGGCTGTTTTCTCATGATTATTATAGTTTAGACTCTCTTACTTCTAATATTTTGATCTAACTTTTGTCTCAACTTTTGATCTTAGTATATAGATTCCCCTAATTTTGCATCCTTTATGAAGTAACAACTTATTGATACCATGATTAAATGAATTAAATCGCCTGAAAATTGTTTTTTCTATATTTTTTGTTCAACACCCCACCCCATCTGATTGTATTGGTTCTTCTGAAGTGGCATTCAACACTATTTGAACTCACTCTGTATAAAATATCGAATGCCACCAGATTTTTGTTTTCTTACTTAACTTTGAGCCTTATTGCGAAGATCAATCGACAGTTGATAATTGACTATTTTCAATGTGTGCTATTGTGAACGAACGATTCTAAAGGATTTTGTCAATCGCAGTCAATTAAAAAAATTCGATTGACAAAAATACCAAATGAATCGTTCGTTCACAATAGCACACATTGGAAAAAGTCAATTATCAATTGTCGATTGATCTTCGCAATAAGGCTGTTTGTAATTCCTAACATATTAATTTTTTATATGAATTTGTATTTTATATTATAATTTAAGAGAAATAAATATACATACCAACTATGATTAGATTCCCTTAGTGTTTTATACTACTGGTTTAAACTTTCTTTGTATTACAATAGCTTAATATTGCTAGATAAACTAAAACTACTACTAACCACTACAAATTGAACGACAGAGCATAGTCCCTTCTAGGGCAGGTGAAAATATCCTACTTATGTACTATCTCTACATAAGTAGGATATCTATAGTTCTACAACTGCTGATTCGCTAGAAGTAAGCAATATGTTTGCAGATCATTTCAGTAAGTCATTTAGGGAGATCCCTCTTCACATTGATGATCAATATTTTAGTTATCTAACTAGCTGTTCCCAAATAACTTTTAGTAGTATCTCATTCGATTTGGAAACAATTTTAAAATGTATTTCTTCTCTGAAGAATGACTATTCATCAGGCCCCGATGGCATTGCACCGATTGTTCTTAAAAAATGCAGTCATGCAATTGCTCCATATCTTAAGTATCTGTTTGAATTGTCCATTAGTACAGGTAAATTCCCTAATCTATGGAAAAGTGCTTTTATCACACCTGTATTTAAAAAAAGGGCAAACGTCGTGATATCATTAATTATAGGCCCATCTCAAAGCTTTCGTGTATCCCTAAGCTTTTTGAACAAATTGTTTGTGAAAAGTTAATATTTCTTTGTCGCAATATAATTTGTAATGAACAGCATGGATTTGTAAGAAACAGATCCACTGTCACTAATCTATTAAGTTTCTTGTATGATTCTTCTAAAGCCTTAGAGAATAAGGACAAAATGGATTGCATATACACTGACTTCTCTAAGGCTTTCGACCAGCTGTCCCATTATGTAATCGAATTTAAGCTCAGGGCTTTTGGTTTCCCACCATGTTTCATAAAATGGATTAATTCATACCTTAGATCAAGGGTTTATCAAGTGAAATTTAGAGGATCGCTATCTGTATCTTTCACAGCTCAGTCTGGAGTTCCCCAAGGAAGTCACGTCGGACCAATTTTATTTATACTTGCCATTAATGATGTTAAGGCATGTATAAATCACAGTAATATCCTGATCTACGCTGATGATATGAAAACATATAAATCTATCACTAGTCAGCAAGACAAAATGTTTCTTCAATCTGACATTAATAGCTTCGCCAATTGGTGTGATAAAAACGGTTTATCCCTGAACCCAACTAAATGTCAACATATGACATTCTCTAGAAAGAATATTCCTTCCACCTTTCAATATTCTCTGTCTCAAAACTGGTTTTTGCTAAGCATATTAATTCTATTATTAATAAATCTAATTCTATGCTGGGCTTCGTAAAAAGGTGGGCCAAAGAATTTAATGACCCATACGTTTCTATGTCATTGTACAATTATTTTGTCTGTCCGATTCTAGAGTATGCCTATCAAGTTTGCACACCGTTCTACAACATTCATTCAAATCGAATAGAGGCCATTCAACGTAAATTTATTCGATTTGCACTTAGAGGACTTCCATGGGATGATCCATTTAACCTTCCTCGCTACAGACAGCGTATCAAGCTTCTTCAAATGTTACCCCTTTCTCAACGAAGGCTTAATACCGATATCATTTTTTTACAGCAGCTTATATCCGGTCAAATAGATGCACCTGACTTGCTGTCGTCTATTGGCTTCAATTTTCGTGGTGGTGCCCATAATTTACGCAGTGTTGAATTATTGTTTAGCCCCCATCATAGAACGAATTATGGGAAGCATTAGCCTATTAGTCGCATGAGTAGAATCTATAATCTAAATGATCATGTGATTGACTTGCATGTTAGTAAAATTAAGCTAAAAAATATTTTGCGTAATAACGCTTTAATGTCTTAAATTGTTTGCATTATTTTGTGTCTGTGTTAGTATTTTATAGGTACATAATTATTGTAGTTTTAATTGTTTTGTCCTTACTAACACCTGCACTAAATGATGAGCCTGTGAGAGCACTTTTAGTGCCGGCAATTTCTGCTCGTGATAGTTGCTTGCTTTAAGCACTCCACGACACAGAGCTGATAGTGTATTAAAAGGCTTTTATACGGGGGTTTCCCCTTTTGTTCATTCTTTACTATTCAGCTAACAATAACGTGAGGTTTGCAATTTGGTTTTTTTTTTATATAATTAAAAATAGTGTTTGTGGAAACTAAAGTGATTTACTGACCAAGTAAGTATGAATATTTTCTATTTCTGTGAAACAATTTGGAAAAATATTGCTAGCAGAGTAGAAAATGAAGGTTTTTTGTTTGTTACACTTATACAACATTGTGATAAGAGACCTTATCTAAAGCTACTTTGTAACCGACATTTGGATTTGAATTTTATGTTTTAGAATGGCATCGCGGAGATTACTTCAGCAAGATATCACCGAAATGTTAGAAAACATGAACGATAATAGTGAAGATGGTGCGGATTTCTCTGATGACGAATTCTTGGACGACCCAAATTATATACCAGAACTTAATTCTGAAGATGAAGACGAAGAGAACGTGGAGAATCTTGAAGTAAATATCAACTTAGAAGAGGAGATACATCAAGAAGTAAGTATACCACAACCTGAATTGGCTGTCGTTACTCCGTCCTCAACCAGCAAAAAAGGAAAAAACGTTAGATATATGGAAAAAGAAGAACTTGGTTTTGAGTGACAGTCAGTTTTCCTTTCTCGGTGACATATCCTTTTCATCTGAAATATTGCAATAAGAGACCCCCATTCAGTATTTTACGTATTTGTTCACAAACGATCTTGTCGACATGATCAAGAACGAAACTAATTTATACGCCGTTCAGAAAGACCCTGACACCACATTCAGCGTCTCAACCTTAGACGTACGTCAATTTATTGGCATCGTTTTTTTTAAGCTCATCTGCCAAGAGTTAGGAGCTATTGGAAAAGTTCAATAACAATTCCGGCTATTCAAGAGACAATGTCCCTCAATAAATTTGAAAGGATCCGCCAGCTTCTACATTTCAATGATAATAGTAAAAATGTTCCCATATCACATCCAGAGAGTGACAGAATCTTCAAAATAAAGCCTGTTATTGAAAATTAAATGAGTCATTTAGAAAGGTTCCATTTGAACAATATCTTTGTGCTGATGAACAAATTTGTTACACCAAGTCCAAGAACAATCTGAAGCGGTACAACCCTAATAAACCTCATAAATGGGGTTACAAATTGCAAGTACTGAGTGGTGTATCTGGATTCGCTTATATGGTAGAACCTGAAACGGGCAAAGAAAATGTTGTCAATCCAGGAGAACCAGACCTCGGATCCAACGTTGTTATGCGGTTAGCAAGAATAATTCCTAGGCATCAGAATTTTCGGCTTTACTTCGACAATTATTTTACTTCGATTCCATTATTGGAATATATGGCCAAGGAAGGCATTCTCTGCTTGGGAACAGTAAGACGAAATCGTATACCGAATTCCAAACTACCGGATGAGAAAATTTAAAAAAAAACAGCCTCGTGGGTCTTTTGTTGAATATGTTGCTAAAGTAAACAGCGTCGATATTTCTGTTACGTCTTGGCGCGATAACAAAATTGTCAACTTAGCGTCAACATTTGCCGGCGAAAATCCGAAGATAAAAGTCCAAAGATATGACAAACGTAACAAAAGATATATCTCCATTGACCGACCGTTTGTCGTTGGAGAATATAACAGACACATGGGTGGCGTTGACTTAATTGACAGCATTATGGGGAGATACAAAATTTTGCTGCGAAGTAAAAGATGGCAAGTGAGAATGTTTTACCATCTGCTTGATTTGACAATAGCTAACGCTTGGCTATTATATAAGCGCGTACGAAAAGACATTTCGTCGAATTCGGCTGATTTTCGCCTTGAAATTGCTGAAGTTCTGTGCAAAGTAGACACTAAACCTCCAGAGACCAGAAAACGCAAGAGTGGTTTGGAGGAAGAAATACAAGCCAAAAAGCATAAAGCACCCACGCAACACATTCCCTCAAAACCAGTTCGACAAGATCAAATTGGACATTGGCCTGTATGGGCTGACAAACGGATGAGGTGCAAATATCCGAACTGCAAAGGATTCACACAAACATCGTGTGAAAAATGTGGCGTTGGACTCTGCTACAACAAAACCAATAATTGTTTTAAAAACTTTCATTTAGAGTAAATAAGAACCTTATAACGCAATGTTGCAGATATGCAACAAAGCTTTTTTTATAAATAAAATTAAAAAAATTTAAATCATTGCATTTTCATTTATGAGATTATTATATATAATACCAAAGAAGGCTGTAAATCAATTTTTGTTTAATTTGGACACATTGCGATACAAAGGGTTAAGCCCGAAAAAAACATTTTTTTCAAAAACTCATAGAAAACCGCGCAGTATATTGTGTTCAATGTTATTTGACTAACAGATCCTTGGAACAACAAAAAAGGTCCTTAAAAGTAGAAAAAAGGACATTTTTTCAAAATGCCGTTAGAATCCACACGGTATATCTGTGTTCAATGTTATTTGACTAAGAGGTCCTTAATAGTCGAAAACAGGATATTTTTCCAAAATGTTTGTTGTTCCTAAGACCTATTATACAAAAACCATTGAACTCATATATACCGTGCCGTTTCTAAAGACATTTTTGGAAAATAACCTTATTTCGGGTTTAAAGGACCTTTATTGTGGCTCCAAGGACCTCTTTGTAAAATAACGTGATGTAAAATAAAAGGGACATTCAATCAATTTTTGTTTGCATAACAAATCCCAATAAATTATCACCATTATAGCAAAATTAAATGTTTATTCAAAAAATTCGTGCATCGAAAAACCAATTTACAAGGTGTTTACATAAAAAAACAACAAATTCCGCAACAAAATGTTGGCGGACGATTTCGGAAAAAAAACTTGTGTGTCAAAATGTCAAAAACAGGAAAAAATGCACTTCATCGTACTACAACGCACCGCCAGTGTGCGTTATATTTTGGCGGAAAAATGTTCCGATCCGTCGGAACGGAATTAACTTTAAGCAAATATTCTCCGATTCGGACGATTTCGGAGATTTTTTCGTTCCGACGGTTACCTCGCTAGGGCCCTTTATTTTCTGTTTATCTGAGTGCTGATTGGCGTGTATTTTTAGTGGTTTTGCTGTTGTGAATGTGAATTATTGTCATTTGATTTGCTATTTCGGAATAGTATTCAGGTGGATTATTGGTAGGTATCTAATTTATTTATTTTTTAACTCAGAAGGGTTTCTAATGTCGTTTTCAATTGGTTTCACTACGAAGAGGAGTAAATTCTGAATCCAAATGAATATGCAAAACACCCATGTTTACTTGTATGTGTAAAGCGAAGCAAAAGCATTTGAAAAAGACAAAATAATTTGTATTATTTTTTGTGTTCAAAATAACAATATTTATTTGTTAAAAATAAAAATCCAAACGAAAAAAGTTACTTTTCTTTAAAGTCTTTAAACTCTGTCTATACTAGTATTTCACCTAGATTTGTCCATAGCTCTAGGCAAGGTATGACCGATCAGGCCTCTTAATATCAAATCTTAATAGTTCCGCGGACATGGTTCCAGGAACTAGTTTCGACCGGAAAAGGAACCGCCTTTGGAACTGTTTTGCACAACTCTAGCTTATGGAGCAGGCGAAGTCTTGCGACCGAAATTTCATTTTTAGTCTTTCATTGCAATATCATACAATCCAAAATACAGAATTGGAAAAATGTACCGTTCTACTTGTTATAAATTGTTTTTTTTTAACTTTATGTAACAATTAAACCTGTACGCGAGTGCGAAACAATTATTGACAAACTGCGACTCTATGCCTATTGACATATAGTTGGCGTACATGTAGACTTCTGTCCTTTAGTGTGTAATATATGTAGACAATGCGTTTAATTCTGATATCCACTTGCTTCTAAATCATGACCATGCCATGAGCTATAAAATCTGGCATAATGATAGGTCGGTTTACCCTCTTAATAGATGAAAAATATGTCTAGTCATTTGACCACATGGATCTATACAAGTAATGGTAATAGCAACTAGTCAAGGAAGAAAAAACCCCTATTCCTCCATAGTGGCATGTTCAAGCGGCAGACTCTGTCTATGGATGCTGTAATTGAGCAAAGTAAAACGCGTCCTTGTATCAGGTTGCACACATTAACAGTTTTGAAATTGCAGAATATTTCCCTCGACTTAAGTTTATTCTCAAAATAATATTTGTTCATTATTTTCCATATAAATGATGCAAACAAGATGCAAATGACTACAAAGTTTGTGGTTTCAAAATTTTCCAATAAATAAAAAAAACCTACATAGATATCATTGCTTTATATTATACACTTTTTTTCAAAGTGTAATTTCTTTTCACAATGGAATAATGAACTATTAGTACACATGCTGCGAGTGCAAGCTTTGGGAGAAATTTAAGGAAAAATTGAATCCATTTCGAGTAGAATATAAAATGGAGTTGCTATTTTTAATTATTTACCTTTTGAAATCTCTCATAAGACGTCTGCGAGCAGGTGTGGACATTTTTAGCAACAATAAATACTAATTTTTATACGAAAAACTTCACAAAACCAACGTAATGAATTATTTTTTAGCTACTGTCCGTCAAAGAGAGACAAGGATGGTATGTGCGCAGATAGACAGCTGTTTTCTAGTATGTCATATTGTTGTCAGTGTTGCCGGAGAGAAATATTATAAGGTAGTACTGCAGCCAAATTGGGGAGTATTTTGAAGTAGTACAAAAAAAATTGTTTGCAACTTTATTCAAAAATGCTTCATTGATTTGCATTCAATATATTTACCTCCAATCTGTTCCGTTGTTTACCTTTAATGAGAAACAGTTGGGAAAAATCGTTCTGCCACTGCGCTGCTTTACGGAATACTGATCTTACAAAATCCCTTGTCAGAGGGAAAAGTGTTTCATTAAGGCATTTTTTAAAACAAATATCTCTGAACAAAACTCTTCTATTTCTTAAGAAGATGTGGTAGGTAACATCGTCGGTTCTTTCGGCAGGGGATACAGGAACCGAATTTGCAGGAGCAGCAGCAGACTCATTTGGTTTTTACCAGTGTGGTGTAAAATATCGTCTGGTTACTGTATCCCCTATGGAACAGTACACACTCGAGACAGACCAAATGCATGGTTTGCAATACTATTCGTGAGAGCTTTGACATTCCCACGAACTACAGGTGTCTACACTGTTTGGTGTAAGATATCGTCTAGGTAACTGTATCCCATATGGAACAGTACACACGCGAGGTTCCCACGAACTACCGGTGGATACACCGTTTTGTTCTGGATACTTTTACACCACATTCGACTTCGCTTGACGGTGATAAGAGGAGTCTGTTTTAAGATTTAAAAGAAGAAGGTTGTATCTTTAGTAGAATTATAGAAATAAAGAGGAATACTCAACACCAGCAGCAGAAGACATGACATTGGCTGTTTGAACTTGTTTGCCTTTACCGATTTTGATTTGGTCGGTGTATCAACTTCAACAGCAAATACTTTTTCAGCATTTGAAAACTCAATACCGTTGCCTCTTGTAGCAGGTGATTTTGGTGCTAAATTTTTAGAAACAGCAGCAGACTCATTTGTCTTAGGTAGAACCTCCAGCAACACAAGACACATTTACAGCTTTTTTGCCTTTACCGCCTGAAAGGAATCAAATTTATTAAATATGTAAAATACAAAATTACTTGGAATTATTCTAACAAGAATTACAATATTTCAAGTATTAATTTAATAATCGTTTTCATTTTGTGGAACTATACATACAAAATCACGGAATTCAAACAAAAAAACGACCAAGAAAATACAATCGCAGGTAACAATAAAATAAATACCGAACTGACAGATGAAATTTGCATGAAAGATGAAACCAACGAAACACAAAAACAAACAAAAAAGAGGAAAATTCCCTTCTTGACGACAGTTTGGAAAATAAAAGTGCTGATAAGTTTTCATTAAATTTTAAGTGAATTAAAGTTATTTAGGTTGACATTAAACTTTGCTGCAGGTGTAAGATATTTAAGATTTTAAAAAAAATAGGACTACGAATGTGTAAGGAGGAGTACGTGAGTACGGAGAAAGTAGTACAATACTCCTATGGGAGTACTTGCGGCAACACTAAGTGTTGTCTCTTCATAATAATGAAAAATTTCTTTTGATTTTGAGTTGTAAAGGGGCCCTTACACGGTCAATCGGTCGACATCATGCATCGTGTATGTGTGGATTGACGTGATACACAGTTCAATCGATCGACGTCAAATTTTTATTTTTTGTGAGTTTTCGTGGTGTACGGATGTGCGATGAGTGAAAAGGACGATTGTATTGCATATATTGCTCTTGCAATATATTCTTGAATTGCACCGTGACTTTAGACGTTTTTCTTTTTTGGCCCCGAGCGGGGAACAGAGCGGGGCCCGAGCGATCAGAGCTCGCTCCGAGTTGAACGTAACTTGAGCGCTCCGAGCTAATTAAGTAACAGAATTGAGCACTGAACTGTCATTAGATAATTTTTTCTATTAATTTTCAAAATAGTCAGGATTGCTTCTGAAATTGGTGTTTGTCAAGGATTGTTCCATTTAAATTATAATTTCTAGTAAATAAACTATGGAAAAAGCACAAATAATGAATGAAGTCAGCCGCGCTCAGCTTTTCGCTCTATGTGCTCGGTCATTTTTAATCGAGCTCATCGAGCGAGCCCTGAGCTAGCTCAGAGATAAAAAAGAAAAACAAATTTGGTGCTCAGAGCGCTCTGAGCTAAAAAAGTAACACAGTTCTTTTTTTGACAGCTCAGTGCCCCGCTCGGAGCTAAAAAAGAAAAACGCCCTTTGTATATACACTTTATAAGGCCTTTTTCTTTTTTAGCCTCGAGCGGGGAATAGAGCGGGGCCCGAGCGAACAGAGCTCGCTCCGAGCTGAACGTAACCTAAGCGCTCCGAGCTAATTAAGAAACTGAATTGAGCACTGAACTGTCATTTTTAATCGAGCTCATCGAGCGAGCCCTGAGCTAGCTCAGAGATAAAAAAGAAAAACAAATTTGGTGCTCAGAGCGCTCTGAGCTAAAAAAGTAACACAGTTCTTTTTTTGACAGCTCAGTGCCCCGCTCGGAGCTAAAAAAGAAAAACGCCCTTTGTATATACACTTTATAAGGCCTTTTTCTTTTTTAGCCTCGAGCGGGGAATAGAGCGGGGCCCGAGCGAACAGAGCTCGCTCCGAGCTGAACGTAACCTAAGCGCTCCGAGCTAATTAAGAAACTGAATTGAGCACTGAACTGTCATTAGATAATTTTTTTTTATTAATTTTCAAAATAGTCAGGTTTGCTTCTGAAATTGGTGTTTGTCAAGAATTGTTCCATTTAAATTATAATATCTAGTAAATAAACTATGGAAAAAGCACAAATAATGAATGAAGTCAGCCGCGCTCAGCTTTTCGCTCGATGTGCTCGGCCATATTTAATCGAGCTCATCGAGCGAGCCCTGAGCTAGTTCAGAGATAAAAAAGAAATACAAATTTTGTGCTCAGAGCGCTCCGAGCTAAAAAAGTAACACAGTTCTTTTTTTGACAGCTCAGTGCCCCGCTCGGAGCTAAAAAATAAAAACGCCTATAGTAGTCTCACTTCGAGTATTCGACTTACACGCCTTCTTACGACTTAAGTATGTACTTAAAAAAAGCTACATTTATACAACCATATTGTGGAACCTACTTTTCTACAAAATGCTAGTATGCCTTTGAATATGCATATTCGTAGTTATTTTTGTTGTATTCCATTCTCTTCATTTATCGAATTTATTTTGTTTACTTCTCATGATGTGTTGGTGAGAGGGGTGCGGGATATAGTTGGTAAATTATTTGTTGTTTTTAATGTAAGTTTTTCATAAGTGTTTGGTTTGTCGTTTATTTTTCGATTTTTTTTTTTTTACTTCTCATGATGGGAATATGAATGATGTGTTGGTTAGAGGGGTGCAGTATATGGATTGTATATTAGTTGTTGGTTTTGATGAAAGTTTGCGGTAGGTCAGGGGTAGGTATTAGAGATGAGCAAAAAATAACAACCTGCTAATTTTTCACTGCTAATGAAAATTCGCATTCGCAACCTGCTATCAACTTATAAATAAACTGCTATTGCTAAATGCTATTGTCTCGCTTCTATCTCTGAGTCATATCGCATTCACAAATCACAACTTAATTTGTTCATGCATTCCCGCGTTACACACACAAACGAAAAAGTATGTTTGGCTAATACGAAAAACGTAAAGAAGAATGAAGCAGAGGTGTATCGATCGCCCGTTTCAAGTCACTCTCTTACTCAACCCCATGCAACCTACCTACCCTTTTTGTAGGTAATGTTCGAAGTGCGGAACCTGCGAACGTATCATAGCAATAGCATTTTGCATATCGAAATCGCAATCGCAGTCGCAGCTGGTAAGAAAGTTAAAGTTGGTTCGTTGGATGCTATTAGCAGTATAATATCTATAAGCATAAGGTGTTTACTTGCTAAGTTGCTACTGCGTGAGAAAGGGAGGCTATCGCATTCGCAATCGCAACAATGTGATATACCACTATAATAATGACTCCCTTTCGAAATCGCATTAGCAGTTTACATTAGCAGTTTACATTCACGTGAATAAGAAATCGCATTCACAATTATAACTGCGAATACAAAATAGCAACTTAGCTCATCTCTAGTAGGTATTCATTCATTCATAATCGGTATCAAAAATCATATTATGTGCATATTGCGATAGCATTATCTTGCACAAATAAATTTCCGAATATTATGTATTAGCTGAATTTTTTCATTTGGTTTTCCACAAACAATTGATTTCGACAGTTTGGACAGCTAAATGTAATTGATTAATGTATTCTTGCAAATTTCAGTTTCAGGAAGACCGAGTACCAAAAAAATTAAGTATGTATAGGTAGTTTACATTTACCTTTTGAAGAAGGTACAATAAAGAATGTTTATAGGTAGGCACCCATATGCACAAAATGTTAAGTATTGAACTTCGTCAAGCGCATGGTTAGGCATATTAACACATTTTATAGGTAGGTATATACAGTGAAATCTTACTTGAGCGGACATTAATGGTGCAGGATTTGGTCCGCCTAAGGGAGTTGTCCATTTCAGGAAAATTAAAAGAAATTATCCTTCTTTAAGCTAAGAATAAGTCTTCATTTTCACTTATTTATATACACAAAAAGATGGTATATTATTTGTTTGTTTTGATGGAAAATTAGGGTAGGTTTTGTCAAGGAGGTGTATATCAGAGTTTATCTACTTACAGTGACTAGTGACGCTCTCCATGTGTTCCTCTTTTGTTTAGAATTTAAGTATTTAAAAATAGACGTCTATAACAAATATTAATTGTTAAATGCAATGTTAATCCTGTGACGGATAGAAATGCGGTAATGTCGGTTAGTCAAACGAAGACTATGACGACTGCCATTGAGGACTGGGATACGACACCAAGAACTCTCCGGGTGAGGGTAGCCTAAGCATGTGCAAGTCATAAGGTCTTATCGATCTCAAACAAAGCCGTCACCTGGTCACTTACAGCAGTGACGGAAACGAAACCCATATTGGTTGCAATTTGGTAGCACGTTTCATGAAGCCTCGGGTTAAAGTTTGGAAAGTGATCCTCGAAGAGGCAATCGCCCAACAAAACCGCCTCCTCCTGCCAGAAATTTTTATGGCGGCGGGGACAAACAGAACTAAACAAACAAAAGTGTTTGTGAGAATCAAATGGTACAATCTGGACAAAAAAAGTCAAGCATTTATTGCAAATTATGCAAAATTATCTGCATCAACAAAGCTGTCAATACGGCAAAGAAATATTTTGGTCGGCAGATGAAGATAAAGCAGTAATTACTAATTAGTGACAAAAAATTGTCTTTCAAAGCTTATAGTCAAAGTACTCCACTAATTATGGAGATGAAAAAGGTCAATCGGAATACAGACTTTACAAGAGGCTCGCAAAGAGAAAGTGCGCTCAAAAGATGAAGTTTGTGGAGGGTCTGTATCGGTAGTTAGAAGAAAATTCTTCTTCGGCTGCTGATAGAAACCAGGCTGTCCACGAATTCGGACAAAGCAGCTTGAACGGAAACAGGTCTATATATACAAAGACTAAGGTAAATAATGCAAAACATTTAAGGTTCCGGTGAAACATTGTTTTCCATCTGAAGATACTTCTGCAGAGCTGTTATAGGAATTACCTTGAAGGTTTTTTTTCACTTTAAGAACATCCAGAAAACCTTTTACAGTATTTAAATAATTAGTCTCCAAAACTGATCCACTTCGCATCCATAAAGGAACACAACAATTTTCAAAATTTGCCGCTGGGAGAAGGAAATCCGTTCGCCAAAGTTCATCAACAATGCTCAAGGGCTGCTTCTTGTGGATGACGAAAAACTTCTAAATGAACAATTTCCTAGGATATATTTTCCGAGAGCCGTTTCTAACACTGAAGAAATACACGACATTACTGTTGAAGAAGTTAGGAAGGCGGTCAAAGACTTCAAAAATCGAAAAGCCCAACTCCAATTGTCTTAAGAAGAAAATAAATAAATAATGAAATTTGAATTAAATAAATATTGATCGTATAGGTAGAAACCTATTAACTATTAACCCCTAAGTGGTGGTGCAGCATGGCGCAATACTGACACAAAGTAACATGTCATTTCTTTATAAATTAGATTGAATATTTCTGAATCAATTACAAAAGAAATGATACAAATCCGAACATTTTTCGACAAGATAGAGCCAAAATAGTAACAGTCTAAAAAGCGATAAACTCAAAATTTCTAATTTGAGGAAAAAGACTGAAATCAGATTTTATTAAATTTTTCATTTCAAAACTTTTCCTCCCTTCCATCATCCCTCTCATCATACATGCTACTTGCCGAGGCGACGACAGCATGTTGGGCGCCTTAAGACAACATTTTAGCTTTCTAGCTCACACATTTGTTCTTTTGAAATTGTGGGCGTGTCAGTGGGCGGATTTTAAAAATTCTTTAAATTCATTATTTCGGGCACCTAGAGAGTATATAGTTTAATTTTCACCTTTCTAGCTCCAGTGTAGAGGAATTCCTTTTTGCCGACGAGTGGACGGACGGACGGACGGACATAGTAGATGCACATTACTATCGATGCTGACCGCGAATATATTACAAAAAACTGCAAAACTACACGTGACCTGCCTCAATATTAATGTAGGTCATCAATTCGCTAATAGATAAATATACTTATCCAACAACCATTTCTTTGAATGGTACAACACAAATTGAATATTTCCGAATCAAATACTGAAGAAATGATATAAATCGGTACATATTTGAACGAGATACAGCGAACATAGCAAAAGTCTAAAAATCCATAAATTCATAGTTCCTTATTTGATGGAAAATACCGAAATTAGCTTTTATTCAATTTTTCCATTATACATTCTACTCGCAGACGACAAAGGCAGATTTTTAATTTTTCCATCATATCCCTCTCATCCTACATACTATTTGCCGAAGCGACGCAACATTGCAAATCATCAAAAGTATTCGGCTGCTACACAGAAAAATAAATAGCTATATAATATCAGAATGATTCGATAAAGAGAAATAGCAAAATTTAATACACAAACCTTCAAACGCCACCACTTTTGCTCCCGCCTCTGTCGAGTTTGCCGTTTTCAAATTCGTGTTGATGAGACTACTATTAGGAATGTATATACAAAGACTGTGAGATGAACACGGATATTCGCTGTCTTTAATGAGACTAATTTCATTAAAATACCAAAGAGTTGGTTCACTGAAATTATCAACACCGGATCCACTTTTGTTTAATTCATTTAAACGTTTTAGCTCGCGCCGAAAATTCGTTCTCAACGTATTTATTTTTCTGGTGACATCCGATTTTTGTGCATCAGGATATTTTTTTTTATAATTTTGCAGTAAAACTTCATAATGTTGCATTTTTTTGTTTCGGTCGCAGTAATCTTTTGCTTTGACATCGACCGATACGTTTTAATTAATTCCGATACAAATGCTCGGTCTTCATCGTCCTTCAATTTTCCGCTGGCACCAGACATGTTTTCGCTTCCGTGACACGAGACACAATGAAGTAATTACGTCAATCCAACCCTTACACATATCAATCAGCATGACGTTCATCATGCAAAATCAAACTTGCTTTGATTTTCGTCAATCAGACTTCACCAAATGTGTGTGACTCATACACATACATTTTCACAAACCCATGCAAGTGATTGATGTCATTCGATTGACCGTGTAATTGCCCCTTAAGACCAACCTCGTTGAAAGTGATCTTAGACCATGCGTAATTCCCCTTGTTGTGGACATTTATGACAAATGCCGTTTACCAATGGGCTTTTCAGATTTTGCTCTCAAAGCTCCGATTTATCGTACCCAATGAAACATAAACCCAGATTATTTTTTTTTGTAATAGTGAGTGTAATAATAAAAAAAGGAAACAAAATATGTATGTTGGCTTGCCACGACCTATTAATCTATTAATTTAAAAGCAAACAAGCTGTCTAATTTAATTTGCAAGTCAAATATACTTATTTCATTTCCTTTTTTTCTTCCAAAAACCAAGAATACATTATTTCGTAATTGAATAGATCCATTATCCACCGAAGAAAGCAAACACACATTTAATTGTTAAATAACTTTATTTTCCACTGACTCAAGCAAAAGTACAAACATTTTGTTGCTAAATAATTGTATTCTCCACAGAGGCAAGTAACTCATAATAATCTTTTAATGTAATTTAATTTTCCACAGAAGCAGGTAAAAACAAAATTCTTTTTATTGCATGAAAATAACAACAACCTTCAGCGACAATTATTGTCAATCTTTGTGGTTTTACTGGAAGTAGGTGTTAATATTAGCCGTGTTTTTTTTTTGCAATCCCATATGGGCTTAGCAAATTTTCCACACAAAAACGCAATCCCATATAGGACTCGTAATCCCAGATAATTATCGGGGCTTATGCCTAAGCCCAGATAAAAACTGTGCTACCAATCTATCATTGCTTCAAATGTTATGACAACACATATACCCCTGGTATAAAACTTTTTAAAATCGAGTATGGATTTGATGTGTTTGTGGTAATCCACTGATGATCCCAAACCACCACATCTGGGTGAAACTCCACAAAATATATATAGTCATACTAGTAATAGTTGACTATATATATATTAATTTTTGACTTTCAGTCATAGCCATACAATAGGCTGAACTAACATTTCTTTTGTTATTCTTCAAATCTGAAGGAACATTTGAATTGGGAATAAGTTCACACTCATCCGTGAGTGGTGACAACACATATACCCCTGGTATAAAACTTTTTAAAATCGAGTATGGATTTGATGTGTTTGTGGTAATCCACTGATGATCCCAAACCACCACATCTGGGTGAAACTCCACAAAATATATATAGTCATACTAGTAATAGTTGACTATATATATATTAATTTTTGACTTTCAGTCATAGCCATACAATAGGCTGAACTAACATTTCTTTTGTTATTCTTCAAATCTGAAGGAACATTTGAATTGGGAATAATTTCACACTCATCCGTGAGTGGTGACAACACATATACCCCTGGTATAAAACTTTTTAAAATCGAGTATGGATTTGATGTGTTTGTGGTAATCCACTGATGATCCCAAACCACCACATCTGGGTGAAACTCCACAAAATATATATAGTCATACTAGTAATAGTTGACTATATATATATTAATTTTTGACTTTCAGTCATAGCCATACAATAGGCTGAACTAACATTTCTTTTGTTATTCTTCAAATCTGAAGGAACATTTGAATTGGGAATAAGTTCACACTCATCCGTGAGTGGTGACAACACATATACCCCTGGTATAAAACTTTTTCAAATGTTATCGAAATTTCTATCGAATGTGTCAAAATGACATTAATCTGACAACCAAAATTAGTTAAAAAAAAATACACAGTAGAGTAAGAGTACCTCACGATCACGACAACGTCGCGAATATTTATTAAAAAGTTTATACCAAGCTAATTTTAACAAAAAAAAAAGTTCCGGAACTAAAAAGGAGTATCCAAACCACGTTTTGCAATACTAAAAAGTTAACTTTATAATATGATTGTGTACAAAAAATAAAATCGAAAAAGTGAGCATCGCGTAGTTGTGGCAAAAATGTTTTTGTTTGCGAATATTTCGTAATAAGTTTATATTAAAGCGAATTATAACAAAAACAAATTTTCAGAACTAAGAAGGAGTGTCCATCACTATTTTGGAATACTAAAAGGTTAAAATATATAAAGATTCTGTACCAAAAATAAAAGTGAAACAACGAGAATCACGTTGTGGCAAAAAAATATTTTTGTTAAGTTGAAAAGTTTTATAAACATAAATTTTATACATCTAAATGCAACAAATAATTAAGAACAAAATTATACAAAAAAAAAGTCAAAATGCCTGCATCCAGAGCTACTCAAGCCATTCATTCAATACTGTGGACTGCAAATTTTTTTTGTTTCCTCAAGAATAAAAAACCCTAAACTTAAAACTCTGTCTGTGGAAGACACAGGAAATGGTTAAAAGTTATAAACAGTAAGGAACTCAACACTAAAATAGCTCGTGTCTGTTCTAAGCATTTTATTTCAGGTATGTTTGTACATTTAAAATAAAATAAAACCATAGCGGTTGCAAAATATCTACTGTTTAGGAAAAAGTGCGAATCTCTGTGATCATTTGAACCCGGACTGGGTTTCTAGTTTGCACCTGGGATACACTAGTCGATTTAATCGGTTCCGTCAACGTGTGACTGAAAGAGCGCTAAGAGAAATACAAATTTACTCTATGGAACCTAATGGTATGTAGGTACACACATATATTTATCTATTTTACTAACATAACAATAACAATACACTTGTTATTGAGGAAAACATTCCAGACTGTTAGACCGCTTCTAAAAAGTTTTATGATTGCGTTCTTGTTGTAGGTTCGGAACTCAGCTGCTTGGTTTCCTGGCCCGATAAAGATGTTAGCGTGCATAAAACACCGGAATACTTCAAACGTGTTTTTGGAAATAGACTTGCTGTTACGATAGATTGCTACGAAATCCGGTAAGTTAGAAATTTAATAATAAAACAGCTATAAACTAACCTTATATGAAATAATACCAAGTTTCCTTAACGACAACGTCGCTTAACACTAAAAGTTGATTCAATATTTTCCTTTTCAGGTCAACCTGTTGCAAGAGCCGCTACATATTCCTCCAGAACTAAAGATGCCAGAATTTTTCCAAAAGTAAGCTGACACTAATGAAATGTAGGTACATGGACAAAATAGTGCTTACCTGCTGTGCATTGGTTAATTTAAGTCAATCCGTAGTAAATTCAACTTTGCAAAGTGCAGATTAAGTACTAAGCTTGGATAATTTTGTGGCCAAGATTTGGTTACTGCCGCCATTAGCTACGAAACGAATGGAGATTGGAAGACCTTCGTCGTGGCGTCAGCTTATCTCCCCTATGATTCGGTAGTGCCTCCACCACCGAGGGCAATTGCTGAACTCATTGACTATTGCGACACCAGGAAGATGGGCCTAGTTATATGCTGTGATGCCAATGCTCAAAACACTGTTTGGGGCAGCAGCAAATGCAACATGCGAGGAAACCATCTCCTGGATTTCATTCTATCATCTGATCTTACTATCAATAATGTTGGCTCGCAACCAAATTCTGTGACGTCAAGAAGACAGGAAGTGATCGACCTAACTTTATCAAAAGTGTTATCACTGCACGAATAAATAGCTTTATTGGCAATCATGCTCCGATTCATAAAAGTCAATATGGTTTTCAAAAAAATAAAAGTACGAGCAAACTGTTAGCAGAATCCGCGAATTGTGTCAACCAGAGCTTGAACAAATGCCATCACGCGTTGGTACTCTTCACGGATTTCAGTAAGGCATTCGATACCTTAAACCACAAAACACTTCTTGAAGCGCTTTAACGTATTGGTATAAGTGGATTAATGGCGGATTGGTTGACCGATTACCTGTCCAACAGGCTATTTTGCGTAAAAATTTGTGATGTACAGAGTGACAGAAGTAATGTGGAATAGGGCCAATCCTATTCATCCTGTATACTAATGAGCTTCTCCGATCATTCAAACAAAGTATACCGTTTGCTTTTGCTGATGATACAGCTATCGTGGTGTGTAACAGGTCCCTAGAAAGAGCTACAGCAGTGATGCAGGAAGAATTTGATGTTGCAGTAAAGTGGTGCCAGGACAACGGGTTAGTGATAAATGCATCGAAAACAAAGATTAAGCACATCAGAAATCCAAGTTTCAAATCGACGCAAATACCAGTTTTTATGAGAAATGATGCATGTCTTAGTTCCATCTCAGAAGTCATCGAAGCTGTTGACAGCTATAAATATCTAGGAGTCCTCATCGACTGTCACTTCTTATGGAACAAACACATCGATAAATTACGTATGAATTTAAAGAAGGCCATCTTTGCACTAGCTCACCTGAAATACCATGCCACGGTGCCCGCTTTGAGACAGGTATACTATGCACTCATTGAGTCCAAACTGCGAAATGGTGTTCTTGCTTGGGGTAACGCATCGACAACCCACATCCAAAAGCTGCAAAAACTTCAAAAATCCGCGTTAAAGCACGTCAATTGCAATACACGAAACAACGATTTAAGCTTTAAAGTTCTGAGTGTAGAAGACATTTTCAAGATGACGCTCACTTTGGAATACTATAACGATATCCGGTTTGTTAGACTAGACGACGTGCTCAAGGTATGCTGCAAGTATCTAGCACCTTTAACAATCAACAGCCTTCCCCGTGAACTAACGAACATTGTAAACTTTAAAACTAGAAAAAAAGCGATTAAAAACTTTTTCTTGAACAATGAAATAAACTTGAAAACCTAGATTTTTTAAACATATATTTTCTTCCAAGCTAAAATCCGTGAAATATAAACTAGTTTCATATTCATAACGTTAACTTGAATTTTAAAATACTAAGCTACTAAATAATTTAAAATTGAAAAAGATTAATCTTCTGTAGATAAGCCAAAGGCTTCGCAGATACGTATACAAAATGTTTGGTTTTTTATGAAAAATAAAAGTCTAAAAAAAAAAAAAAAAATTTATACTTTAAGGCGGTTATTAACTGGAGGGTCTCTTCGGAGGTGTCCCTCTCAGACCATAGATATATCGAATTCCAAATCGGATGCGAAGCCATAACTTTGCAGGAGAGGAGGAATCCGAGAAAAACCAACTGGATACGCTTCAGGGAGGAATTAGGGAAAACTCTCAAAACTCCAGCCAAATTCAGGACGAGACAAAAGGTATAGGAAGCTGTTCAAGACCTGAATAGTGCCATTAGTAGCTGTTTTGAACTGACGTGCCCAGTAAGCAAACCCCCTGGCAGAACGCCGGTTCCCTGGTGGAGCTCGGAACTGCAAAGAATTCGTAGAGAAGCTAGAAAGCTTCTAAATAGGTCACTCAAGACTTATTTGGAGACAGATTGAAATCTCTACCGATCGAAGCAGAAGGAATATAAGAGGCTAATTCGGGTATCGAAAAGTGCTTCTTATAAGAATTTCTGCGAAAAGAATGCTGGTCGACGCTCTGTTGAACGCACTCAACAGTTCTAATATTTACGCTCAGGTGTACGCGGATGATGTTGCCGTGCTTTCTGTTGGATCATGCCTAGCGACTGTATGCGTCAAGGCGCAGGCGGCCCTTGACGTGATCGACGGATGGTGCACTAGGAATGGGCTCTCGGTCAATCCTCTTAAAACTAAGGTTGTTCTCTTTACGAGAAGGAGGAAGCTGGTCGGGTTGCCTCAGCCAGTGCTAAAAGGCGTCACAATCCAACTCTCCAATGAAGCAAAGTATCTGGGAGTCATCCTGGATAGCAAATTTCTTTGGTCCAAACATGTTGAGCTGAAGACTGCCAAGGCGCTGTCTGTTTTCTGGCAGTGCAAAGGCATTTTCGGCAAGACATGGGGCTTATCACCGAAAAGAGTCCTATGGATTTAAACGGCTATGATAAGACCATTTATAGCATACGCATCGGTTGTTTGTTGGAATAAGCTTTCACGTAAATACGTCACTGCTGCTTTTGCCAAACTCCAAAGGCAGGGCCCCTTACCATGAAATCCAATTCTAAAGTGAAACTGTTCGAATTCGCAAAATCGCAACTCTGTAAATCTGTAAGTAAGTTCTGAAAACGAAAATCGAACAGCTTGAGTACTGCCAATTCTTTTTTGTTTTCTTAGTACAAAATTGGTACTACCTTTTGCGAAAGCTTCATCAAATGTGTTTGCGAGAAGATAGAATAAAGAATTTTTGTTTAAAGAATGTTAGTAAATAAGAGTTATAAATGAATAATTCATGAATATTTCATAAACATTGTAATATGTATTCATAATGTTTTTTTTTTTTTACCAGGGAATCATCTAAAACAACAAATACAAAAGTTTCACAATTTGAACTTTTGGTGAAGTACATGACCCAGCATCCAGATTTGTCCAAAGGGTATTTGAAAACACCCGAAGCCAGACAGAAATCAAAGCATTTGTGGACAATATTGCTACACTGTCCATGTTTGGATATTTATTTTTATTTATTTAATTGCTCATTAAACGTTGGCTAAAAAACTACTAAAAAACTGCCTTTAAAATCAGTTGCGAATATTGACTCAAGCAAAAGTACAAACATTTTGTTGCTAAATAATTGTATTCTCCACAGAGGCAAGTAACTCATAATAATCTTTTAATGTAATTTAATTTTCCACAGAAGCAGGTAAAAACAAAAATCTTTTTATTGCATGCGCAGAAGTAAAAACACGACAAAATGAAAATAACAACAACCTTCAGCGACAATTATTGTCAATCTTTGTGGTTTTACTGGAAGTAGGTTTTAAGTTTAAAGTTTATTTCTTCGTTCTAAAGTAATTTACAAAATATTAATATTGTCATAATCATTTTTATCATAAAATTTTTTACGTATACTTTTACTGAGATATTTGACCATAAATAAGCACTTTAGAACTTGCACTTTGTGGAAAATTGTTCCAGTGGCAAGTGTTTAGAAACTTTTAGCAAATTAGATATTCAAAGACTTAAAACGTCGAGAAAAAGCACGCTGTTAAATTAGGAAAAGGTGGACAAAAGTCTTGGTTTTTTTTTTCATTAAATTGTTTATCATGGTGAGAATGAAACGAACTTTATTTTACGAAAGAGAGTAATGAAGATCGCAATAAAAACATAAAAACATAAAAACATAACTGGCTTACGTTACCACTTGCAGGAGAGTTTCCACTTCTGCTCTAGAAAGCAACCAATTTTTCAATGCTCTAAAAAATCTAGGACTGCTTCCTACCAAACTGCACACTTCATTAGGTAACTTTTTGAAGATGAATGGAGCAATTGTTGTTACAAAGCGCCTGTAGTGTTCTTTTTTAGCTCTAGGAACGGCAATATCATTTCTCGATCTAAGAGAGTATACATGCCTGTTGCTGTCATTCATATACCCACTACGTCGATAGAATAATTTTAAAACCTTATATATATAAAGATGTCGAAGGGGCAGAATATTAGCTGAGGCGAATAAGGCATGCGAAGGCTCCCATCTAGATTTAAATCGCATGACCCTAACAACTTTCTTTTGCGCAATGAAAAGAGGCTTTAAATTACTCATGTACGCACTACCCCAGCATGTTATCCCATATTCAAGGCGTGAGTTTACAAGTGCATAGTAGATTGTCTTAAGCACCGTTGAGGGAACTAATTTCCTTAAGAAGTATATTCTGTTAAGTGCCACGTGAACATATCTTTTAATATTCGTTATATGAATCTTCCAATTGAGGTTACAATCCAGAGTAATTCCGAGATACTTGAATTCGGACACTGATTCTATGTCGATGCAGCTATCGGTGCAATTATTATCGCAGCCGTTCCCGTGGTATCTAATGCCGTTTATGGGTAATGGACTAGTGAGGGAGAAAGACATAACTTTTGACTTACTGCTAAGAACCATCTTATGATGCAGGAACCAGTCCCTTAGCATTGACATATCGAGTTTTATTTGGTTTTTTATCTCTTCAACACTTAAACCAGTGTAAGATAGCCCCAAATCATCAGCGAAAGCCACAACATTGCCATTGAGAGGCAGGTAAAAGATTGAATTTATATAAATGACGAACAGTAGCGGGCCAACAATCGAACCCTGAGGGACGCCAACACCAGCTCCAGGCAAGGATTCGCTAAGGAAATCATTTACACGAACATGTTGCTTTCTACCATGTAGAAAAGATCGAAGCCATTTAAGTATATTGCCTCTAAAACCGAGCCTATATAGCTTTTTCAGGAGTATTTCATGATCCACTAAATCAAAAGCTTTGGTCAAATCAAGGAACAGCCCCGCAGTTTTCCTGCTATCGTCTAGACCTTTATAAATTTTTTCTAGAAAAGCCACTAACGCATCTTCAGTAGACTTCCCTTTTCTGAATCCAAATTGACATGAATTTAGGAGTTTGTACTTTTCAAGAAACTTAACCATTTTTTCAGTAATTAATTTTTCGAATACTTTAGAGAAGGCGGAAAGGAGCGATATTGGCCTATAGTTTGAAGGATCACATGGATCACCTTTCTTAAAAATTGGAACAACTATCGCATCTTTCAAGCATTCAGGAAATGCACCTTTTTGGAAGCTTAAATTAATGATGTAAGTTAGTGGGCTTAAAACCAGGTGACTGATTTTTTTAAGAGTCAAGCTACTTATCCCATCGGTTCCACAAGATGATTTTGGTTTCAAGCAAGCGATTGCTCCCGCAACTTCACTATCAGTTATATTGCCTAGCACAAAAGAAGAGGGCGTTTGAGCATCTTGAAACGACAAAGAGTCACATACGTTTGAGGCAGGCCTAGACATTACTGCAGCATTCCTAAAAAACAAGTTAAACGCATCTGCTATTTCCTTTGGATCGGATGTAAAGGAATTATCAGGAAGTATGAGTTTGTTGGGAGAACATTGTTTGTTTTGTTTCCTAATAACTCATTAACTAATCTCCATTGTTGCCTAGCATAAGACTTGCTTTCTGAAAATTTTGTCTGAAAGTAGGCTTCCTTTTGTGAATTTATGAGCACATGCAATTCTCTCCGCATTTTTTGATATATTGCTTTAGTTGGGTCATTGTTAATCCGCGATTTGTTTGCCGAGTAGAAGTTATTTTTGTCTCTAATTTTGGAACAAATAGAGTAAGTTACCCAGGGTTTGATCCTCATTAGCTTAGACTTCGGACTATTTGTTTTGGAATTTTCTATGTATTGCTTCAGTATATTAATAAAGTAACTACATGCGATAGATGGACAATCTGTTGCATATACACCAGACCAAGTTTCATGAGCGAGCTGTGCCTTCAATGCGTTATAATCTATTTTAGTCGAGGTTTCAAGACTAACCCTCTGGGGTCGACTACTATTTTCTTTCAGCATCTCGCGAAAGCAAACACCCGTAACAAAGTGATCCGTTACGTCCCACTCCAGAACGTACGGAAGGCATATTTTAAGATCCTTTGCTCTAACGAAGATGTGGTCAATACAGGATTTTGTATTTTCCGTCACTCTCGTGGGCACATTAACAAGGGACTCGAAACCAAGAGACGAAAGCATGATAAGATATTCATCACAACTTGAAGGAAGATCTAAAATGTCTACATTCAAATCACCGACAAAACAAACGTTTTGATTCTTAATTGCATTCAGCGTACCCTCAATCTCTCTACAAAAAATGTCCTTATCAATGAACTGCAGTCGATATGCGCAGACAAGGTCTAAACAAAAATTAGCATTCCTTAATTTAATAATAACACAATCGGCGCTTTCTAGAACTGGTTTGGAATACTCTTCTACTACAAGATTGTGTTTGACATAACTAATTATACCTCCAGCAGAGTAAGTCTGATTACAGTGTGGATATGCAGTGTAACCCGGTATCGAAAAACTATTCACTTCATGGTCAAATATCCAGATCTCTGAGAGAACAATAATTTGTGGTAGTACTGTGAAGCAGTTTAACAGATAAGCATAAAATAAATCAAAATTTTTTCGCATACTTCGGATATTAAAATGTACAATGGTAAGATCATTTAAAGTAGATTGAAAATTATGTGCAACTACAATTTCATTACTATCCCTACATTCATCAAGATCAAGTAATTCATTAATTGTATTTAACATATATTATTATAACTAATTCAAAAACAAACAATCGAAATTGTTTATAAATTATTAAGGTCATTTACAGACTTAATGAATTTGACCTCTTCACCAGTTCTGCGTTTCATCATAATTCTCCCGTGACGTACCCAGAGAAACTCGAAACCAAATTTCTTTTTAGCTTTTTTTGCTTCGCTCAGCAGGAACTTTGACTCACCCGAAAGCCACTCGTTCACGAAGATGTTTCCTTTGCTATTTGTTGAGAAAATCTTGCTGCTCTCAATCGGTTTCCTCCTCTCGTACACTGCACCCATGATTCGATCTTTCAAACGTTTGCTGCCACACTTTACCACAATTGTACCACTCGGTTTTCCCTTGACTTTCTTGCGAAAGCAAATTTCCAGCTCATCCTCTGCAACATCCACTGCTAGGCCTTGGTGAAGAATATGCGTTACGGTTTCTCGCACATTTTTTTCGTCGCTGAACACAGGAACATCTCGCAGCTCAACGTAATTTTCGTGTAACAGCCATTCCGCATTGTACAGCCTTTCGTTTGTTTGACACAGCTGCATCTTGAGTGACTCATTCTCTTGTTTGATAGCTGCAAGTGCATTGGTCGTTTGTTCCAACGCAGTGAGTTGACTTTTCATAGCTTCGAGAGAACGAACGGTAGACGCGAGTGTGTTTTGAACTTGGAGCAGCTGTTTAAATATTCCGTCGAGTGTCACTTTGTTTGGACTTGCGTTTGTTGCCGATGATGTTTTTTTTTTCAGCGTACATTTACTACAAAACCACGGTTTTTTGCTTTTGATTATGTGCTCAACATCTGATTGATTGATATTTGCACATTTTGGATGTAATAAGCAAGTACATTCGGAGCAAGTTAGGATTGATTTGCTTGTATCTCTAGCGACTTTCGCGGAACACTCAATGCAACTCATTTTTATGTGCTTAGTCTTTGACGGCTCGACAACAACTGGTGTTAATATTAGCCGTGTTTTTTTTTGCAATCCCATATGGGCTTAGCAAATTTTCCACACAAAAACGCAATCCCATACAGGACTCGTAATCCCAGATAATTATCGGGGCTTATGCCTAAGCCCAGATAAAAACTGTGCTACCAATCTATCATTGCTTCAAATGTTATCGAAATTTCTATCGATTGTGTCAAAATGACATTAATCTGACAACCAAAATTGGTTAAAAAAAATACACAATAGAGTAAGAGTACCTCACGATCACGACAACGTCGCGAATATTTATTAAAAAGTTTATACCAAGCTAATTTTAACAAAAAAAAAAGTTCCGGAACTAAAAAGGAGTATCCAAACCACGTTTTGCAATACTAAAAAGTTAACTTTATAATATGATTGTGTACAAAAAATAAAATCGAAAAAGTGAGCATCGCGTAGTTGTGGCAAAAATGTTTTTGTTTGCGAATATTTCGTAATAAGTTTATATTAAAGCGAATTATAACAAAAACAAATTTCCAGAACTAAGAAGGAGTGTCCATCACTATTTTGGAATACTAAAAGGTTAAAATATATAAAGATTCTGTACCAAAAATAAAAGTGAAACAACGAGAATCACGTTGTGGCAAAAAAATATTTTTGTTAAGTTGAAAAGTTTTCTAAACATAAATTTTATACATCTAAATGCAACAAATAATTAAGAACAAAATTATACAAAAAAAAAGTCAAAATGCCTGCATCCAGAGCTACTCAAGCCATTCATTCAATACTGTGGACTGCAAATTTTTTTTGTTTCCTCAAGAATAAAAAACCCTAAACTTAAAACTCTGTCTGTGGAAGACACAGGAAATGGTTAAAAGTTATAAACAGTAAGGAACTTAACACTAAAATAGCTCGTGTCTGTTCTAAGCATTTTATTTCCGGTATGTTTGTACATTTAAAATAAAATAAAACCATAGCGGTTGCAAAATATCTACTGTTTAGGAAAAAGTGCGAATCTCTGTGATCATTTGAACCCGGACTGGGTTTCTAGTTTGCACCTGGGATACACTAGTCGATTTAATCGGTTCCGTCAACGTGTGACTGAAAGAGCGCTAAGAGAAATACAAATTTACTCTATGGAACCTAATGGTATGTAGGTACACACATATATTTATCTATTTTACTAACATAACAATAAAAATACACTTGTTATTGAGGAAAACATTCCAGACTGTTAGACCGCTTCTAAAAAGTTTTATGATTGCGTTCTTGTTGTAGGTTCGGAACTCAGCTGCTTGGTTTCCTGGCCCGATAAAGATGTTAGCGTGCATAAAACACCGGAATACTTCAAACGTGTTTTTGGAAATAGACTTGCTGTTACGATAGATTGCTACGAAATCCGGTAAGTTAGAAATTTAATAATAAAACAGCTATAAACTAACCATATATGAAATAATACCAAGTTTCCTTAACGACAACGTCGCTTAACACTAAAAGTTGATTCAATATTTTCCTTTTCAGGTCAACCTGTTGCAAGAGCCGCTACATATTCCTCCAGAACTAAAGATGCCAGAATTTTTCCAAAAGTAAGCTGACAATAATGAAATGTAGGTACATGGACAAAATAGTGCTTACCTGCTGTGCATTGTTTAATTTAAGTCAATCCGTAGTAAATACAACTTTGCAAAGTGCAGATTAAGTACTAAGCTTGGATAATTTTGTGGCCAAGATTTGGTTGCTGCCGCCATTAGCTACGAAACGAATGGAGATTGGAAGACTTTCGTCGTGGCGTCAGCTTATCTCCCCTATGATTCGGTAGTGCCTCCACCACCGAGGGCAATTGCTGAACTCATTGACTATTGCGACACTAGGAAGATGGGCCTAGTTATATGCTGTGATGCCAATGCTCAAAACACTGTTTGGGGCAGCAGCAAATGCAACATGCAAGGAAACCATCTCCTGGATTTCATTCTATCATCTGATCTTACTATCAATAATGTTGGCTCGCAACCAAATTCTGTGACGTCAAGAAGATAGGAAGTGATCGACCTAACTTTATCAAAAGTGTTATCACTGCACGAATAAATAGCTTTATTGGCAATCATGCTCCGATTCATAAAAGTCAATATGGTACCGTTTGCTTTTGCTGATGATACAGCTATCGTGGTGTGTAACAGGTCCCTAGAAAGAGCTACAGCAGTGATGCAGGAAGAATTTGATGTCGCAGTAAAGTGGTGCCAGGACAACGGGTTAGTGATAAATGCATCGAAAACAAAGATTAAGCACATCAGAAATCCAAGTTTCAAATCGACGCAAATACCAGTTTTTATGAGAAATGATGCATGTCTTAGTTCCATCTCAGAAGTCATCGAAGCTGTTGACAGCTATAAATATCTAGGATTCCTCATCGACTGTCACTTCTTATGGAACAAACACATCGATAAATTACGTATGAATTTAAAGAAGGCCATCTTTGCACTAGCTCACCTGAAATACCATGCCACGGTGCCCGCTTTGAGACAGGTATACTATGCACTCATTGAGTCCAAACTGCGAAATGGTGTTCTTGCTTGGGGTAACGCATCGACAACCCACATCCAAAAGCTGCAAAAACTTCAAAAATCCGCGTTAAAGCACGTCAATTGCAATACACGAAACAACGATTTAAGCTTTAAAGTTCTGAGTGTAGAAGACATTTTCAAGATGACGCTCACTTTGGAATACTATAACGATATCCGGTTTGTTAGACTAGACGACGTGCTCAAGGTATGCTGCAAGTATCTAGCACCTTTAACAATCAACAGCCTTCCCCGTGAACTAACGAACATTGTAAACTTTAAAACTAGAAAAAAAGCGATTAAAAACTTTTTCTTGAACAATGAAATAAACTTGCAAACCTAGATTTTTTAAACATATATTTTCTTCCAAGCTAAAATCCGTGAAATATAAACTAGTTTCATATTCATAACGTTAACTTGAATTTTAAAATACTAAGCTACTAAATAATTTAAAATTGAAAAAGATTAATCTTCTGTAGATAAGCCAAAGGCTTCGCAGATACGTATACAAAATGTTTGTTTTTTTATGAAAAATAAAAGTCTAAAAAAAAAAAAAAAAATAGATACTTTAAGGCGGTTATTAACTGGAGGGTCTCTTCGGAGGTGTCCCTCTCAGACCATAGATATATCGAATTCCAAATCGGATGCGAAGCCATAACTTTGCAGGAGAGGAGGAATCCGAGAAAAACCAACTGGATACGCTTCAGGGAGGAATTAGGGAAAACTCTCAAAACTCCAGCCAAATTCAGGACGAGACAAAAGGTATAGGAAGCTGTTCAAGACCTGAATAGTGCCATTACTAGCTGTTTGGAACTGACGTGCCCAGTAAGCAAACCCCCTGGCAGAACGCCGGTTCCCTGGTGGAGCTCGGAACTGCAAAGAATTCGTAGAGAAGCTAGAAAGCTTCTAAATAGGTCACTCAAGACTTATTTGGAGACAGATTGAAATCTCTACCGATCGAAGCAGAAGGAATATAAGAGGCTAATTCGGGTATCGAAAAGTGCTTCTTATAAGAATTTCTGCGAAAAGAATGCTGGTCGACGCTCTGTTGAACGCACTCAACAGTTCTAATATTTACGCTCAGGTGTACGCGGATGATGTTGCCGTGCTTTCTGTTGGATCATGCCTAGCGACTGTATGCGTCAAGGCGCAGGCGGCCCTTGACGTGATCGACGGATGGTGCACTAGGAATGGGCTCTCGGTCAATCCTCTTAAAACTAAGGTTGTTCTCTTTACGAGAAGGAGGAAGCTGGTCGGGTTGCCTCAGCCAGTGCTAAAAGGCGTCACAATCCAACTCTCCAATGAAGCAAAGTATCTGGGAGTCATCCTGGATAGCAAACTTCTTTGGTCCAAACATGTTGAGCTGAAGACTGCCAAGGCGCTGTCTGTTTTCTGGCAGTGCAAAGGCATTTTCGGCAAGACATGGGGCTTATCACCGAAAAGAGTCCTATGGATTTAAACGGCTATGATAAGACCATTTATAGCATACGCATCGGTTGTTTGTTGGAATAAGCTTTCACGTAAATACGTCACTGCTGCTTTTGCCAAACTCCAAAGGCAGGGCCCCTTACCATGAAATCCAATTCTAAAGTGAAACTGTTCGAATTCGCAAAATCGCAACTCTGTAAATCTGTAAGTAAGTTCTGAAAACGAAAATCGAACAGCTTGAGTACTGCCAATTCTTTTTTGTTTTCTTAGTACAAAATTGGTACTACCTTTTGCGAAAGCTTCATCAAATGTGTTTGCGAGAAGATAGAATAAAGAATTTTTGTTTAAAGAATGTTAGTAAATAAGAGTTATAAATGAATAATTCATGAATATTTCATAAACATTGTAATATGTATTCATAATGTTTTTTTTTTTTTTACCAGGGAATCATCTAAAACAACAAATACAAAAGTTTCACAATTTGAACTTTTGGTGAAGTACATGACCCAGCATCCAGATTTGTCCAAAGGGTATTTGAAAACACCCGAAGCCAGACAGAAATCAAAGCATTTGTGGACAATATTGCTACACTGTCCATGTTTGGATATTTATTTTTATTTATTTAATTGCTCATTAAACGTTGGCTAAAAAACTACTAAAAAACTGCCTTTAAAATCAGTTGCGAATATTGACTCAAGCAAAAGTACAAACATTTTGTTGCTAAATAATTGTATTCTCCACAGAGGCAAGTAACTCATAATAATCTTTTAATGTAATTTAATTTTCCACAGAAGCAGGTAAAAACAAAAATCTTTTTATTGCATGCGCAGAAGTAAAAACACGACAAAATGAAAATAACAACAACCTTCAGCGACAATTATTGTCAATCTTTGTGGTTTTACTGGAAGTAGGTTTTAAGTTTAAAGTTTATTTCTTCGTTCTAAAGTAATTTACAAAATATTAATATTGTCATAATCATTTTTATCATAAAATTTTTTACGTATACTTTTACTGAGATATTTGACCATAAATAAGCACTTTAGAACTTGCACTTTGTGGAAAATTGTTCCAGTGGCAAGTGTTTAGAAACTTTTAGCAAATTAGATATTCAAAGACTTAAAACGTCGAGAAAAAGCACGCTGTTAAATTAGGAAAAGGTGGACAAAAGTCTTGGTTTTTTTTTTTCATTAAATTGTTTATCATGGTGAGAATGAAACGAACTTTATTTTACGAAAGAGAGTAATGAATATCGCAATAAAAACATAAAAACATAAAAACATAACTGGCTTACGTTACCACTTGCAGGAGAGTTTCCACTTCTGCTCTAGAAAGCAACCAATTTTTCAATGCTCTAAAAAATCTAGGACTGCTGCCTACCAAACTGCACACTTCATTAGGTAACTTTTTGAAGATGAATGGAGCAATTGTTGTTACAAAGCGCCTGTAGTGTTCTTTTTTAGCTCTAGGAACGGCAATATCATTTCTCGATCTAAGAGAGTATACATGCCTGTTGCTGTCATTCATATACCCACTACGTCGATAGAATAATTTTAAAACCTTATATATATAAAGATGTCGAAGGGGCAGAATATTAGCTGAGGCGAATAAGGCATGCGAAGGCTCCCATCTAGATTTAAATCGCATGACCCTAACAACTTTCTTTTGCGCAATGAAAAGAGGCTTTAAATTACTCATGTACGCACTACCCCAGCATGTTATCCCATATTAAGCACCGTTGAGGGAACTAATTTCCTTAAGAAGTATATTCTGTTAAGTGCCACGTGAACATATCTTTTAATATTCGTTATATGAATCTTCCAATTGAGGTTACAATCCAGAGTAATTCCGAGATACTTGAATTCGGACACTGATTCTATGTCGATGCAGCTATCGGTGCAATTATTATCGCAGCCGTTCCCGTGGTATCTAATGCCGTTTATGGGTAATGGACTAGTGAGGGAGAAAGACATAACTTTTGACTTACTGCTAAGAACCATCTTATGATGCAGGAACCAGTCCCTTAGCATTGACATATCGAGTTTTATTTGGTTTTTTATCTCTTCAACACTTAAACCAGTGTAAGATAGCCCCAAATCATCAGCGAAAGCCACAACATTGCCATTGAGAGGCAGGTAAAAGATTGAATTTATATAAATGACGAACAGTAGCGGGCCAACAATCGAACCCTGAGGGACGCCAACACCAGCTCCAGGCAAGGATTCGCTAAGGAAATCATTTACACGAACATGTTGCTTTCTACCATGTAGAAAAGATCGAAGCCATTTAAGTATATTGCCTCTAAAACCGAGCCTATATAGCTTTTTCAGGAGTATTTCATGATCCACTAAATCAAAAGCTTTGGTCAAATCAAGGAACAGCCCCGCAGTTTTCCTGCTATCGTCTAGACCTTTATAATTTTTTTCTAGAAAAGCCACTAACGCATCTTCAGTAGACTTCCCTTTTCTGAATCCAAATTGACATGAATTTAGGAGTTTGTACTTTTCAAGAAACTTAACCATTTTTTCAGTAATTAATTTTTCGAATACTTTAGAGAAGGCGGAAAGGAGCGATATTGGCCTATAGTTTGAAGGATCACATGGATCACCTTTCTTAAAAATTGGAACAACTATCGCATCTTTCAAGCATTCAGGAAATGCACCTTTTTGGAAGCTTAAATTAATGATGTAAGTTAGTGGGCTTAAAACCAGGTGACTGATTTTTTTAAGAGTCAAGCTACTTATCCCATCGGTTCCACAAGATGATTTTGGTTTCAAGCAAGCGATTGCTCCCGCAACTTCACTATCAGTTATATTGCCTAGCACAAAAGAAGAGGGCGTTTGAGCATCTTGAAACGACAAAGAGTCACATACGTTTGAGGCAGGCCTAGACATTACTGCAGCATTCCTAAAAAACAAGTTAAACGCATCTGCTATTTCCTTTGGATCGGATGTAAAGGAATTATCAGGAAGTATGAGTTTGTTGGGAGAACATTGTTTGTTTTGTTTCCCTAATAACTCATTAACTAATCTCCATTGTTGCCTAGCATAAGACTTGCTTTCTGAAAATTTTGTCTGAAAGTAGGCTTCCTTTTGTGAATTTATGAGCACATGCAATTCTCTCCGCATTTTTTGATATATTGCTTTAGTTGGGTCATTGTTAATCCGCGATTTGTTTGCCGAGTAGAAGTTATTTTTGTCTCTAATTTTGGAACAAATAGAGTAAGTTACCCAGGGTTTGATCCTCATTAGCTTAGACTTCGGACTATTTGTTTTGGAATTTTCTATGTATTGCTTCAGTATATTAATAAAGTAACTACATGCGATAGATGGACAATCTGTTGCATATACACCAGACCAAGTTTCATGAGCGAGCTGTGCCTTCAATGCGTTATAATCTATTTTAGTCGAGGTTTCAAGACTAACCCTCTGGGGTCGACTACTATTTTCTTTCAGCATCTCGCGAAAGCAAACACCCGTAACAAAGTGATCCGTTACGTCCCACTCCAGAACGTACGGAAGGCATTTTTTAAGATCCTTTGCTCTAACGAAGATGTGGTCAATACAGGATTTTGTATTTTCCGTCACTCTCGTGGGCACATTAACAAGGGACTCGAAACCAAGAGACGAAAGCATGATAAGATATTCATCACAACTTGAAGGAAGATCTAAAATGTCTACATTCAAATCACCGACAAAACAAACGTTTTGATTCTTAATTGCATTCAGCGTACCCTCAATCTCTCTACAAAAAATGTCCTTATCAATGAACTGCAGTCGATATGCGCAGACAAGGTCTAAACAAAAATTAGCATTCCTTAATTTAATAATAACACAATCGGCGCTTTCTAGAACTGGTTTGGAATACTCTTCTACTACAAGATTGTGTTTGACATAACTAATTATACCTCCAGCAGAGTAAGTCTGATTACAGTGTGGATATGCAGTGTAACCCGGTATCGAAAAACTATTCACTTCATGGTCAAATATCCAGATCTCTGAGAGAACAATAATTTGTGGTAGTACTGTGAAGCAGTTTAACAGATAAGCATAAAATAAATCAAAATTTTTTCGCATACTTCGGATATTAAAATGTACAATGGTAAGATCATTTAAAGTAGATTGAAAATTATGTGCAACTACAATTTCATTACTATCCCTACATTCATCAGGATCAAGTAATTCATTAATTGTGTTTAACATATATTATTATAACTAATTCAAAAACAAACAATCGAAATTGTTTATAAATTATTAAGATCATTTACAGACTTAATGAATTTGACCTCTTCACCAGTTCTGCGTTTCATCATAATTCTCCCGTGACGTACCCAGAGAAACTCGAAACCAAATTTCTTTTTAGCTTTTTTTGCTTCGCTCAGCAGGAACTTTGACTCACCCGAAAGCCACTCGTTCACGAAGATGTTTCCTTTGCTATTTGTTGAGAAAATCTTGCTGCTCTCAATCGGTTTCCTCCTCTCGTACACTGCACCCATGATTCGATCTTTCAAACGTTTGCTGCCACACTTTACCACAATTGTACCACTCGGTTTTCCCTTGACTTTCTTGCGAAAGCAAATTTCCAGCTCATCCTCTGCAACATCCACTGCTAGGCCTTGGTGAAGAATATGCGTTACGGTTTCTCGCACATTTTTTTCGTCGCTGAACACAGGAACATCTCGCAGCTCAACGTAATTTTCGTGTAACAGCCATTCCGCATTGTACAGCCTTTCGTTTGTTTGACACAGCTGCATCTTGAGTGACTCATTCTCTTGTTTGATAGCTGCAAGTGCATTGGTCGTTTGTTCCAACGCAGTGAGTTGACTTTTCATAGCTTCGAGAGAACGAACGGTAGACGCGAGTGTGTTTTGAACTTGGAGCAGCTGTTTAAATATTCCGTCGAGTGTCACTTTGTTTGGACTTGCGTTTGTTGCCGATGATGTTTTTTTTTTTCAGCGTACATTTACTACAAAACCACGGTTTTTTGCTTTTGATTATGTGCTCAACATCTGATTGATTGATATTTGCACATTTTGGATGTAATAAGCAAGTACATTCGGAGCAAGTTAGGATTGATTTGCTTGTATCTCTAGCGACTTTCGCGGAACACTCAATGCAACTCATTTTTATGTGCTTAGTCTTTGACGGCTCGACAACAACTGGTGTTAATATTAGCCGTGTTTTTTTTTTGCAATCCCATATGGGCTTAGCAAATTTTCCACACAAAAACGCAATCCCATACAGGACTCGTAATCCCAGATAATTATCGGGGCTTATGCCTAAGCCCAGATAAAAACTGTGCTACCAATCTATCATTGCTTCAAATGTTATCGAAATTTCTATCGATTGTGTCAAAATGACATTAATCTGACAACCAAAATTGGTTAAAAAAAATACACAATAGAGTAAGAGTACCTCACGATCACGACAACGTCGCGAATATTTATTAAAAAGTTTATACCAAGCTAATTTTAACAAAAAAAAAAGTTCCGGAACTAAAAAGGAGTATCCAAACCACGTTTTGCAATACTAAAAAGTTAACTTTATAATATGATTGTGTACAAAAAATAAAATCGAAAAAGTGAGCATCGCGTAGTTGTGGCAAAAATGTTTTTGTTTGCGAATATTTCGTAATAAGTTTATATTAAAGCGAATTATAACAAAAACAAATTTCCAGAACTAAGAAGGAGTGTCCATCACTATTTTGGAATACTAAAAGGTTAAAATATATAAAGATTCTGTACCAAAAATAAAAGTGAAACAACGAGAATCACGTTGTGGCAAAAAAATATTTTTGTTAAGTTGAAAAGTTTTCTAAACATAAATTTTATACATCTAAATGCAACAAATAATTAAGAACAAAATTATACAAAAAAAAAGTCAAAATGCCTGCATCCAGAGCTACTCAAGCCATTCATTCAATACTGTGGACTGCAAATTTTTTTTGTTTCCTCAAGAATAAAAAACCCTAAACTTAAAACTCTGTCTGTGGAAGACACAGGAAATGGTTAAAAGTTATAAACAGTAAGGAACTTAACACTAAAATAGCTCGTGTCTGTTCTAAGCATTTTATTTCCGGTATGTTTGTACATTTAAAATAAAATAAAACCATAGCGGTTGCAAAATATCTACTGTTTAGGAAAAAGTGCGAATCTCTGTGATCATTTGAACCCGGACTGGGTTTCTAGTTTGCACCTGGGATACACTAGTCGATTTAATCGGTTCCGTCAACGTGTGACTGAAAGAGCGCTAAGAGAAATACAAATTTACTCTATGGAACCTAATGGCATGTAGGTACACACATATATTTATCTATTTTACTAACATAACAATAACAATACACTTGTTATTGAGGAAAACATTCCAGACTGTTAGACCGCTTCTAAAAAGTTTTATGATTGCGTTCTTGTTGTAGGTTCGGAACTCAGCTGCTTGGTTTCCTGGCCCGATAAAGATGTTAGCGTGCATAAAACACCGGAATACTTCAAACGTGTTTTTGGAAATAGACTTGCTGTTACGATAGATTGCTACGAAATCCGGTAAGTTAGAAATTTAATAATAAAACAGCTATAAACTAACCTTATATGAAATAATATCAAGTTTCCTTAACGACAACGTCGCTTAACACTAAAAGTTGATTCAATATTTTCCTTTTCAGGTCAACCTGTTGCAAGAGCCGCTACATATTCCTCCAGAACTAAAGATGCCAGAATTTTTCCAAAAGTAAGCTGACACTAATGAAATGTAGGTACATGGACAAAATAGTGCTTACCTGCTGTGCATTGGTTAATTTAAGTCAATCCGTAGTAAATTCAACTTTGCAAAGTGCAGATTAAGTACTAAGCTTGGATAATTTTGTGGCCAAGATTTGGTTACTGCCGCCATTAGCTACGAAACGAATGGAGATTGGAAGACCTTCGTCGTGGCGTCAGCTTATCTCCCCTATGATTCGGTAGTGCCTCCACCACCGAGGGCAATTGCTGAACTCATTGACTATTGCGACACCAGGAAGATGGGCCTAGTTATATGCTGTGATGCCAATGCTCAAAACACTGTTTGGGGCAGCAGCAAATGCAACATGCGAGGAAACCATCTCCTGGATTTCATTCTATCATCTGATCTTACTATCAATAATGTTGGCTCGCAACCAAATTCTGTGACGTCAAGAAGACAGGAAGTGATCGACCTAACTTTATCAAAAGTGTTATCACTGCACGAATAAATAGCTTTATTGGCAATCATGCTCCGATTCATAAAAGTCAATATGGTTTTCAAAAAAATAAAAGTACGAGCAAACTGTTAGCAGAATCCGCGAATTGTGTCAACCAGAGCTTGAACAAATGCCATCACGCGTTGGTACTCTTCACGGATTTCAGTAAGGCATTCGATACCTTAAACCACAAAACACTTCTTGAAGCGCTTTAACGTATTGGTATAAGTGGATTAATGGCGGATTGGTTGACCGATTACCTGTCCAACAGGCTATTTTGCGTAAAAATTTGTGATGTACAGAGTGACAGAAGTAATGTGGAATAGGGCCAATCCTATTCATCCTGTATACTAATGAGCTTCTCCGATCATTCAAACAAAGTATACCGTTTGCTTTTGCTGATGATACAGCTATCGTGGTGTGTAACAGGTCCCTAGAAAGAGCTACAGCAGTGATGCAGGAAGAATTTGATGTTGCAGTAAAGTGGTGCCAGGACAACGGGTTAGTGATAAATGCATCGAAAACAAAGATTAAGCACATCAGAAATCCAAGTTTCAAATCGACGCAAATACCAGTTTTTATGAGAAATGATGCATGTCTTAGTTCCATCTCAGAAGTCATCGAAGCTGTTGACAGCTATAAATATCTAGGAGTCCTCATCGACTGTCACTTCTTATGGAACAAACACATCGATAAATTACGTATGAATTTAAAGAAGGCCATCTTTGCACTAGCTCACCTGAAATACCATGCCACGGTGCCCGCTTTGAGACAGGTATACTATGCACTCATTGAGTCCAAACTGCGAAATGGTGTTCTTGCTTGGGGTAACGTATCGACAACCCACATCCAAAAGCTGCAAAAACTTCAAAAATCCGCGTTAAAGCACGTCAATTGCAATACACGAAACAACGATTTAAGCTTTAAAGTTCTGAGTGTAGAAGACATTTTCAAGATGACGCTCACTTTGGAATACTATAACGATATCCGGTTTGTTAGACTAGACGACGTGCTCAAGGTATGCTGCAAGTATGTAGCACCTTTAACAATCAACAGCCTTCCCCGTGAACTAACGAACATTGTAAACTTTAAAACTAGAAAAAAAGCGATTAAAAACTTTTTCTTGAACAATGAAATAAACTTGAAAACCTAGATTTTTTAAACATATATTTTCTTCCAAGCTAAAATCCGTGAAATATAAACTAGTTTCATATTCATAACGTTAACTTGAATTTTAAAATACTAAGCTACTAAATAATTTAAAATTGAAAAAGATTAATCTTCTGTAGATAAGCCAAAGGCTTCGCAGATACGTATACAAAATGTTTGGTTTTTTATGAAAAATAAAAGTCTAAAAAAAAAAAAAAAAATAGATACTTTAAGGCGGTTATTAACTGGAGGGTCTCTTCGGAGGTGTCCCTCTCAGACCATAGATATATCGAATTCCAAATCGGATGCGAAGCCATAACTTTGCAGGAGAGGAGGAATCCGAGAAAAACCAACTGGATACGCTTCAGGGAGGAATTAGGGAAAACTCTCAAAACTCCAGCCAAATTCAGGACGAGACAAAAGGTATAGGAAGCTGTTCAAGACCTGAATAGTGCCATTACTAGCTGTTTTGAACTGACGTGCCCAGTAAGCAAACCCCCTGGCAGAACGCCGGTTCCCTGGTGGAGCTCGGAACTGCAAAGAATTCGTAGAGAAGCTAGAAAGCTTCTAAATAGGTCACTCAAGACTTATTTGGAGACAGATTGAAATCTCTACCGATCGAAGCAGAAGGAATATAAGAGGCTAATTCGGGTATCGAAAAGTGCTTCTTATAAGAATTTCTGCGAAAAGAATGCTGGTCGACGCTCTGTTGAACGCACTCAACAGTTCTAATATTTACGCTCAGGTGTACGCGGATGATGTTGCCGTGCTTTCTGTTGGATCATGCCTAGCGACTGTATGCGTCAAGGCGCAGGCGGCCCTTGACGTGATCGACGGATGGTGCACTAGGAATGGGCTCTCGGTCAATCCTCTTAAAACTAAGGTTGTTCTCTTTACGAGAAGGAGGAAGCTGGTCGGGTTGCCTCAGCCAGTGCTAAAAGGCGTCACAATCCAACTCTCCAATGAAGCAAAGTATCTGGGAGTCATCCTGGATAGCAAACTTCTTTGGTCCAAACATGTTGAGCTGAAGACTGCCAAGGCGCTGTCTGTTTTCTGGCAGTGCAAAGGCATTTTCGGCAAGACATGGGGCTTATCACCGAAAAGAGTCCTATGGATTTAAACGGCTATGATAAGACCATTTATAGCATACGCATCGGTTGTTTGTTGGAATAAGCTTTTACGTAAATACGTCACTGCTGCTTTTGCCAAAATCCAAAGGCAGGGCCCCTTACCATGAAATCCAATTCTAAAGTGAAACTGTTCGAATTCGCAAAATCGCACCTCTGTAAATCTGTAAGTAAGTTCTGAAAACGAAAATCGAACAGCTTGAGTACTGCCAATTCTTTTTTGTTTTCTTAGTACAAAATTGGTACTACCTTTTGCGAAAGCTACATCAAATGTGTTTGCGAGAAGATAGAATAATTCATGAATATTTCATAAACATTGTAATATGTATTCATAATGTTTGTTTTTTTTTTACCAGGGAATCATCTAAAACCACAAATACAAAAGTTTCACAATTTGAACTTTTGGTGAAGTACATGACCCAGCATCCAGATTTGGCCAAAGGGTATTTGAAAACACCCGAACCCAGACAGAAATCAAAGCATTTGTGGACAATCTAGCTACACTGTCCATGTTTGGATATTTATTTTTATTTATTTAATTGCTCATTAAACGTTGGCTAAAAAACTACTAAAAAACTGCCTTTAAAATCAGTTGCGAATATTGAATCGCAACAGTCGTTGTCATGTTTTTCTTTTGTTATGTCAAATATAATGCGAGACTCGTTTGGGTTATGTTAAACTCATGTGAGAATCGTTCGAAAATCGCATATTTGTTGGCAAATAGTTTGGCATTACCGACGTTCGATTCTACTTTCATAGAGAGTACCATTTGAAAGTAGAATCGGAAATAACTTTCGAATAGAACCAATAGTAGAAACGGATTTAATGGTAGGGCCCCAGGTATGCCTCGGCTGCACGGGGGCCTTCCCCAGCACGCCTGGTTCCGGCCTAGATGCACTATTGAACCTTCCGCCCCTTGATGTTTACATCATGGGCTGTACAATCAAGGCCATCTCACGTCTAAGAAGAGGTGGCTTTTGGTATAACTCGCACTGGAGTTTTGATGAACTTGCGCAACGGTTGTCCTTCGACTCCTGTCTTATGGATATGCCGTCTGATGCGATGATACCGGAACTTCGGCTAACGCGCAACTACGAGGTCGGCTTTCCTCGCGTTCAGGACTGGCTCTGGCCGGACTCTGAACCTGGAAGGGAATGCAGTCGAAACTTCACGGATGGCTCCAAAACCGATCAAGGATCTGGTGCTGGAGTCTTCGTGGAGAGCGACAACGTTAGACTTTTCTTTTCGTTAGGCAAATACGCATCAGTCTTCCAAACAGAGACTTATGCTATCCTAATGGCCATGGACTATGTTACGAGGAACAGGTGGAGGGGGCGAAGTATCTGCGTCTGTAGCGTCAGTCAGGCTGCGCTAAAGGCCTTACTCAAACCCTTAACTACCTCCAAAATAGTACGTGAATGCAAGATATCTCTGAATTCGGTCGGAAAGCTAAATTCACTTAAACTTGTCTGGGTCCCGGGTCATAACGGGATCACGGGAAATGAGATCTCCGATGAACTTGCTAGACAAGGCTCAGAGGGGGACCTCTCAGGACCTGAACCAGCGATCTGTCTGCCTGCGTCCTCGGTCAGTGCTTCCATTGACGGTTGGGTTTCCTATGAACACAATTGCCGTTGTCATGACTCTCCAGGGTGCAGACAGATTATGCAAATGTTCCCCGACGTCTGTGGGAAATCCGCGGCATGCTTGTTGTCTCTCAACAGAAAAGACTGCAGACAGACTACTGGCGTTCTTACGGGACACTACGCTTTTGCCAAACACCTTAAGGTGCTAGGCCTAAGCGACACCACCAACTGCGAAGCCTGTGGAGAAAGCGACGACACTGCGGAACATTTCCTCTGTGATTGTGCTGCTTTTGCTCGTATCAGGTGGCAGGTATTTGGTGCGGATATGGTGAGTGCTGTAAACCTAAGCTCCTTATCATTGAAGCGCCTTCTCATTTTTCTTAGAAAAACGAGTAAATTACCACAGTAAAATGTGGTGTGTCTGCCTGGTAGTACAATGGACCAGTATTGAGTCTGAGTGCTCCAGTGCAGAAAGTCTCACACACCCCGACAAAAAAAAGTATTAATGAAGAAAAAAGTTTTTTAATTAATTCGGTTTTTTATTGAAGCAAATGTGTTAAAAAGAAATAACAATAAAAGCAAATAAAAAGTTAAGAAATTAACATAAACAATCATTTGTTTTTCAATTTCTTCTCGGGCTATTGTCATATCATCCTTAACATCAGCAAAGACTATTGGTTCAACGAAATATCCAGCGAGATCCTCACGTTTGCCTCCAACAACCAACTTGGCTCCTTCCTTTTTACCAGTATCAATTAATGTAAGGATTTTTTCCATCTGTTTGTCATCTATTTGGGGTACTTGCTCGTTGTTGTGGTCGAAAGGATTGCCAACGGTTCGCTTCTTAGCGCTGCACTACGTTTTACAAATTCAACGTAAATCTTGGCTTCAATGAAGGTTCTTGAACCGGCACAGTAACCCTGACCCACGTTAAAAAAAAGTCCGAAGTGCGCTTGTTCCACAGCATAATCCAAATCACTATCAGCTAAGACAATATTAGGACTCTTACCACCGAGTTCCAGAGTACCTCGCTTCAGATTAGATGTGGCTGAAGATTGTTGGATTAATTTACCAACCTCGGTGGATCCAGTGATGGACACTTTATCCACATCAAGGTGGTTAGCTAATTTAGCTCCAGTCTGTCCTTTGCCTGGAACAACATTTACAACTCCTTCGGGAAAGCCCGCTTCCTTAACCAGTTGTGCAATATAAAGTGCAGTTAATGGAGTCCGTTCAGCGGGCTTAAGGATTATGGTATTGCCGGTGGCAATAGCTAGTCCCAATTTCCATGGAATAATTTGAGCGCACACTCCAACAGGTTCATGGCGAGTGTAGCTGAAATATGGACCAATAGTATTGAAAATCAAACTGTCTTTATTATTACAAAAGGATACAACAAAATTGACACTGTTAACTTAACTATTTAATTAACGGGAACAAACTGTATCAAACATTTAATACGCCTTAACAAAGCTTCAGTGAATCCTTTGTCCGCTACTGCCTGGGTTTGTGCTGTTGAAATCAATTGTTTGCTGAAGGTTTCATTGAATATTGAAACAAGTCTCTTCTTAAGACAGTTAATGTCATCGGAGGAAACACGCCAAATTGCTTCAGCTGACGATGAAACAAAACCTTAAAAGATTTTATTAGTTATTGTCGCTCCATGTAGCACAAATATTTAAACTTACTTTCCGATGGAATCACTACTGATTTGTTAAACTGTAAAGTGTTAACCGGAATTGTTCTTCTCATATAAAAATCAAGGTGCGTCCACAAAAGATATAAACACAGTTTCGTTATAAATGCACAGTAAAGCCTGAACTACATGAAAACAAAAGTGAAGAAAAGTACCAAAAAGTGAAAACATCGAAACTCATCGAAAACACACGCATATTTATACGACATCTGTCATTAAAATCTGAACTATTAAAGCTCAGAAGCTTTTCGTTGGACATTTTAAAATTTCCATTTTGAATCGTATTCTCCATCGTTTATTAATTGTCGCTTGCTTGCAAGAAGCGCTTTTCCTTGCGAAACTGACAGGAATTATGTTATGGAAGCGTCATCTATTGGAAAGCCTCGTAAGGTATTCTTTGATTGTGTTTGCTTCTAGTGCTTTGCGAAAAGGGAAAGCTGGATCATGTTCGAGCTTTGAACGGCAGTGAAATTTTAAAATGAGAAGAAATATACAGAACGCACTATGCGATATAGCAGTACATCCGATTTTTTTCCACTTTTTTGTACTTTTTCCCACTTTTGTTTCGATGTAGTTCAGGCTTTATTCAGCTCATTTTGCTTCTCAACTAATTGCTCGGTAAGTTCTGCGAAATTTAACACATATTAAAATGATCAAGATACTTACAACCAGAGTCGAGACAAATATTCGAAAGGGATGTGCGCTGTCGCAAAAGATTGTCATAAAGTGATTTCTGCCGGTTGAAGTACACCACGCACTGAGTTCTTCAGTTGATTAAGAAATATTCAGAGACTTGGAGAATTTTCAAGAGTTCCACAGCGGTTTTCATGTCTGTAATTATCAGAACATAAGCAAATATTTTACCTGAACAATTGGCCCTATTACCTCTGAATAGAATCTGTAATGCATGGTGAGAAAAGTATTCCAGTTGCGCGGTAAAGGGGTAAATTGGACGCTGTTTCCAACTACTTCACTTGAAGAGATTTGTTTTTATCAGTTGGTTTATAATTAATATTTTCCGATTTCAACATTTCTTTCAATGTCGCCTTGCTTATTATGAACCGAGTGACAGTGACGTTTTCGTGATGTCAAATATAATATATCAACTAGGATAGTGCTGCCAAGTCAAAGTTAGGCGTTTTTTTGTGCTTCATCTAAGCCCATATAGGATTGCAAAAAAAACACGGTTTTACATTGTTCAAAAAATAAAAGTGAAATCGTGACAATCGCCTTGTGACAAAAAAAATATTTCTGTTTCGAAGCAAATAAGTTTCATTCAGCTGTTTGTTTGTTTTTTTTTGCTCTTTTGACACTGACATTATCGTGACAAAGTCTATTTTATCATTCAATTTGCTTTTGACGTTTAAGAAAGGGATACGACACTTCAGAAAGAGATAGCTTGGTGAAAAGGTCTATCGGCATTTTTCAATGCCAAACCATCGCCATCTTAATGGTAAGATAATGTTAACGTCAAACGAGGAACAAACTTGCCTTTCTGGATTCAACCTCTCCATCGACTGGACCACTTCGCCATAATTGGTAATAAATACAAAAAAAAGGATAAACTAATTTTGTAACCATCACTCATTCAGATAAGATATAAAACGTTGATTTAATACAAAAATAAATTGGACTTTATCGCGTTTTATTGGTCTGAAGGTTAACAAAATTCTTTCCAACAACGACCATCGCCGCTTAAGAAATCATCAAAAAAAAATTTGCAGGCAACACGCACCTATGACATGCACCGTGACACAGCTGTAAGTTGTAGTTAAGAAATTTGTATTGAAAATCCTGAAATTGAAAAATATGTAGTTCCGCCAATTGAAATTTATGCCAAGCATATTCTAAAATTATAAAAACAATTTCACATTAACAGATTTGCTAAATTCAATTACCCTTAAAATGGAGTTTGAAAAATAATAATAATAAAATCACGAATAAAATATTCGGCGGGATGTGTCAGTGATCGGCGGGATGTCAAACTTTGACTTTTCCTGAAAAATTCATCACAACAATTCATCAGAAACAAAGAATGGATTTTGGAAGCACTGTTTATCCCCGTTAAAGGACTTAGTGGCGATAGCTATCTCCGCTAAAGTTAGCGTATATAGTGTTGAATGTTTGCTCAAACTGTGTCTTTGAGCAGCAATTAGTCAAGTTGCGCCATTTAGTAGAAAGTAGCCATATTACCGATTTTGGCAGCATTTGAATATTAGTTTGAGTAGCTGTGGAATAACTAGTACATACATAATTAGATTGTTCTCGAACCTTCTAAACAAACCTTCTCTACGAATCTGGAAATTTCGAGAGGTGTCACTAGGAGATATAAATAGATGTCGCAGGAGCACCCAAGACATTCGAGTTGTGAACCGCGATAGGTGAGGTGGTTGGAGAAGTGCGATAGATGACAGTAGTGAAAAGTATAGAGAAAAAGTATAAGTATTGAGTAAGAGAAAAGCGATTGTGTATTTAAAGTGATTAATTGTGAAAGTGAATTGTTGGATTAAATAAGGGAATTATTAGAATAATAATCAAGAATTACATTGAAAGAGAACTAATAAAGATTAATTAAGTAGAATTACGTTTTATCTTTTCGAATCCTAGCCTGGATGTAACATTGGTGTCAGAAGTGGAATAAAACGTATTCAGTGTGAAATTAAAGTGAAGTGAATTAGTTTTAAAAAAAAAGAAGGAAAAATGGGCCGCACATTGAAACTACTACAGCTCAGTATACCGCAGTTAAAAGCTGAACTAGAAAAGAGGAGTCTCTCCACAGCTGGAGGAAAAAGTGATCTGGTGCTTCGACTGCAGGAAGCTGTTGAAAACGAAGGAGAAAATCCCAAGTCCGTTTTGTTTGACGTAGCAGAAGAAGAAGTAAGTACAAGCGTTGATATGACTGCTATGATGGAATTACTTCTGGCTAAATTTGAGGAACAGTAGAATTCTCTAGAACAACAGGCAAATTCTCTAGATTCCAAATTGGAATCAATGGACTCGAAATTTGATGAACAGAAGAATTCTCTATATTCCAAATTGGAATCAATGGACTCGAAATTCGAAGAACAACAGAATTCCATAGTTGCCGCCCAAAAGAGCGCTGTGGAAGATTTTAAAAATGTTCTCGAAGGAAAACTCGAAGAAATCGACCACAAGTTCGAGAAAGTTGAAACCAAATTCGACGAAATCCATCAGACGTTTTGCAAGCATGAAACAAACTTCGAGAACTTGGCTAATGAGCTCGAGAAAGTGAAGAAGCAGATGGCTCGAGAAACACAACTACGACGCCCTGGTCAAGGCTATAGAGATGCGCTTCGGTGATGAGCATATGCAGCAAGTGTATAGGGTCCAGCTACACAGTAGAGTCCAGAAGCGGCTAGAAACACTTCAACAGCTGCAAGCAGATATCGAACGTCTGGCACATTTGTCATATCCTAATGCTGGTGAGGTTCTCATCAATGAAATGGCTGTGGAGGCGTTTACACAAGCCATTGAAGATAGACAACTGCAAATGGCCGTAAGAATTCCTGGAAAGAGGACTCTCGCTGAGGCCCTAGCATTTGCCTTGACAATGCAAGCTGCTGATCAGGCATCGCATGTGCTCCCCCGCGTAAGGGAAATGACAGTCGTTGAATGCTCATGTCAAAGAGCAGACATCGTAGACCGGAGCAGAGATAACAGAGGTCAAATGCGCTGCTGGAACTGCAACAAAATAGGGCACCTACAGAGACAGTGCAGAGCTCCACCCAGACGAGGCAGTTGTCCACATTGCGGGCCTAGGAGGGGCAACGAAGAAGCATCTGGCAGGGATAGCAACCATCCTGCAGATATAGCTTCGCAGAACCAGCAGTCGGGAAATGTGTAAGGACCAGCTTCGCGGGGCAGAAGTTGGTTTCCGGAATCGACGACCCCAGGACCACAATTCAAGTCTCCCAAACCAAACGAGGAAACCAGAGTCTAACAGTGGAAACCTATATCGGACAAAATAAGTGCGTGGCAACCATCGACACCGGTGCCACCGCTTCCATTATAAGGAGGGACATCTTCCGTCAGTCTTGGCTGCACAACACCAGCAATTACTGTCTGAAAACAGCAACAGGAGCTACGCCGAAAGTGTATGGAGAGGTCATACTAACAATAAATTTGGCACGATTAGCATTCTCCCACGCTTTCCTAGTAGCTGATATATGTGACGAATGCATCGTTGGAATCGATTTCATGAAGGCGCATGATGTTGTATTGGACATTGGTATGCAAGTACTCAAGTATCGAAACGTAGAGATTCCGATGGTGTACGGGAACGAGATCGCCGCATCCCTGAGGACAGTCATTAGTAAGGACGAGGTCCTACCACCTTCTTCAGAGACACTGATTTGGACAAAGCTGGAAGTTGATCCAGGGGCCCACCGATTCTTTCTAGTTGAGCAAGAAGACAACCACTGCCGAAATTGCGTGGTTGGAAAAATGCTTGTCGAGCCGAAGAACAATATGGTTCCCGTACGAGTTCTTAATGCGGAACACAAAAGGTGAGGTGGTTGGAAAGTGTGTACCGGTTACTGCCATCACGAAACTATCACAGGAAGTTGTTGCGAAGCCTCGTTCACCAATGGGAATGACTGAGGTGAAAAGAACTTTATTCCAGCACTGCGATCTGAATCAGGAGCAGCAAGCCATGGCAGGGAACCTCATCAACGAGTTTGCTGATATATTCGCTTCGCGGGACTGCGAGTATGGCCGATTACACCTTGTACAACACCGGATAGACACTGGAGATGCAAGACCGATTCGTCAGCCTCCCAGACGATTACCATTGGCTAAGCAGACGGAGGTTGCAGAGATGGTGTCGACGATGGAGAAGGAAGGAGTAATCGAATGCTCAAAAAGCCCATGGGCATCTCCAATTGTCCTTGTCAAAAAGAAAGATGGCAGCACTCGGTTCTGTGTAGACTATCGCCAACTGAATAATGTCACCAAAAAGTATAGCTACCCTCTACCAAGGATTGACGATACGCTGGATACGCTGTCCGGAGCCCGATGGTTTTCCACTCTACATCTGAAGAGTGGCTACTGGCAAGTGCAGATCCATCCGGAAGACCGCGAGAAAACGGCTTTCACAGCAGGAAACGGGCTCTGGCAATTCGCAGTAATGCCATTTGGATTGTGTAACGCGCCGGCAACCTTTGAGCGTCTAATGGAGCGTGTTTTGTTGGGGCTAACATGGAAAATGTGTTTGGTCTACTTGGACGATGTCATCGTGGTTGGAAAAACGTTTGAAGAACATCGAGATAACTTGAAGGAAGTGTTCCAGAGACTACGAAGTGCACAATTAAAGCTTAACCCGAAAAAGTGTGATCTCTTTAGATCTGAGGTGAAATATCTAGGGCACATCATCTCGTCCGAGGAAGTAAGGACTGACCCAGAGAAGGTCGATGCGGTGAAAAATTGGCCCGTTCCCAAAGACAAACACCAATTGAGGAGCTTCCTGGGACTTGCAACGTACTACAGACGGTTTGTGAAGGACTTTGCAAGGATCGCAAATAGCTTGCACCAACTGACGAAAAAGGGAAAACCATTCAAATGGTCAGGTGAATGCGAAGCGAGTTTTAAGAGTCTCAAACACCAACTGTGTGATGCTTCAATTCTAGCGTACCCTACTCCAGGAAAAACATTTATTGTAAATGCCGACGCTAGTAATGTTGGGATCGGAGCCGTTCTTTCGCAGATCCATGATGGCCAAGAGAGAGTAGTTTACTACTTCAGTAAAGTGCTATCCAAGCCGGAGAGGAACTATTGCGTAACCAGGCGGGAACTCCTGGCTTTGATCCTGGCAACAAAGCACTTCCACAAGTACTTATATGGGCAGAAATTCATCCTGCGTACAGATCATGCGTCTCTAAAGTGGCTGCTGCAGTTTAAGAACCCTGAAGGACAAGTCGCGAGGTGGATTGAACGGCTGCAGATGTATGACTACGAGATACAGCACCGAAAGGGATCTCTTCACTCCAACGCTGATGCCCTCTCCCGGCGGCCCTGCATGGCTGATTGTAAACATTGCGTACACCAGGAGGAAAAAGATAAATTATCAGTTCAACGGTTGAGAGCTGGGCCCATTAGCGGCTGTGCACGGGAGATCCGGAATGCTCAACAGGAAGATGCGGATATCGAGCCGATTCTCGCCTGGAAGGAACATGAAGGCAAGCCGGACTGGCGGCAGATCTCCAATAAGAGTCCGGAACTGAAGGCATACTTGGCACAATGGGACTCACTTCATGTTCAGGATGGCATTTTGAAAAGAAAATGGGAAATTTCGGATGGAACATCAGCCGTGATGCAACTTGTGGTACCCAGAGCAAAAGTCAACAATGTGCTTAGGGAACTGCATGATGGAGTGTCCGGAGGTCACTTGGGAGTAAATAAGACACTCGAAAAAGTGCGAGAACAATTTTACTGGATCCACGCAAGAGACGATGTCGAAAACTGGTGCCGAAAATGCGCCACTTGCGCAGCCAGTAAAGGCCCGAGAGTAAAAATGCAAGGCAAGATGCATCAATACAACGTTGGAGCGCCCTTTGAAAGGATTGCAGTTGACATCGCAGGACCGTTTCCAGAAACCAACAGTGGAAACCGCTATATCCTTGTAGTGATGGACTACTTCACTAAATGGCCTGAAGCATTTGATATACCTAACCAAGAAGCTAAAACCGTGGTAGAGCAGATTGTCCACAACTGGGTAAGCAGATTTGGCGTACCAATGGAATTGCACTCGGACCAAGGTCGCAACTTCGTGTCGAAGATCTTTCAAGGAGTATGCCGGCTACTAGGGATTAAGAAGACGAGAACAACCCCGCTTCATCCACAATCGGACGGAATGGTGGAACGCTTCAATAGAACCTTAAACGAACACCTTTCTAAGGTTGTTGGCGACTGCCAGCGGGACTGGGACAAGCAGATCCCCATGTTCCTATTAGCTTATCGAAGCGCAGTTCATAACACAACAGGACATACTCCATCCGAAATCCTTTTTGGTCGAACCATCCGGTTACCTAGTGAATTGATGTTTGGATCTCCGACTGATGAAGCAACGAATGAAGATGATTATATTGCAGATCTCAGAGAAATCATCAGAAACATTCATCGAAAAACTAGAGATAAGATTCGGATATCCAGCGACCGCATGAAGACGAGGTACGATCAAAAGCAACCACCACAGGATTCCAGGAAGGAGATCTGGTATGGCTATACAACCCTCATCGCCGAAAAGGCATGTCACCTAAACTACATCAGGATTGGGAAGGTCCTTATAAGATAGTGAAGCGCATCAACGATGTTGTCTACCGGATCCAGCGAGGAAGAGGCAAGCTGAAAGTTGTCCATATGGATCGTCTCCATCGCTACCATGGCGAAAATATTGACGTGTTTGTTCGGGACGAACAAGTTTAAGAGGGGGATATTGTTGCATGTTTGCTCAAACTGTGTCATTGAGCAATTAGTTAAGCTGCGCCATCTAGTAGAAAGTAGCCATATTACCAATTTTGGCAGCATTTGAATATAAGTTTGAGTAACTGTGGAATAACTAGTACATACATAATTAGATTGTTCTCGAACCTTCTAAACAAACCTTCTCTACGAATCTGGAAATTTCGAGAGGCGTCACTAGGAGATATAAATAGATGTCGCAGGAGAACCCAAGACCAAGACATTCGAGTTGTGAACCGCGATAGGTGAGGTGGTTGGAGAAGTGCGATAGATGACAGTAGTGAAAAGTATAGAGAAAAAGTATAAGTATTGAGTAAGATGTATCGTATAATAATAATAATAGCCCCCTTACGACCGTACTCTACCGGTGCTGCCATCTTACGGCCGGACTTAGCCGAGCCGCGATGTCTGGGCGGATGGTCGACCCCATCCAATGACGTTTGCCCCACCTTGGCAGCCACCTGCACCGTCGCTTCCCTCCTTCCACAAAAATTATAAACCACCACTGGATGACACAAAGTCACCAAAGCCGGGAAAATGGAGAAAAAAAAAATATTTTTCCTAACCCTGACCGAAAAGTCAATCCATTAAATCTATCAACACGCCCCCGCTTACAGGCGGCTAGGGCACTGCCGGTCGGCCTGATTGGAAGGAGGGTTGGGGGTTGTCCGACCACTCGCAGCTAGGCATGGCAGCATCCCGCGCTAGCTCGTCGGTGGGAGCGGGTACTTGCTACGAGCTCGGACTGGGGTTACATTATTTTTACATGCCTATGTTTGTTCTTCCTCGCTTCTACCGGAGTCAGCCACTCGATGACGCGGGCTGGTAACCTCTACTTTTACTCCGAAGAAGCCCAGTCTACCTTACGGTAGACCCCGGCCCAAAGAGGACACGACCTTGACCTTAGTAATCGACTCCCTGGACCACCAGGGTATCCGAGAAGGATGAGAACCCAAAATAAAAACACCCCAAAGAACCTTGAGGAAGAGAGAGAGGGGGGGGGGAGGTGAAGCTGAAGTTTCTCCCCCCTGAGCTGGCCCACCCCGCCGCTAAAATACGGTAAATAGCGGACACCATGGCCACCGCCTCGCTCCGCTGGCAATGACCCCTACTTTGAAAAGGGACGTAAAGTCCCTTTAGCGCGTTAAGCGCTCGAATCGCCTACCCATTTCCTCCTCTCCTTCAACTCCCTACCTTCCCCAGACAACGACTTTATTCGGGCATCTCGCCGGAAAAACCTTCAGAAACTTCCGTAGATGAATGTCTAAAACTCCGATAAGTTCCATGAATTTCGTAACATTTTATTCCAATAAAAGAGAAACCTTAAACATTATACAGGATACTTAATACTACAGTAACCTAATATCGCGATACGACATTACTTTACTGGGGCGTGCCCTCGAGAAGACAACCAAAACCCTTAAGATTATTATAATTAGAAGCACTGAATCCTAGCTTTACTTAAATTCGAGAAAAAAGATCTTAGTGTAATATACAATAAAAAAAACCCGAGTTACTTTAAATCTACTACGCGTAAATAGGGTAAGGAGCCTATGCGTACTTTTACTCCGAGACAAAGGTGATCTATAATGATCATCGAGGCTTCACCCGAATGGAGGACACGCGAGAACCCGAAAAAAAGGTAAGCAACTTCCGTTTGAGTTGGTTAGTCCAACCACACAAAAAAAACAAATGACAATCGCGTGAACACTAAGATACTAAAAATCTTTGCCGCCGAAACGAGAAATTTTTTTTATAAAACACCAAAATCATAAGTGCGACACGGAACTACTTTAGCTCGCTGGCGTATTAATTAGGGGGCAATGATACCTGCTCACTAGGTATGGACCCTCGGGTACGTATGTGAACCGACGGGCTTCTAACGTAGGGGCTGCGACGCCGCCCCGTGGTAACACTCATGAGAAAAAAACAAATTCAACCGACAAGGTCGGGAAATATTACTCCCGAACGGACAAATGCATATAATATAATTTACAACTCAATAAAAAAAGATATATAGGGCATTTAGTAGCAATATAATTCAAAAGAAGTAAATCAATAAAACTTACGTGGATTTATCCATCCCCCCATGTGCGCACATAGCGATGTATCCAACCTGTGAGAGAAATTTTAGATATACGACTAAATGCACTACTTATATATCCAGCCCGAACCGTGGCCTGTTGCCCCGAAATAAATCGGAATACCAGAGAAAAAGAAAAAAAGTTTACTACGCCCGAGTCTTCGTTACCTTTAAATACCCCTACTACCCATGTGTGGGTGTGGGTGTGGGTCAACGACCTCGCCACTGAGAGAAAAACTCGCTTCAAACTCTAGCGATTGTCGCCTCTAAACTCGAAGAAATTAAAGTTAACTACCGCGGTTGCGCGAGACTAACGCGTGAACCGATCGAAGCCGAGATCGACGGCACCGACTCTTGAGACTACTTTACGAGCGGTGGCACTTTATATTGCCAGGAAGTGGCCGATTATGTCGAAAAAGCGCGACGAAATATGGACACGAACTTTATTACAGCCGCTGGTCGCGAAATGCCGAACTCGAAATGCGCAATGAAAAGATTAATTTAAAAATTGACGGAGCTGATAGTCAGCAACCGTCTCGGTATTTATATAAAACACTCCTAGGAGCTAAATCTACTTATATATGTCTATCACACTACTCTACAACTACGATGATGCGGTGACCGGGTGGCGGGGTGTGGGTGGTGCGACGGTCCTGTGCCGTCGATATGAAACGCCTGCTGCTGGAACTGATGACTGCTACGAACTTCGCCTGCTGCTGGTGATGACGCTAATGCTGGGGTCGGGTACAGACCGCTTCAACGACCCTGGTGTCGTTACTGTCGTCCGACTGAGGCACTTCTGCCGACGCTTGAGACGGTGGGCTAGGACGTCTTCGCCCTCCTCCTCTCGCCTGAATGCGGGGATCTATGCCCTATACCTCCTGGGGGGGTAGGTCCCCTACCAGGCGCGTCCCTGGGTGGCGGATAAGGGGATGCCCCGGTACGATGAAGTGTAAGTTTCACAGTGATTCCTGATCCGGGGTAATGAGGTAACAGCAGTGAAGATGACAAGAATCCCACTGTAAGACCCATCGTGGACCAAAACCAACTCTGGGTTAGAGTGTTTAGTGGGAGTAAACCCCAGAAAATCACATCCCACCCTGTCTTTCCCATCCTTTCCTCCCTCCTCCATTCCTTCTTCACCCTGGGCTGGATTAAGGTGTGAACCGTACCGTGCCGAGAATCAGCCTGGCTGAGGGCCCAGGGAAAACAAAAATAGCTCAGTCGCAAGCGGTGTATCCAGAGAAACTGGCACACTCTGGATCAGCTTGCCTTGTCCGTACATGCGGAGCTCTGTGCGGATGGACCACCCCTTCCCTAGCTACTCGTGGGATCCAAATCTTAAATGCAACAAAACAACCAAAATATTGAAAAAAACACAAAAAACAAAAAAAATCCAAAAAAAGAAAATTCTGAGGCCGGACCTCAACAAAAACCGGATACAGCTGGCACCGCCAGCAGCTCCAAAAGCACTACACGTGTGGAGGAGCACCTGCAGAACCTCTGCATTGAAGACGCTACAAGCGAGTGTTCGATGCTCTCTGACGAGCTGAACGACACGACACCGTCGTGCAGTTCAGCTCCTCCAACTCTTCCCAAGCTCTCTGGCCATGAGAAGAAGTCGCTAAGTCGAGAGACCTCAGCGGCTTTCCGTATCCTAGACCGACTAGGCAAAAAGCCGGAAAAGGATTGGAGCCAGCAGGAGCGGGAATCCCACACCTGGGCAACCGACACGGCTAATCAGTTCAACGAACTGATTAAGCTGCAGCCTCTACGGCATTTCAAAACCGGGCGCCCAGGTACCCATGGCGTACGACGCCCCCCCTCTAGTGGCAAACGCCACCCCTCCACCCGGGACCCACACCAACCCACCATTCGTGGCATTAGTCACCCCACCACTCAAGGAGCGAATCCCTCTCATCGGAAGAGGAGCACCCAAGCTAAAGACTCAACGAGTCGCAATGGTTCAACGAACCAAGCTGGGAGCCGATCCGTCGTTGCGACAGGAACTGCGCCCAAACGGCGTAGATCCGTAGACGAGGAGTCCAACGCCTCAAAGAAGACCAAGAGCTCAACGAGCTCTAAACCCTTCTCTGAGACGGTCAAGGATAGCCTCGTCGTTGCGATAGTGGATCTGTCTGACGATGAAGGGAGAATCTCATACGAGAAATGGAGGCTCATTGAAGGCAGAGTGATGAACTGCCTTTGCGAGCGTATCATCACCCATCCCAAATCACCTCTCACCTTTAAGGACGCTGGATGGCACCAGGGCTACGTGAAGCTGCTAGCCTGTGACGACCAAACTTCGGTCGATTTCATCACCACCGCCATTGCAGGTATTGGTGAAATCTGGCCAGGTGCTAAGCTTAAGGCGGTGGACCGGAGCAAAATCCCCCACAGGCCAAGAGCTAGAATCTGGGTTCCAACTGAACCCAGCGAGCCAGCCAAACTACATGGTCTAGTCAAGTACCAAAATCCGGATCTTCCAGTCAAAGACTGGAAGTTTATCGAAGAGACACCGAGCTCCAAGAAACCGGAAGAAGCGAAGAAAACTGGCCGTTCGCTGGTCGTTTCGCTCACCACTGAGTCTCTCCCCTTGCTTCGGGCTAAGGACTTTAAGATCCGATGCGGTCTTAAAGAGGTGGAAGTAAGACTCTTTGCTTCGGACCGCAACACCGTTGCTGGCCCCTCTGAATCGGCGACACCCGCGACACCCGCCTCCCCCCGCGACCAGATCCCCGATGATGATCCATCATCGCCAGAGAACCTGGACGCTACCGTTGTGGTGAGGTCTGTATCAGTTAGCAATGATGCTGAAACTGATACAGATTAACCTCCATCACTCCACCTTAGCATCCGCTAACCTACTACTCCGCCTCAATGAAGGAGGCTTCGACATCGCCCTTATCCAAGAACCTTGGATTAGAAATGACATCGTCATGGGACTGAGGGACCCACACTACACGCTATACCACACCAAGAACGCAGGTAATATTCGAGCTTGCATTCTCGCTAGATCTACACTAAACTTAACCTTTCTTCCTCACCGCAGCACGAATGACCTGGCAGTAACACTGCTAAAATCTGCAGAAGCCCACATCTGGCTAGCTTCAGGATACCTACCCTACGACGACCCCAACTCAGCTCCATCAGAGGGAGTGAGAGTAGTGGTAGAAGAAGCCAGGAAGAGAGGAGAAGAAATTTTGCTGGGATGCGACACAAATGCGCATCACGAATTATGGGGTAGTACCGACACTAACCCCCGAGGTGAGTCCCTATTTGAATTCTTAGTAGGCACCGACCTAATAGTGTGCAATAGGGGACATAGTCCCACCTTTATAACCAAAACCCGACAAGAGGTACTAGATGTTACCTTCGCCTCTATTAACTTGTACCCTGCGATTTCTAAGTGGACTGTATCTGACAGCCACTCCTTTTCCGATCACCGCTATCTGGAATATGAACTAGAAATACGCCATAACACCTCACCAGCAATTTTTCGCAATCGTCGAAGAACTGACTGGTGTAAACACAATGAAATCCTCTCTGCTGAACTGTCCAATCGTGTGCCTAAGACTCCAGAAACACAATTGGAACTAGATGAGCTTAACGCTGTTCTAACTTCCGCCTTAAACGTAGCATTCGACGAATCCTGTCCAATTACTACGAGGAAGGCAGACAATCGTCCACCGTGGTGGAATGCAGCACTTAACAAGCTTCGCCACACAAGCAGGAAGCAATTCAACAAAGCCAAAACAACGAGGCTACCTCTGGACTGGGATATCTACAAAGCAAGCCTTAAGAGCTTCAAAGCGGAAGTTCGTAAGGCCAGGCGTAGATCCTGGCGCAGTTTCTGTCAGAGTATTGACAATACGTCTCAATCCTCTAGGCTACGCAAAGTCCTTTCCAAAAACCCAACCATACCAAGTGTCCTCATGAATCCCAACGGATCATGGACAGAATCAGATGAAGCATCGCTTGGTCTGCTTATGGACACCCACTTCCCCGGCTGCACGCCTATACCTAGCGAAAACCCTGCCCTGGTAAACGCTGCACGCCTACCATCACCTCCGGACCTCATAAGCGAGGAAAAACTGAAATGGGCAGTGAACAGCTTTGAGCCATTCAAGTCCCCGGGGCCAGACGGCATTTTTCCGGCGCAAATTCAAGCGGGCCTCAGCATAACGGGGCAGCACCTGTCCCGTATTATGAGGGGCTGCTTGATGCTAGGAACAATGCCGGCCGCCTGGACTGAAGTAAGAGTGGTATTCATAGCCAAAGCAGGAAAAACATCGCACACTTCCCCGAAGGACCTTAGACCCATAAGCCTAACATCCTTCCTCCTCAAGATTCTAGAAAGAATTCTAGATCTTCACATCAAGGCCACCATTGATAGCAACTTGCTATCCACATCACAACACGCTTACCAAAAAGGTAAATCTGTTGAAACGGCCCTGCACTCCATCGTCTACCACGTCGAAAAATCAATATCTATCAAAGAACTTACCTTAGTGACATTTCTCGACATAGAGGGAGCTTTCAACAACGTTGAAACCTATTCGATTACCAACGCCCTACGCGGGCTCAACATCGACGACTCAATCTGCTGCTTTGTGGAATACATGCTCAAAAGCAGGGTAATAACCGCATCCTTCGGAAGTAGCACTGTCAAACGACGTGCACACAGGGGCACTCCCCAAGGGGGAGTATTGTCTCCGCTACTGTGGAACCTAGTGCTCAACGAAGCCCTTCTGAACATTGAACACACTGGATGTAAAGTTATCGCCTATGCAGACGATGTCGCAATACTTGTAACAGGCAAATACCCGCAGACGCTGGCCGATGTCATGCAATCTGCTATCAACATACTGACAGGTTGGACCGAAAGATGCGGCCTGTCCGTCAATCCAACAAAGACTGAGCTGGTCCTGTTCACACGAAGACATAAACTCCCTGAGTTCACCACCCCGAAGATTAGAGGCACTCCTCTGGTAGCGCTAGCTATTTAGGCCTGAAGCTTGATCGCAAGCTACTTTGGAGGGAAAATGTAGTCGAACGTGCCAGGAAATCCCTAGCTGCTCTTTACATTTGCAAAAAGGCGGTAGGCTCCACGTGGGGCCTACAACCAAAAATTATGCACTGGTTATACATGTCGGTAGTTAAACCGATTCTCTTCTATGGAGTACTGGTCTGGTGGCCCGCCTTGGAGAAGAAGTCCAACCTAACCTTGCTGGACAAAACTCAACGAGTTGCATGCCTCAGCATCACCGGTGCGCTGAGAACCTCTCCCACTGCGGCGCTCCAAGCCATGCTCCACCTTCTTCCGACCGACATCGTCGGCAAACAATTGGCTGCCAGCTCAGCAATAAGACTGAGAAGCTCCAAACAATGGAAAGAGCAACACACTGGACATGCCAATGTACTATCGATGTATCGACATCTCCCTAAGGTCACCGACCACCTGCCCACTGAATACAACTTCAGCCTGGGCTACAAACATCTAATCCCAGACAGAACCGAGTGGACACAACGTCATGTCCTACACCACGAATCGCTGTCAATTTTTACGGATGGGTCCAAAACGGAGGACGGAGTCGGTGCCGGAGTCTTCTCTGAAGACCTGGACATTCACCTCTCCTTTAACCTTCCAGAACACTGCAGCGTTTTTCAGGCCGAAGTCACCGCCGTCCGCCAAGCCGCTGCCTGGCTGTCGGTTAATACGATATCGAAATCAGATATTGTAATATACATCGACAGTCAGGCGGCCATCAAATCCCTTGCATCCAGCACTACAAGATCCAAGGCAGTGAAAGACTGCCGTGCATCTCTTAACGAGATAGCCGGTCAGTATAGCCTCACCCTTTGCTGGGTGCCGGGTCACTGTGACATACCAGGGAATTGTGAAGCTGACGAACTGGCCCGACGAGGCTCTTCTGGTTTAAATAGCATAAGCGTCACCGACATCGAGGCGCCAACGTCTTATGCTAAAAACCTCATAGACACCAATGCGGTGAACGAAGCCAACCGTCGTTGGCACCAACTCGACCAGTGCAACACCGCAAGGCTACTCTGGCCGACATTTAACAAATCCAGGTCCATCGGACTTCTGAGGCATAAGAGAGGAACCCTTTCGAAATTAGTAAATGCCCTCACCGGGCACTGTGCTATAGGAAGACATGCCCAAAGGCTGGGCATCCCCTACAATGACTTCTGTAGAAGCTGTAGGGACGAGGAAGAAGAGGAGACCATCAGTCACTTCCTTTGCACGTGTCCTGCACTCGCCAACATTAGGAAGGCTACATTGGGTGAATACCTTTTCAATGATCTAAACGATCTTAACAACGCCTGCACAGCAAGGATTAGCTCCTTCATTCAGAGGAGCAAATGGTTCCCTGAGTAAGAGGGTGACCCACCCACCTTACACATCGGCAGCACAATGGACCTACTTCTGGTCTAAGTGCATCCTCACCGAGGGCCGTTTTCAACCAACCAACCAACCATGCCCTATACCTGGACCACTGGAACACTGATGTGTAAAGAGAAAGAAAAAAATTCCACTGTCAGAGGACGGTTTGTGGTGGTGCTTCGGACGCGGATCCATTCTGGGGTATCCACGCATGCTTACCTGTGCCTTGAAGCCGGGATCTGCGTGTATGCAGGGCTGCACGCTACTCGAGGGTCTACGCCCTCCCTTTTTTTTCGGTTTATTTCTTTTCGCCGCCGCCTGCTATGCGGCGCGAGCGGTATTTTTCCGCCCGGAATTTTTATTACCGAGCTCGGGCTGCGATCGCTTTTCAGGTGGAGAGGCTATGGCGAAGCCAGCTGCCTTCCAGCACGCTTCCGTGTTTCTTGATTCCTTCTTCTTTTCTTGTGGTGTTAATATTTCTTTTTTAGTTAGTTGTTTTATAGTTATTTTTGCTTTTTATTTCGTTATTCGGATGCGTGAATCCTTTCTAGTTTTTATTTCTTGCACTTTTTAATTTATTTGTCTTACTTTTTTGTTCTCCTTTTCTCGGGGACCGACTGCGTCTTGGTGGTTGCCTTGCCAAATTCAAAATGTCGTCTCGTGGAATATTCGCGAACATATATAAACTGTGGTCGACGTATACATAGCCGACGAGGCCGGATGCCTTCGTTCAGTCAGATTTGACGGGCTACTTTTGTGCACAGCGGTAGGATTCTCTTACGTGGCTACTGCATGGGCTTTTGACGTTGCCAGTGGTTGTGGTTGCCGGGGAAGGTGCTGACATCGCGATTAGACAGTGGAGGGAGTTCGTTACACACGTCTAGGCTTTCCAAGCTTGCGCTGGAAACCGTTGACGAAACGTAACTATCCACACAGCCTTGCCGCGGCTCCGGTTCTTCTCTTCCCGTCTCATGCACACGCTGAGTTATCCGGGCCTACCGTCGTCGATGCGCTTCTGCGGGTGCGCCTATCTTAATTTTTTCTCAATGTTTTTTTTTTCTTCTTTTTTTTTTTTTTTTTGTTTGGGTTTGTTCCTATTTTAAAACCATAGGTGGTTGAAAACTTATATATTGTTATAGACGGGGGTAGTTGGGGAGAAAATTTATGCGTTTGGAGGGGGGGGGGGGGGGGGGGGGGAAGGTGGGAATGTGAAAGTAGAGAGATAGAGGGTGTCGAGTTGACGAGCTCTCGGGATTATCGTCGCATGTCCTTGCTGTGGACCAGACCAAGATCATTTCCTTGCCCATCAACCAAATGATATAGGTTCCCCTGAACCTTTAGGACTCTGGCTGGGACGAACTTTCGTCCGAACTTGGCGTTGAAGCCTTTGGCAAAATCGCTAAGCTGGTGGTTGCGCTTGTAGACGAGGTCTCCTGCTTTGAATTTCCTCGGGGTGCATCGGAGATTATATCGTCGCTCGTACTTCGCGTGAGCTTTGCTCAACGCTTCCTTAAGATACGAGTGAAGGATATTCATTGTGGCCGCTTTCGGCAATAGCTCAATTTCGGAATTATTCAACCCGTTGAGGTTGCGCAGCAGCTGATACTCGCTCCCGTGCTCTACCATCCTCTGGCCGAACACTGCTTCGAATGGGGACATTCCCAACGCCGAATGAACCGCAGTTCTCAGAGAACAGCCGATAGCGCTCAGTTGGGAATCCCACGTCGAGTGGTCAGGGGTGATGTACACTCGAATCGCCGCCAGAATCGAGCGGTTGACCCGTTCGCTTGCGTTCGCCTGAGGCGAGTAGGCTGCGGTTTTCACGTGTTTAATTCCGAGAGATGTCGTGAAAGAGCCAAACTCCTTGCTGATAAATTGCCGCCCGTTATCGGATAGCAGTGATTCCGGCACGCCGAACACTGCGAAGATCTCGTCGCGGAGGAATTGGATTGCCGAGTCCGAAGTGGCTCTCCGGATGGCTCGGATGAGGACGAATTTCGTGAGTTGGTCCAGGGCGATAACTATGTGCGTGTTGCCACGTTTTGAACGCGGGTAGGGCCCTAAAAAGTCCAGGTACAGGTGTTGAAAAGGCCTGTCTACCTGGAACGCTTGTCCCATTTCTGCTCGCAAGGTGGTGTTTGGAGCTTTGGTGGTCTTGCACACTTCGCACTGCCTTATATATTGGTGGACTTGGGTGGCCATGTTGGGCCAATAGTAAAATGATCTTAGACGGTCTAGGGTTTTTGCTATGCCTCCGTGCGCGGCTTTCGCAGGGCAATGAGCTAGGTCGATCAAGTGAGGGGTCAGCCCCGCCGGGATCCAGAGCTTCCAGGCGCACTCGTCCCTTACCGGGTTTCCTGTGCTACGGTGGACCTTCTTATACAAGAAATTGTTCAGGATACGAAGGTCCGGTAGCTGATCTTTGTTGTTTTCGACGCTGTCAATGATCTGCCGGTAGGAGTCCGAGCGAAAGCTCGGATCCGACAGGTCTATGTGCAACACGTCGGAAACATTATTCGGCATCGAGTCGCCGGAATGGAGAGCCTCAATGTCATGGACGCGCGACAACGCGTCTGGTACGACATTGATACTTCCCTTTCGGTGCTCTATGTCGAAAGAATACCCCTGGAGCTCTAAACTCCAGCGAGCTAATCTCCCCAGGAGCTCACGCTTACTCATCAGCCACTGCAGGCTGGCATGGTCTGTAATTACCCTAAATTTATACCCTTCGATATACGGCCGGAATTTTGCAATGCCCATGATGGCTGCCAAACACTCCTGTTCCGTCACCGTGTAGTTTCGCTGGGCCGAGTTTAGTTTGTGGGAATAGTAAAATATTGGTCTTTCAATCCCCTCCTCGTCAATCTGACTCAACACGGCTCCGATTCCTGAGCCACTGGCGTCACACGAGATGATGAATTCCCGCTTGAAGTCGGGATTCGCCAGAACTGGCGCTCGCGATAGCATATCCTTAATGGACCGAAACGAAGCGGCTGCTTTGTCGCCGAAGGTGAATTTTTGACCTTTCTTAAGGGTGTCCGATAAGTTTCCGGCTAGGGTTGAGAAATCCTGAACAAACCGCCGGTACCATCCCGCCATACCTAAGAATCTGCGAACCTGTCGGGCGCTAGTAGGCATGGGGAAATCTTTGATGGCGTTGACCTTGCTCGGATCTACTTTTAGGACGCCGTTCCCTACGATGTAACCCAGATACTTAAGCTCTTTGTAGCAGAACTTGGACTTCTCCAAGTTGATGGTCAGACCTGCCGCTTTTAATTTTTCCGCCACTCCTGCCAGAAGGTGTAGATGCTCTTCGAAAGTACTCGAAATGATGAGCAAGTCATCGAGGTAAACAAACACTTTATGCCTCCACTCGGATGGAATAACCTGATCCATCAACCGACAAAGGCGCTGGGGCGCGTTGCACAGGCCGAACGGCATGACGTTAAAATGGTACAACGGTCTGCCGGGGACGGTGAAAGCTGTCTTTTCCTTACTCTTTCCCTCCAGCGGAATCTGCCAGAACGCGTCCTTCAAGTCCACGCTGGACATGAAGTACGTGTCCGGCAGGCGAGCTAGCAACCCTTCAATATTTTGCAGCGGGTATGCGTCCTTTTTTGTGACCTTGTTTAGCTCACGAACGTCGAGACATAGTCGGTGCTTGTCCCCTCGTCTTACCAAGACGACTGGAGAACTCCAAGCACTCGGGCTGATCTCAATGACGTTCATGGCTAACATACGATCCAGCTGCGCGTAAAGAAGGGCTTCCACCGCTGGAGAAACAGGGTAGTGCCGTCTTTTAATCGGCTCCGCGTCTGGCTGAAAGCTTTATTTAATTTATTTTATTTAGGAACTTAATAAGAAAATAATATACATAGGTATCTGCTAATGTAGTGTCTGCTACTCTGCTGCACCTAATTAGCTTAGATTATTGTCGGTCTCCTCAAGTATCCTGTGATTGTGGTTTTCGCACTTCCATTCCCCGAGTAATACGAGGATCCAGTAATTCTGGTAAAAACCAGTTTTCGTAAAATGTGTTTAACTGTCCGATCATTTTTGTTTTCCAAAAATCGTGATCGACATCTATTACTTCTATATAAATGTTAAAAGCACTACCACCCCAAATTGCCAATATGCATTTTTCTCGCTTACATATATGCAATTGGCCTTGAATTTGGTAGTAATAGTTGTGTCTTTTATTAAGACCTTTTATGATACCATCATCAGAAACCGTTATATATTTGATTTTTTTTGGTTTTTGATAGCATCCGTAGGGTCGCATCCAGCTATGCTTGATGAACATTTTATTTCTACCAAGGAATCGTCGTCAATAAGTCCATCTGGAGAAGCACCAAGAAAGTAATACTCCACATCAATAAAAATTCCTGAGTTCGATATACTTCTGCCCAATTGCTGTTCCAGTTGCAGCCTCGCAGTGTCTTCGTTAATTTTTCCTTACATGACGGAAGGTGTTAATAAGGTCGTGGGATGTGCAAGTCTTTTAACATAACCTTCGAATTTTTTTGCTTTGCATATTTGTCCGAAATATGAGGCTGTCAACATTTTCCTACTGATATTCAACCATATTTCATTACTGAACTGTCCCAATGTTTGTTTTTCTAAAAGCTGGCGTTTGTTTTGATTTTCCTTTAGTTGTTCTATTAGACAGTTTTTCTCTGCAATGAATTTGTCTTCATCCATGTCTGGTTTGTGGCAACTGATACCATACCCAACATCTTTGACAACACCTGTCCGGTTTATGCGATACAGTTTGCTCTTACGATAAACCTTTCTCGCATTTTGTATGTGGGTTTGTAACACGCTTTTCCGGAGTCGCCGAATTTCCATTTTTTTTGCCAGGGAATTTGAGCTATGTTCATATAGATGTTTAAACAGTTCAGAGATCTGCCCTTTAGAGTTAAACTTTACAGCTGCTGCAGTACACCTGGCTGAATATCCTTGTCCAAGTGAAAAGTTGATTCTTTTTCCTCCTACTAGTTTGGCTACAATAGAGTTGTAGTTTTTTTTTTTTTTTTTTTTTGTCGGGGTGTGTGAGACTTTCTGCACTGAAGCACTCCTCAATACTGGTCCATTGTACTACCAGGCAGACACACCACATTTTACCGTGGGAATTTACTCGTTTTTCTAAGAAAAACGAGAAGGCGCTTCAATGATAGGAGCTTAGGTTTACAGCACTCACCATATCCGCACCAAATACCTGCCACCTGATACGAGCAAAAACAGGACAATCACAGAGGAAATGTTCCGCAGTGTCGTCGCTTTCTCCACAGGCTTCGCAGTTGGTGGTGTCGCTTAGGCCTAGCACCTTAAGTTGTTTGGCAAAAGCGTAGTGTCCTGTAAGAACGCCAGTAGTCTGTCTGCAGTCTTTTCTGTTGAGGGACAACAAGAATGCCGCGGATTTCCCACAGACATCCGGGAGCATTTGCTTAGCCTGTTTGCACCCTGGAGAGTCATGCCAACGGCGTTTGTGTTCATAGGAAACCCAACCGTCAATGGAAGCCCTGACCGAGGACGCAGGCAAACAGATCGCTGGTTCAGGTCCTGAGAGGTCCCCCTCTGAGCCTTGTCTAGCGGAGATCTCATTTCCCGTGATCCCGTTAGGTCCCGGGACCCAGACAAGTTTAAGTGAATTCAACCTTCCGACCGAATTCAGAGATATCTTGCATTCACGTACTATTTTGGAGGTAGTTAAGGGTTTGAGTAAGGCCTTAAGCGCAGCCTGACTGTCGCTACAGACGCAGATACTTCGCCCCTTCCACCTGTTCCTCGTAGAGTTGTAGTACTCGGCAAGATTGTTAGTGAATCCAAGATATAGACTCTTGGCGTTCATAATAAGGAATCATCACTGTATCATAAAGACCATCTGATTTCATCATGGGAATTAAATTCACGTCATTCTCTTTACATTTTTCTTTTATGTAGGGTGGGCATTCGTTGTGATCTCCAAAAACATGATGAATAACATTGCTGATATCTGCTTTAATTAAAGGTATTGCTTCTTCCTCGGATTGGCTTTGCTGCCCTCTGAACTTAATGGCACTCAAAATAACCTTCCGTATTCTTTCAAGTCTTATATTTCGCATTAAATGGTTGCAGCATTCAATTTTGGAGATTCTTCTTCCGCCGTAGGGATCGGTTTGAATATTTTTTTGAAATGAACTGCTGTCTCCATCTGAAAGCATTGTCATATATCGTAGGCCGTTTGCAGCTACACTGGATTTAAATGCTTGTAGCAGTATTTCTGACTCCATCAGCGTTGAAGGCCCTTTGTGGTTAATATTGCACGCGTGGTCCTGATGTTGTACCGTATCACTTCTAGCGCATGTAACGCAGTACTTATTTCTTATTCCTAAAGAAATTACTTTACCGGTATGCAACCCCACCACAACAGCAGCACATGAGAGAGCAGACAAATTTTTCCTGTAAGATCGTTTGCTCCAGCAAGCATCTGTCACCACAGTTATAAACGGAATTCCATCTACCGGATCAATATCACCACGCTGTCTGGCGCCCTCAGCCTCTTCGTTAGCAGCCTCCAACATATTTTTTGCTGCCACGGCTTTCCAGATATCCCGAGTATGTTTTTCAATCTCAATATATATTGTTACATCCAGGCTAGGATTCGAAAAGATAAAACGTAATTCTATTTAATTAATCTTTTTTAGTTCTCTTTCAATGTAATTCTTGATTATTATTCTAATAATTCACTTATTTAATTCAACAATTCACTTTCACAATTAATCACTTTAAATACACAATCACTTTTCTCTTACTCAATACTTATACTTTTTCTCTCTACTTTTCACTACTGTCATCTATCGCACTTCTTTATCGCGGTTCACAACTCGAATGTCTTGGGCGCTCCTGCGACATCTATTTATATCTCTTAGTGACACCTTTCGAAATTTCCAGATTCGTTGAGTTTAGAAGGTTCGAGAACAACATAACTATGTATGTACTAGTTATTCCACAGCTACTCAAACTGATATTCAAATGCTGCCAAAATCGGTAATATGGCTACTTTCTACTAGATGGCGCAACTTGACTAATTGATGCTCAATGACACAGTTTGAGCCAAGATGCAACAATATCCCCCTCTTGAACTGGTTCGTCCCGAACAAGCACGTCAATATTTTCGCCATGGCAGCGATGGAGACGATCCACATGGACAACTTTCAACTTGCCTCTTCCTCGCTGGAACCGGTAGACGACATCGTTGATACGCTTCACTATCTTATAGGGACCTTCCCAATCCTGCTGTAGTTTAGGTGACATGCCTTTTCGGCGATGAGGGTTGTATAGCCATACCAGCTCTCCTTCCTGGAATCCTGTGGTGGTTGCTTTTGTATCGTATCTCGTCATCATGCGGTCGCTGGATATCCGAATCTTATCAACACATCAATCACTAGGTAACCGGATGGTTCGACCAAAAAGGATTTCGGATGGAGTATGTCCTGTTGTGTTATGAACTGCGCTTCGATAAGCTAATAGGAACATGGGGATCTGCTTGTCCCAGTCCCACTGGCAGTCGCCAACAACCTTAGAAAGGTGTTCGTTTAAGGTTCTATTGAAGCGTTCCACCATTCCGTCCGATTGTGGATGAAGCGGGGTTGTCCTTGTCTTCTTAATCCCTAGTAGCCGGCATGCTCCTTGAAAGATCTTCGACTCGAAGTTGCGACCTTGGTCCGAGTGCAATTCCATTGGTACGCCAAATCTGCTTACCCAGTTATGGACAATCTGCTCTACCACGGTTTTAGCTTCTTGGTTAGGTATAGCAAATGCTTCAGGCCATTTAGTGAGGTAGTCCATCACTTCGAGGATATAGCGGTTTCCGCTGTTGGTTTCCGGAAACGGTCCTGCGATGTCAACTGCAATCCTTTCAAAGGGCGCTCCAACGTTGTATTGATGCATCTTGCCTTGCATTTTTACTCTCGGGCCTTTACTGGCTGCGCAAGTGGCGCATTTTCGGCACCAGTTTTCGACATCGTCTCTTGCGTGGATAAAGTAAAAGTGTTCTCGCACTTTTTCGAGTGTCTTATTTACTCCCAAGTGACCTCCGGACACTCCATCATGTAGTTCCCTAAGCACTTCGTTGATTTTCGATCTGGGTACCACAAGTTGCATCACGGCTGATGTTCCATCCGAACTTTCCCATTTTCTTTTCAAAATGCCATCCTGAACATGAAGTGAGTTCCATTGTGCCAAGTATGCCTTCAGTTCCGGACTCTTATTGGAGATCTGCTGCCAGTCCGGCTTGCCTTCATGTTCCTTCCAGGCGAGAATCGGCTCGATATCCGCATCTTCCTGTTGAGCATTCCGGATCTCCCGTGCACTCCAGCCGCTAATGGGCTCAGCTCTCAACCGTTGGACTGATACTTTATCTATTTCCTCCTGGCGTACGCAATGTTTACAATCAGCATTTTTTTATTTTTTATTTATTTATTTATTTTAGTTTTTAATGCCTATACACTGTAAGATAAATTATCTTATTAACAAGTGATAAGCTAAGACTGCAGATAAAAGCTACAATATAAGGTAAGACTTACATTATATAACAATATAATACAAGACAAAAGAAGCTAAGTAAAAAGGAATACAATATTGTTTAACTAAGTTTGTGCAAAATACAAAATTAATTCGTTTTTAAACCTTGCTGCGTTTTCGATCCGTCTAATAGAACGCGGCAAAGAATTCCATAAGCGGATAGCATTAATAAAGAACTGACACTCGGAAGTAAGGAAAGAGTATCGTGGATGAATTATGTGACTAGATCTGTTTGAGGAAGTCATTATTAGCTTCTCATGGAGATACGGGGGCTGTCGTGTTCGTAGGATGTGTGAGAGCAAAGTCACGGTGCGAAACTGTAACAGGCTATCAAATGTTAAATCGAAAATGCGTCTGGAATAGGTTGACACATGGTCATACCTTCGTAGTCCAAAAACGTACCTAATGGTATTGTTAAAAGTGTCACGGAGTCTTCTTTTACTGATAAAGCTACACTTACCGAAAATTTCACACCCATAGATGAGCGTTGGTATGACCAAGGTTTTTGCCAACATGATACGGGTCTTAACGGGAGTAAAGGATTGAGTTGCCCACAAAGTTCTAAGTACGCCAAGAGTCTTTCCGATCGCGGCGTTTATATGGTTATCCCAGGTCAGGCTGCGGTTAAAAATCATGCCAAGGTTTTTAGCCCTGTCAACATATTTGATAGGAGCATTACCTAAGACTACAGGAGGAAAATAAGACAATTCTAAAGGATACCTTGAGACGACTAAGCACTTGGATTTTGTAGGGTTCAACAAAAGAACATTCGATTTAGACCAACGCACAATATCCTCGAGGTCCTCATTGACGCAGGCTACGTAATGTTCGATAAGGTCAAGTGGGCAGCTCATGTACATTTGCACATCATCAGCATACATATGTAATGCGCAGTGTTTAGCAATGGATGGAAGGTCATTAATGTACAGAGAGAAGAGAAGTGAGCCTAAAATAGACCCCTGTGGAACACCGTTTAGAGTTTCTAGGAAATCCGACTGGATGCTGTCAGATTGGACAGCTCGCATTCTTCCTGATAGGTAGGAATGAATCAGTTTGACTGCACTGGTGGAAAAACAGCTTAAACAACTTTTCACACAAATGGACAACAGAGTCATACGCCTTGGAGAAATCAAGCAAGAGTAAAAAGGTCAGCTTCTCTTCCTCGATAGCTTGTCGTATATCCTCAGTAACACTTATTAAGGCCGTGGTACAACTGTGGTTTTTTCGAAAACCGGATTGCTGTGTTGTCAAAAAATTGCCATTGTTTAGGTGTAAACTCATTTGATTTTGCAGTATTCTTTCAAAAACTTTTGAAAGAAATGACAGAATTGAGATAGGTCTAAACTCATCACCTTTAGAATCTTTGGGAATAGGAAGGATTTTTGCCAATTTCCATTGCACAGGATATTCCGCAGTTGTTAATATTGAGTTAAATATATGTCTTATATATGGAAGTAAGATTGGCAATAAAATCTTCAAAAAAATGGGACTAATCTCGTCCTGTCCTATAGCAGAGGACTTGATTGAGAGGAGACTTTCAACAAATTCAGCAGAGTCAACTGTTCTGAAACCGAAACGAGGAGCCTCTGTCAGAGGCCATAAAGTTTCACTGTGTAGAAGACTAGAAGAAGCCCTCATAGAATTATGTGGTTGTGAGGTTGCAGATATAAATTTGCGATTGCGAGCATTGCAATCAATTTTATCAGTCCCGCTATACTTAGATTTGCACATGCCGATGCTGCGGAGGTTATTCCAAAGCTGTCGGCCGCCTAGGGTGGGGCTTAGCCGATTTGAAAACACTTCAGATTTTGCATTACGTATCTTCATAACAACCCTGTTGCGAAGAGAGCAGTAAGTACGTCGGAATTCATCCAGACGAAACCCTCTTCCAACGGTTATATGCTTGATCCCGTTGCAACATAAGGGTTCTGATATTTGCCGTTAACCATGGTTGACTTTTGGGCTCAACAAATTTAGTTTTTAAAGCAACATGACGGTTGTACAAAACTTTGATGTTTTCGTTGAAAAATTGAAGCTGTTCATTAGTTGACGACAAGTAATATCCCAGATTACACTTCTTGCATGACGCTCCAGTAAAGGATACTCAATACTTTTAAAATCTCTGTATTGATAGGTTTTCACAATAGATGAAACACTAAAATCAAAGGTGAGATAAATAAGATCATGTTTCGAGAACGCTGGGGCTGAAAGTTGATCGTAGAGGGCTACTTTCCTCTTATCACTTACCCAAAAAACATCAAGGAGTGTAGGATGACCGCCAGAGAAGTGGGTTGGATAAGTGGTGTTAACTGCCGATAGGTTAAATACACTCATATTTTCAACTAAATTATTTTCAGCAAGGAGATTACAATTAAAATCCCCGCAAATAATAAAATTGGGACATATATAAGAAAGTTCCTCCATTAGAGTTAGAAAGGGGCGGATATCAACATATTGGTTGGGTCTGTAAACTGTGCCAATAAAAAGCTTACCTTCATCACCGACTATCTCGACGAACACATATTCTATCCTGCTATCAGCCTGCGTCTGAGACTTAAGCTTACACATTATACAATCTCTTACAAAAATTGCCACACCAACACCAACCCGACCTTTCCTATCGGACCGAAAAACCCTGTACCCCGTTAGAGAACATATCTTGTCATTGACGTGATCAGCTAACCATGATTCAGAGACACAAACGATGTCGATGTTGGAACCCTCAAAGAGATCACGGAATCCATTTTTGGAAACAGGCTCTGAGCATTTATATGACAGACTTTAAGACCTCTCTTTTGATTACTCAAAACTCTTACCATCGAGCGTGTACTGTTAACCATGACTGTTATGTTATGTTATGAATATAAAAAATAAAAAATATGACACAGCAGAGTTTAATGTGCGTTTGTGTGACGCGTTAAAAGATTTGTGTATACTAGAATTTAAAAATGAAAGAAAAAGAAAGAAATATTTGAAATAAAAAGTTTTGTATGGCAAATATTTATAAGAACTCAAAATAGCAAGAAAAGCAAAGAAATAATTGAATTTAAAGGTTATATGTAAAATAGAAACGAAAAAGATAAAGAGGAAAAAAAAATAGCAAAAAAAAAATTATAAAGAAATAAATAATTGAAATAAAATATCTTATATGGCAATTCCTTGTTAACTGGTTTCACCTTCAGGGTTCACTCCTGCTGAGCTGACAATTCTTTCCAGGGTTCCAATGCAGTCGACTAACACAGCTGACTGGTTCGCTTTGCACTTGATAAATACCGCTCCACGTACAGTATATGCTGATGCGATCTGTTTATGTTTTTTTCATTTTCAGTGCGTGTTGTAATAAAAGCTTATTTTGTGGTGTTAAGCTTTCCCGCAGGTGAATCAAAGATCGGCTCTCATTAAAACCGACATGGTGTAAACAAAGTTGTTGTTTGTTTACTTTTCGAAACGTCGCAATTGATTTTAATACAAAGTTTTTGTCGTAAGGTGTAATAAATTTAATCATTATCGCGGAATCGAGTGAATTAGAGGTCTTAGGACGTGTGCGGAAAATATTTTGAAGAGTTGGCGGTTTAATGTTTATTGCGTGACAAAGAAAATTGAAAATAGATCGTAAATTTTCATCTGGTGTGTGCGGGACACCGAATAGAAAAGCATCACAAGCGATCAAGCGATTTTCTTGAGACGCAAGTAAGACTTTAGCGTTATTTATTTCGGTTCTTGTCGAGTCTAGTTCACTTCTTAATTGCTCTAATTGTTTTGATTTCTCAATAAGTTTTGTGTTATAGTCATTAGTAACGTTGGATAAGGACAAGTTAATGTTGTTAAGATCGCTTTTGATATCATCAATGTCACAGTTTGTATTTGTTACCGTGGATTCCAAGTGAAGTACTCTATGATTGATTTCGCTGACACTCTTTTTTATTTCACTAATTTCATGTTCAATTTTGTGCGCGTTTGCAGGGCCGCCGGGAGAGGGCATCTGCGTTGGAGTGAAGTGTTCCCTTTCGGTGCTGTATCTCGTAGTTATATATCTGCAGCCGTTCAATCCACCTCGCGACTTGTCCTTCAGGGTTCTTAAACTGCAGCAGCCACTTTAGAGACGCATGATCTGTACGCAGGATGAATTTCTGCCCATATAAGTACTTGTGGAAGTGCTTTGTTGCCAGAATCAAAGCCAGGGGTTCCCGCCTGGTTACGCTATAGTTCCTCTCCGGCTTGGATAGCACTTTACTGAAGTAGGACACTACTCTCTCTTGGCCATCATGGATCTGCGAAAGAACGGCTCCGATCCCAACATTACTAGCGTCGGCATCTACAATAAATGTCTTTCCTGGAGTAGGTACGGTGAGCATCACACAGTTGGTGTTTGAGACTCTTGAAACTCGTTTCGCATTCACCTGACCATTTGAATTGTTTTTCCTTTTCCGTCAGTTGATGCAAGCTCTTTGCGATCCTTGCAAAGTCATTCACAAACCGTCTGTAGTAAGTTGCAAGTCCTAGGAAGCTTCTCAGTTGGTGTTTGTCTTTGGGAACAGGCCAATTTTTCACCGCATCGACCTTCTCTGGGTCAGTCCTTACTCCCTCGGACGAGATGATGTGCCCCAAATATTTTACCTCAGATCTAAAGAGATCACACTTTTTCGGGTTAAGGTTTAATTGCGCACTTCGTAGTCTCTGGAACACTTCCTTCAAGTTATCTCGATGTTCTTCAAACGTTTTTTCAACAACGATGATATCGTCCAAGTAGACCAAACACATTTTCCATGTTAGCCCCAACAAAACACGCTCCATTAGAAGCTCAAAGGTTGCCGGCGCGTTACACAGTCCAAATGGCATTACTGTGAATTGCCAGAGCCCGTTTCCTGCTGTGAAAGCTGTTTTCTCACGGTCTTCCGGATGTATCTGCACTTGCCAGTAGCCACTCTTCAGATCTAGAGTGGAAAACCATCGAGCTCCGGACAGTGTATCCAGCGTATCGTCAATCCTTGGTAGAGGGTAGCTATCATTTTTGGTGACATTATTCAGTTGGCGATAGTCTACACAGAACCGAGTGCTGCCATCTTTCTTTTTGACTAGGACAATTGGAGATGCCCATGGGCTTTTAGAGCATTCGATTACTCCTTCCTTCTCCATCGTCGACACCATCTCTGCAACCTCCGTCTGCTTAGCCAATGGTAGTCGTCTGGGAGGCTGACGAATCGGTCTCGCATCTCCAGTGACTATCCTGGGTTGTACAAGGTGTGTTCGGCCATACTCGCAGTCCCGCGAAGCGAATATATCAGCAAACTCGTTGATGAGGTTCCCTGCCATGGCTTGCTGCTCCTGATTCAGATCGCAGTGCTGGAATAAAGTTCTTTTCACCTCAGTCATTCCCATTGGTGAACGAGGCTTCGCAACACCTTCCTGTGATAGTTTCGTGATGACAGTAACTGGTACACACTTTCCAACCACCTCGCCTTGCTTCAATTTGACGCTTTTGTGTTCCACATTAAGAACTCGTACGGGAACCATATTGTTCTTCGGCTCGACAAGCATTTTTCCAACCACGCAATTTCATCAGTGGTTGTCTTCTGGCTCAACTAGAAAGACTCGGTGGGCCCCAGGATCACCATCCAGCTTTGTCCAAATCAGTGTCTCTGAAGAAGGTGGTAGGACCTCGTCCTTACTAATGACTGTCCTCAGGGATGCGGCGTTCTCGTTCCCGTACACCATCGGAATCTCTACGTTTCGATACTTGAGTACTTGCATACCAATGTCCAATACAACATCATGCGCCTTCATGAAATCGATTCCAACGATGCATTCGTCACATATATCAGCTACTAAAAAAGCGTGGGAGAATGATAATCCTGCCAAATTTATTGTTAGTATGACCTCTCCATACACTTTCGCTGTCGCTCCTGTTGCTGTTTTCAGACAGTAATTTCTGGTGTTGTGCAGCCAAGACTGACGGACGATGTCCCTCCTTATAATGGAAGCGGTGTCGATGGTTGTTACGCACTTATTTTGTCCGATATAGGCTTCCACTGTTAGACTCTGGTTTCCTCGTTTGGTTTGGGAGACTTGAATTGTGGTCCTGGGGTAGTCGATTCCGGAAACCAACTTCTGCCCCGCGAAGCTGGTCCTTACACGTTTCCCGACTGCTGGTTCTGCGAAGCTATATCTGCAGGATGGTTGCTATCGCTGCCAGATGCTTCTTCGTTGCGCCTCCTAGGCCCGCAATGTGGACAACTGCCTCATCTGGGTGGAGCTCTGCACTGTCTCTGTAGGTGCCCTATTTTGTTGCAGTTCCAGCAGCGCATTTGACCTCTGTTATCTCTGCTCCGGTCTACGATGTCTGCTCTTTGACAAGAGCATTCAACGGCTGTCATTTCCCTTACGCGGTGGAACACATGCGATGCCTGATCAGCAGCTTGCATTGTGAAGGCAAATGCTAGGGCCTCAGCGAGAGTTCGCTTTCCAGCCATTCTTACGGCCATTTGCAGTTGTCTATCTTCAATGGCTTGGATAAACTCCTCCACAGCCATTTCATTGATGAGAACCTCACCAGCATTAGGATATGACAAATGTGCCAGACGTTCGATATCTGCTTGCAGCTGTTGAAGTGTTTCTCCCCGCTTCTGGACTCTACTGCGTAGCTGGAGCCTGTACACTTGCTGCATATGCTCATCACCGAAGCGCATCTCTATAGCCTTCACCAGGGCGTCGTAGTTGTGTTGCTTCTCTTCTGAGACATTTTGGAGTAACTCCGCAGCTGTACCTCTTAGTGCGAGCGTTAGCGCAATCGTTCGCCATTGCAGCTGCTTCAAACTGTTTCTTATAAATTGGCCATGATGTTTGACCGTCGAAAACAGGAGGCTGCATCTCTTTCCTTCTCGGGCAGTCCGCAGAATTTTCTCGAGCCTTCTGCTTCTTCACTTTCTCGAGCTCTCTAGCCAAGTTCTCGAAGTTTGTTTCATGCTTGCAAAACGTCTGATGGATTTCGTCGAATTTGGTTTCAACCTTCTCGAACTTGTGGTCAATTTATTCGAGTTTTCCTTCGAGAACATTTTTAAAATCTTCCACAGCGCTCTTTTGGGCGGCAACTATGGAATTCTTTTGTTCTTCGAATTTAGAGACCATTGCTTGCAATTTGGAATCTAGAGAATTCTTCTGTTCATCAAATTTAGAGTCTATTGATTCTAATTTGGAATCTAGAGAATTTGTCTGTTGTTCTAGAGAATTGTTCTGTTCATTGAACTGAGATTCCATAGAGTCGAATTTCTGATCAAACTTGGCCAGAAGTAATTCCATCATAGCAGTCATATCAACGCCTGTACTTGCTTGTTCTTCTGCTACGTCGAACAAAACGGACTTGGGGTTTTCTCCTTCGTTTTCAACAGCTTCCTGCAGCCGCAGCACCAGATCACTTTTTCCTCCAGCCGTCGAGAGATTCCGCTTTTCCAGTTCAGCTATTAACTGCGGTATACTGAGCTGTAGTAATTTCAATATACAATAAGCCCATTATTTTTTTTTTTTTTTAACTAATTCACTTCACTTTAATTTCACACTGAATACGTTTTATCCCACTTCTGACACCAATGTTACATCCAGGCTAGGATTCGAAAAGATAAAACGTAATTCTATTTAATTAATCTTTATTAGTTCTCTTTCAATGTAATTCTTGATTATTATTCTAATAATTCACTTATTTAATTCAACAATTCACTTTCACAATTAATCACTTTAAATACACGATCACTTTTCTCTTACACAATACTTATACTTTTTCTCTCTACTTTTCACTACTGTCATCTATCGCACTTCTTTATCGCGGTTCACAACTGGAATGTCTTGGGTGCTCCTGCGACATCTATTTATATCTCTTAGTGACACCTTTCGAAATTTCCAGATTCGTTGAGTTTAGAAGGTTCGAGAACAACATAACTATGTGTGTACTAGTTATTCCACAGCTACTGAAACTGATATTCAAATGCTGCCAAAATCGGTAATATGGCTACTTTCTACTAGATGGCGCAACTTGACTAATTGATGCTGTCGGATCTCTGAACACTACCAGTGCATCAATCACCACCCTAAAATAATTACATATTTCACTACATTATATAGTTGGCCTTTTCTTTTTTTTTGTCACTTTTTTTCTTGAAGTAAAAATGTAAAAACGAAACCCACGTTGCTTTTTTGGATCGTGTCACTTTTGACTAGTTGTAATAAATTGAATTCATGAAATTATATTCGGAGGAGTAGTTTTATTGCCTTTGTAACTATATCCGAGCCGGATCCATTTATCGACAAAGAAGAACTCAACATTGGTGCCTCCTGTGAGGATCTGGAGCGGTTATTTTGGGATTGAGCAATAAAGCAACGAAAGGCGTCAGACGAAATTATCAGTGGAAATCGCCCAAACGATTTGTAACACGAGGTAAGTGCATTGATATTAATTTGTGTTCTGAGTTTTAATATATATCATGGCTGGGGATTCTGAGGAAACTAGACAAGGTGACATTGTTGGGGAGCAGCTCGCGCTGCTCGATTCAGTACAGAAAATTCTACGTAACTTCAAGAAGGATTCTGTAGCTAGGAAAACCGAAGCCTATCACAACGCCCGTCTGGATTCCTTGGCATCGTATCGAGTGGAATTTCGAACAAATCATCGCATTTTAATTCGCCAAAAGTCGCTGGACGCAAAGGTTAAGGAGACCTATATCGATGGCGAAGTAGGTGACCAAGTCGAGGAGATTTATATCGACGCTGTCGCTGCTATACGGGACTCTCTTGCTGCCAAAATGAGAACGCAGACGAAGCGAGAAAACCCTGATGCTTTCACGTTGCAAGGCGCGACAAGCAACTGTGTTCCATTACCAGAAGTTAAACTCCCCACCTTTAGTGGAAATCATATCGAATGGCCAGCCTTCAAAGAAGTGTTCCTAGACCGAATTCATCAGAATGAGAACTTAAGTCACTTGCAGCGGTTTCATTACCTTAAATCAGCATTAGTGGACGGCGCATTACAAGATATTCAACACATTGGCCTTGTAGGAGACAACTATTTGGAAGCGTGAAATATGTTGTGCACGCAGTACGACAACAATCGCATACTTTTCTCGCATTACATGGATGTTTTAGACCAGCAGCCGGATGTAGTTCGTGATGATCCCATCTCTTTAAAACGCTTTACACAGACGTTCATGTTTTAGCTCGATTAAAAATCTTTGTGTTAACATTGATAGTCAAAATCAGCTGTTGGTGTATTTCTTTATCAAAAAATTACCGAATACAATCCGAATTGAGTGGGATCACTCTCTCCGAAAACAAACTAGTATTCCAACATTTAATGAACTATTATCTCTTTTAGATGAAAACCCACAGGAATATGTGCTACATCAACTGGAAAGAAGGACGTCAAATCCATGCATGCTGTTAAAAAGACCATCGTCTGCCCTATATGTGAGAAGGCGGATCAGCCGGTGCGGGAATGTTTGAAGTTTATTGAAATGAGTGTAACAGAAAAACGAGCGGCAGTGGAAAACTATAAGCTTTGCTTTAACTGCCTTGGATACAATCACCGTTCTTCCAAGTGCAGCAGCCATCGTATGTGTGAGACCTGCGGAGGGAAACACCACACCCTAATCCATCTTGACCGGGAGGTTACAACTCTGACGGCATCAGCAACACATGTGGCAACAAACGGTAGGCTGACACCGGGGGAGGACAACAGCCAGCAACAACCCATATCGTATGACGTGCTTCTTCCAACGGCTATTGTAACTGTCAAATCTGCCAGGGGGCAATTACACCATTTCAGGGCATTATTGGATCAGGGGTCGCAAGCTTCATTTGTGACGGAACGGGTAGTGCAACTACTGGGGCTTCATCGACATAGAGTTAATATTAACGTCAATGTTGTATCAGGGTCTAAGGTAACGACTGGACGACATAGCGTAAAAATATCGATTGGTTCTAGATTTGACCCTCTTATAAATTACGAAGTCGTGGCTTATGCATTGCCTAAGGTATTGCAGGTATTTTTCCAGAAAGAAGAGTTAGCACGGCAGGTTGTACTCATCTACAGAACATAGATCTTGCGGACCCAAGGTATTTTGAACCTCAAGCTATTGATATACTTTTGGGTAGCGACGTATATGACGATTGTATTTTAGAGGACAATCGCAAGGCAGGTAGTGGGCTGCCTATTGCTCAAAAAACAACGTTTCGTTTCATCGTTTCGGGAAAAACAATTGGACACTATCCGTCATCTTCCATGCTGTCATATTTACACGTCTAGTTCGAAACTGATCATCTACTACGAAAATTTTGGGAATTGGAAGAGATATCAGAGCCGCGTACCCAATCAGAAGAGGTTCGGTGGTGTGAAAAATTCTATAGCGACACGTTTGAACGCTTAGAAAACGGCAAATATCTCGTCCGACTGCCACTTAAGACAGAAATAAATTATACGGAATTCATAGGGCGTTCAAGGGCTGTGGCTTTAAGGCGCTTTATGCATTTGGAGCGGCGGTTGTTGAAGGATAAGGGTTTAGGGACGCATACGTTGAATCAATCAACGAATATTTGAAAATGGGACAAATGAAGCCGGTTACAACATCTGAAGATCTACACTGCGTTCTTGGGGATAATCAATTGCCACGTTACACTTGTTGCTACCTTCCTCACCATCCAGTTATTAAGGAGTCATTCGCAACCACAAGGGTGCGTATCGTGTTCAACGCGTCTACAAAAACTTCTAACGGAAAGTCTCTTAATGACATTTTGGCCATAGGACCAGCCCTTCAAATTGATTTATCTGCTGTTCTTACGAATTGGCGCATGCTAAAGTATGTTTTTATGGCGGATATTGAAAAGATGTTCAGGCGTATAGATATTCATGAGGAGGACGCGCAGTATCAACGAATACTTTGGAGGGAGGATCCCTATTTACCAATTTAAGAGTATTACTGTTCGACAGTTATGTTCGGAACTGCTCCTGCTCCGTACATGGCAATACGTACAATGCATCAGTTAGCTCGCAGGAAATGTACGTGGACGACATTTTATCTGGTGCGGACTCGATTGAGGGGGCTTTGAAGAAACAAGAGCAAGTGGTAGCCATGTTACGGAGCGCATCTTTTGAATTACGAAAGTGGACAAGTAATCATCGTTTACTGTTGGACAATATCCCTCTAGAACACCGGTATACTCATGGCATGTTGGAATTTAAATCAACAGACGCTATAAAGGCGTTGGGTCTATATTGGGACCCTTACACTGACGAGTTTAAATTCAAGGTGAACTTCGAAATCTCTCTCGAATCCCCAACTAAGCGTTCAATACTATCCACAGTTGCACGTCTCTTTGACCCATTAGGATGGCTCAACCCTGTAATCATATCAGCAAAAATCATATTACAGAAACTTTGGTCAAACAAAACAGGATGGGACACGCAAATAGCGGAGGAAATTCAAAAATCTTGGAGAAAATTCGGGGAGGAGTTAACAGCAATTACCCAGTTGCGGGTCCCAAGATGGCTAGGAAGCAGTGTCAGTTCGGATCCATACGAACTACATCTGTTTTGCGACGCATCTAAATACGCTTATTCTACGGCTGCTTATCTGAGAGTTTTTAAGAAGGATGGCCGATTCGCAGTTAACCTTTTGATGGCGAAATGTAAAGTAAATCCAATAAAACCGAAACTAACCATTCCTCGGGCGGAGTTGTGTGGCGCTGTTTTGGCCGTCAGGCTTCTAAAATTTATCAAACAAAGTTTATGTTTGGAGGTTTCGTCCTCAAACGTTTTTTTATGGACCGATTCGTCCATTGTCCTGAATTGGATTCGAGGGGATCCTAGTAGGTGGAAACAATTCGTATCAAATCGAATCCAAAAAATTAAGGCGGAATCCACAGCATCTCAATGGCGACATATTGCTTCTGAAAACAATCCCGCTGATATATCTAGCCGTGAAATAAGTCCCTCCAAACTGGTGGAATGCGATTTGTGGTGGCATGGTTCTCACTTTCTTCAGTTGCCGTTTAATGAGTGGCCGCAATCAACATTAAATACGCCATGCCCGGCAGTTGAAGAGGAGGAGAGAAACGTGAAGACATTTTTAAGCTCTACAGAGGAGTCTGAGCTAAATTGTTTGCTGATGAAATGGTCATCGTTCACTAAGACAGTACGAATAGTCGCGTACTGCCTTCGTTTTGGTAGAAACTGTCGTCCAAGGTTTGGACCTCAAACAACAGGAAGATTATCATCGAACGAGCTGAATACGGCCGTAATTTATACCATCAGATTAGTTCAACAGGAAGCCTTTTCCGCTGAGTGGACATCTTTATCTTTAAACAGACCACTTTCGGAGAAAAGTAAATTGCTCCCGCTTAACCCATTCTTTGACAAAAGGGAAAATATCATACGGCTTGGGGGGAGGTTAAAGCACGCATCGTTGTCCATGGATCAAAAACATCCGTTCATCCTACCTGCAAAACATCATCTCACAAATTTAATTATCCAATATAGTCATGTCAGCACTCTACATGGTGGCGTGACGCTTACGTTAAACCACATTCGGAGACGGTTTTGGATTTTAAATGGACGAAACACCGTACGTTCCGTAATTCACCGCTGCGTTATTTGCTACAAGAACCAGCCAAAACCTTGTACCCAAATGATGGGCGCACTATCAGCTCAGCGTGTTCGTCCAGCAAGGGCATTCGCGTCAACTGGCGTTGACTATGCTGGTCCTTTCAACGTGCTACCCTCTAAAGGTAGGGGTCGCACTTCAATTAAGGGATATGTAGCACTTTTTATTTGCCTGGCCACCAAGGCTGTCCATTTGGAATTGGTGGGTGATCTCACCGCAGATGCCTTTATTGGCGCCTTGAATCGATTTATTGCCAGGAGAGGTATATGTGGAGACATATACAGTGACTGCGGTACTAATTTTATAGGCGCGAATAGAAAGCTCAAGGAAGATAGGAGTACGTACCAACGGTTTATTGAAAAGATCCATCCGCAACTCGCCCAGCACCAAGTGCGATGGCATTTTATACCGCCCTCCTCCCACACTTTGGGGGTTTGTGGGAGGCGGGGGTAAAGTCAACAAAATACCACCTAAAACGAACAATCGGAGAACAAAAATTAACTTATGAAGAGCTGACTACAGTTTTGGCTCAAATTGAGTCGTGTTTAAACTCAAGGCCACTGTGCCCTTTCACAAATGATCCAGATGATCTGATGGTCTTAACCCCAGGCCACTTTTTGATAGGCGATTCGCTGCAGGCCATTCCTCGGGTCGAAACCAATCGCACTAGCCTCATTTCTCGCAGGCATCATTGTCAAACATTAGTTCAACAATTCTGACGTCAATGGAGCAGTGAGTACTTGTCAAGATTACAACGACGCCCAAAGTGGTTGAAGCGTAACCCGAACTTAAAAATAAACGTAATTGTAATGATAAAGGATGAGAGGTTTCCTTGCAACCATTGGCCTCTAGGACGGATTGTGGAGCTGCACCCTGGGACTGATAATTTGGTGAGAGTCGTTACATTGAAGACTCAAAATGGCCTTGTTAAGCGTCCAATCGTAAAGTTATGCCCACTGCCCATTCAGGACAATTGGCAAGGTTCATCGCAAAACCAGACACAATAATATCAATTGCACTTTTACCTTATTTGTTACAGGTTGTTCAGCTTCGTATCTTATACTGGCACAGACCACCGATCAGCGCAGAATGGATGATTTTCGTCCGAAACATCATCGCGGGGCAGATATGTCGGATCTCTGCACACTACCAGTGCATCAATCACCACCCTAAAATTATTACATATTTCACTACATTATATAGTTGTCCTTTTCTTTTTTTTTGTCACTTTTTTTCTTGAAGTAAAAATGTAAAAACGAAACCCACGTTGCTTTTTTGGATCGTGTCACTTTTGACTAGTTGTAATAAATTGAATTCATGAAATTATATTCGGAGGAGTAGTTGTATTGCCTTTGTAACTATATCCGAGCCGGATCCATTTATCGACAAAGAAGAACTCAACAGATGCTCAATGACACAGTTTGAGCAAACATGCAACAATATTTTAAATGATGGGCATGGAATATCTAATATAGTGTTGCATCCAGGCTAGGATTCGAAAAGATAAAACATAATTCTATTTAATTAATCTTTATTAGTTCTCTTTCAATGTCTTTTACTTCTTGATTATTATTCTAATAATTCACTTATTTAATTCAACAATTCACTTTCACAATTAATCACTTTAAATAAACAATCACTTCTCTTATTCAATATTCTCTATACTTTTCACTACTGTCATCTATCGCCCTTCTTTATTGCGGTTCACAACTCGAATGTCTTGGGTGCTCCTGCGACATCTATTTATATCTCCTAGTGACACCTCTCGAAATTTCCAGATTCGTTGAGAAGGTTCGTTAAGTTCAGAAGGTTCGAGAACAACATACCAAGTTATACCACAGCTACTCAAACTGCTATTCCAATGCTGCCAAAATCGGTAATATGGCCACTTTCTACTAGATGGCGTAGTTGACTAATTAATGCTGAATGACACAGTGCAAGCAAACATGCAACAATATCACCCTCTTAAACTTGTTCGTCCCGAACAAGCACGTCAATATTTTCCCCATGGTAGCGATGGAGACGATCCACATGGACAACTTTAAGCTTGCCTCTTCCTCGCTGGATCCGGTAGACAACATCGTTGATGCGCTTCACTATCTTATAGGGTCCTTCCCAATCCTGCTGTAGTTTAGGTGACATACCTTTTCGGCGATGAGGGTTGTATAGCCATACCAGATCTCCTTCCTGGAATCCTGTGGTGGTCGCTTTTGTATCGTACCTCGTCTTCATGCGGTCGCTGGATATCCGAATCTTATCTCTAGTTTTCCGATGAATGTTTCTGATGATTTCTCTGAGATCCGCCACATAATCATCTTCATTCGTTGCTTCATCAGTCGGAGATCCAAACATCAATTCACTAGGTAACCGGATGGTTCGACCAAAAAGGATTTCGGATGGAGTATGTCCTGTTGTGTTATGAACTGCGCTTCGATAAGCTAATAGGAACATGGGGATGTGCTTGTCCCAGTCCCGCTGGCAGTCGCCAACAACCTTAGAAAGGTGTTCGTTTAAGGTTCTATTGAAGCGTTCCACCATTCCGTCCGATTGTGGATGAAGCGGGGTTGTTCTTGCCTTCTTAATCCCTAGTAGCTGGCATACTCCTTGAAAGATCTTCGACTCGAAGTTGCGACCTTGGTCCGGGTGCAATTCCATTGGTACGCCAAATCTACTTACCCAGTTGTGGACAATCTGCTCTACGGTTTTAGCTTCTTGGTTAGGTATAGCAAAGGCTTCAGGCCATTTAGTGAAGTAGTCCATCACTACGAGGATATAGCGGTTTCCACTGTTGGTTTCTGGAAACGGTCCTGCGATGTCAACTGCAATCCTTTCAAAGGGCGCTCCAACGTTGTATTGATGCATCTTGCGTTGCATTTTTACTCTCGGGCCTTTACTGGCTGCGCAAGCTGCGCATTTTCGGCACCAGTTTTCGACATCGTCTCTTGCGTGGATCCAGTAAAAGTGTTCTCGCACTTTTTCGAGTGTCTTATTTACTCCCAAGTGACCTCCGGACACTCCATCATGTAGTTCCCTAAGTACTTCGTTGACTTTCGATCTGGGTACCACAAGTTGCATCACGGCTGATGTTCCATCCGAACTTTCCCATTTTCTTTTCAAAATGCCATCCTGGACATGAAGTGAGTCCCATTGTGCCAAGTATGCCTTCAATTCCGGACTCCTATTGGAGATCTGCTGCCAGTCCGGCTTGCCCTCATGTTCCTTCCAGGCGAGAATCGGCTCGATATCCGGATCTTCCTGTTGAGCATTCCGGATCTCCCGTGCACTCCAGCCGCTACTGGGCTCAGCTCTCAACCGTTGGACTGACACTTTATCTTTTTCGTCCTGGCGTACGCAATGTTTACAATCAGCCTTGCAGGGTCGCCGGGAGAGGGCATCTGCGTTGGAGTGAAGAGTTCCCTTTCGGTGCTGTATCTCGTAGTCATACATCTGCAGCCGCTCAATCCACCTCGCGACTTGTCCTTCAGGGTTCTTAAACTGCAGCAGCCACTTTAGAGACGCATGATCTGTACGCAGGATGAATTTCTGCCCATATAAGTACTTGTGGAAGTGCTTTGTTGCCAGGATCAAAGCCAGGAGTTCCCGCCTGGTCACGCAATAGTTCCTCTCCGGCTTGGATAGCACTTTACTGAAGTAGGAAACTACTCTCTCTTGGCCATCATGGATCTGCGAAAGAACGGCTCCGATCCCAACATTACTAGCGTCGGCATCTACAATAAATGTCTTTCCTGGAGTAGGGTACGCTAGAATTGAAGCATCACACAGTTGGTGTTTGAGACTCTTGAAACTCGCTTCGCATTCACCTGACCATTTAAATGGTTTTCCCTTTTCCGTCAGTTGATGCAAGCTCTTTGCGATCCTTGCGAAGTCCTTCACAAACCGTCTGTAGTAAGTTGCAAGTCCCAGGAAGCTTCTCAGTTGGTGTTTGTCTTTGGGAACGGGCCAATTTTTCACCGCATCGACCTTCTCTGGGTCAGTCCTTACTCCTTCGGACGAGATGATGTGCCCCAGATATTTTACCTCAGATCTAAAGAGATCACACTTTTTCGGGTTAAGCTTTAATTGTGCACTTCGTAGTCTTTGGAACACTTCCTTCAAGTTATCTCGATGTTCTTCAAACGTTTTTCCAACCACGATGACATCGTCCAAGTAGACCAAACACGTTTTCCATGTTAGCCCCAACAAAACACGCTCCATTAGTCGCTCAAAGGTTGCCGGCGCGTTACACAGTCCAAATGGCATTACTGTGAATTGCCAGAGCCCGTTTCCTGCTGTGAAAGCTGTTTTCTCACGGTCTTCCGGATGTATCTGCACTTGCCAGTAGCCACTCTTCAGATCTAGAGTGGAAAACCATCGAGCTCCGGACAGTGTATCCAGCGTATCGCCAATCCTTGGTAGAGGGTAGCTATCCTTTTTGGTGACATTATTCAGTTGGCGATAGTCTACACAGAACCGAGTGCTGCCATCTTTCTTTTTGACTAGGACAATTGGAGATGCCCATGGGCTTTTAGAGCATTCGATTGCTCCTTCCTTCTCCATCGTCGACACCATCTCTGCAACCTCCGTCTGCTTAGCCAATGGTAATCGTCTGGGAGGCTGACGAATCGGTCTCGCATCTCCAGTGTCTATCCGGTGTTGTACAAGGTGTGTTCGGCCATACTCGCAGTCCCGTGAAGCGAATATATCGGCAAACTCGTTGATGAAGTTCCCTGCCATGGCTTGCTGCTCCCGATTCAGATCGCAGTGCTGGAATAAAGTTCTTTTGACCTCAGTCATTCCCATTAGTGAACGAGGCTTCGCAACACCTTCCTGTGAAAGTTTCGTGATGGCAGTAACCGGTACACACTTTCCAACCACCTCACCTTGCTTCAATTTGACGCTTTTGTGTTCCGCATTAAGAACTCGTACGGGAACCATATTGTTCTTCGGCTCGACAAGCATTTTTCCAACCACGCAATTTCGGCAGTGGTTGTCTTCTGGCTCGACTAGAAAGAATCGGTGGGCCCCAGGATCACCTTCCAGCTTTGTCCAAATCAGTGTCTCTGAAGAAGGTGGTAGGACCTCGTCCTTACTAATGACTGTCCTCAGGGATGCGACGTTCTCGTTCCCGTACACCATCGGAATTTCTACGTTTCGATACTTGAGTACTTGCATACCAATGTCCAATACTACTTCATGCGCCTTCATGAAATCGATTCCAATGATGCATTCGTCACATATATCGGCTACTAAGAAAGCGTGGGAGAATACTAATCCTGCCAAATTTATTGTTAGTATGACCTCTCCATACACTTTCGCTGTCGCTCCTGTTGCTGTTTTCAGACAGTAATTGCTGGTGTTGTGCAGCCAAGACTGACGGACGATGTCCCTCCTTATGATGGAAACGGTGGCACCGGTGTCGATGGTTGCCACGCACTTAATTTGTCCGATATAGGCTTCCACTGTTAGACTCTGGTTTCCTCGTTTGGTTTGGGAGACTTGAATTGTGGTCCTGGGATCGTCGATTCCGGAAACCAACTTCTGCCCCACGAAGCTGGTCCTTACACGTTTCCCGACTGCTGGTTATGCGAAGCTATATCTGCAGGATGGTTGTTATCCCTGCCAGATGCTTCTTCGTTGCCCCTCCTAGGCCTGCAATGCGGACAACTGCCTCGTCTGGGTGGAGCTCTGCACTGTCTCTGTAGGTGCCCTATTTTGTTGCAGTTCCAGCAGCGCATTTGACCTCTGTTATCTCTGCTCCGGTCTACGATGTCTGCTCTTTGACATGAACATTCAACGGCTGTCATTTCCCTTACGCGGTGGAACACATGCGATGCCTGATCAGCAGCTTGCATTGTCAAGGCAAATGCTAGGGCCTCAGCGAGAGTTCTCTTTCCAGCCATTCTTACGGCCATTTGCAGTTGTCTATCTTCAATGGCTTGGATAAACGCCTCCACAGCCATTTCATTGATGAGAACCTCACCAGCATTAGGATATGACAAATGTGCCAGACGTTCGATATCTGCTTGCAGCTGTTGAAGTGTTTCCCCCCGCTTCTGGACTCTACTGCGTAGCTGGACCCTGTACACTTGCTGCATATGCTCATCACCGAAGCGCATCTCTATAGCCTTGACCAGGGCGTCGTAGTCGTGTTGCTTCTCTTCTGAGACGGTTTGGAGTAACTCCGCAGCTGTACCTCTTAGTGCGAGCGTTAGCGCAATCGACTTTTCCTCGTTGTCCCAGCTGTTCGCCATTGCAGCTGCTTCAAACTGTTTCTTATAAATTGGCCATGATGTTTGACCATCGAAAACAGGAGGCTGCATCTCTTTCCTTCTCGGGCAGTCCGCAGAATTTTCTCGAGCCTTTTGCTTCTTCACTTTCTCGAGCTCTCTAGCCAAGTTCTCGAAGTTTGTTTCATGCTTGCAAAACGTCTGATGGATTTCGTCGAATTTGGTTTCAACCTTCTCGAACTTGTGGTCAATTTCTTCGAGTTTTCCTTCGAGAACATTTTTAAAATCTTCCACAGCGCTCTTTTGGGCGGCAACTATGGAATTCTTTTGTTCTTCGAATTTAGAGTCCATTGACACCAATTTCGAACCCAGAGAATTCTTCTGTTCATTGAACTGAGAGTCTATAGAATTCTTTTGTTCATCAAATTTAGAGTCCATACAGTCGAATTTCTGATCGAACTTGGCCAGAAGTAATTCCATCTTAGCAGTCATATCAACGGCTGTACTTACTTGTTCTTCTGCTACGTCGAACAAAACGGACTTGGGATTTTCTCCTTCGTTTTCAACAGCTTCCTGCAGTCGAAGCACCAGATCACTTTTTCCTCCAGCTGTGGAGAGATTCCGCTTTTCTAGCTCAGCTTTTAACTGCGGTATACTGAGCTGTAGTAATTTCAATGTGCGGCCCATTTTTCTTTCTTTTTTTTTCACTAAATACGTTTTTTTTTTTTTTTTTTTTTTTTTAACTAATTCACTTCACTTTAATTTCACACTGAATACGTTTTATCCCACTTCTGACACCAATGTTGCATCCAGGCTAGGATTCGAAAAGATAAAACATAATTCTATTTAATTAATCTTTATTAGTTCTCTTTCAATGTCTTTTACTTCTTGATTATTATTCTAATAATTCACTTATTTAATTCAACAATTCACTTTCACAATTAATCACTTTAAATAAACAATCACTTCTCTTATTCAATATTCTCTATACTTTTCACTACTGTCATCTATCGCCCTTCTTTATCGCGGTTCACAACTCGAATGTCTTGGGTGCTCCTGCGACATCTATTTATATCTCCTAGTGACACCTCTCGAAATTTCCAGATTCGTTGAGAAGGTTCGTTAAGTTCAGAAGGTTCGAGAACAACATACCAAGTTATACCACAGCTACTCAAACTGCTATTCCAATGCTGCCAAAATCGGTAATATGGCCACTTTCTACTAGATGGCGTAGTTGACTAATTAATGCTGAATGACACAGTTCAAGCAAACATGCAACAATAGATACGATTTCCTCTAACTATGAGTATCCGCAACCTACACTGGTAATTGCCAAAACAGCAGCAGTGTTAACATCCATTGCATCTGGATTTTTCTTATTTATGAACACTCGACTCTCATAATTGCACATTTCACATCTTAAAAGATCGAACTTGCAAAACCCACTCGGACTTCTTTAACAATTTTTATATTGTTTTAACTGCAACCGAGTGCTTGGCAAAGTTGGTCTATTGCTTTCAACTCATTAAAAAAGTATTGAAGGTCAATTATCCTTCTTCCTTCTATGAGGGCAACGGAATCGATCGCAGATGTCTCTCTTTCCATTATCAGACTTTCTAGACTTTCCGATTCTGATATTAGGCCTTTCAACTCAAAATGTTCATTAGTTTTAAGACCACCTTCACCTTCTGAAACTTGATGCTGGCTTCCATTGACAATCTGAGTATTTTCAGGATTTTGTCTTGACTTCGTTAAACTAAATAAATAAAAAAAAAAACATATAATCGAATCATAAATCAAATTCCTTTGCGAACTTTTCTTGAGAGAACAAATCATATTTTATTGTTCTGCGAACCTTGTAATAAAGCCAAAGGCAACGGCAATAGTGCAAAAAAATAATAATTGCCCACAAACAGCAACAGCGCAGTGCCACATTATCCCCTTTAGCCTAAACCACCATTCACCAATCTTCCAATCCACCCAGACTCAATAATCTTCACGGAGTGAAGGGTACCTATCTATGCACTTTTCAATAATCAACTTTTCTACAACGATTTAGCAATGAAACTTTAGGGTATCTATCTGAAAATCCTGAGTAATATCATGATTTTGTTTTTGTAGTATTGTTTATTAGTTTAAATAATTTTCTGTAAACAAATTTTAAACTGAAAGTATAAGCTAGATCCACATCTTGAAAAGTGCCTTTATCAACCTCTCACTCATTTTTACTTTCAGTCAGCGAAACAAAAATGCAAAATCACATCGAATCGCAACAGAAATAGATCTGCATACACATACCCACATCCACACATGATTTCTTTTATTGAAATCGCACTTCAGACTTCACACCAAACCGGTTTCATTTAGAACACACCTCCGAGAGCAGTAAAACACAAGATAATCACTTTATGGTTGATTGCGTGCTGTTCTGATTGGATGTTCAGATCAGTCCACACAACTACCGCCACCTTCACGGGAAATCCGGAATTATTTCTTGCTAAAGTTGATAAACTAAGCAACGTACAAAATAATTTTTTGAAAAAATATGTAATTTAAACTCGGTATTTTGTGACAAAATATACGTAAATAAATATATATTTTTATTGGATCTGTTAGCTGACATGATACTTTTTTGTTCTGAGTAAAAATTGAAACATACGTGCATCAATATTCACATGAAAAACGTAGTTCAATATTTCAAAATATTGTTTGTTTTAAAACACCTGTATTTTCTAAACCAGTGTAAAATTTCAAGATCTGTCTCGATGATATTGCTGTTTTGGATATTACCTTTTAGCTGAGTTAGTGATCTCAGATGTATAGTACTCTGTCTTATCATGGTTTGGAAAATAGTAAATCGATTTTATACAAATTTTCCCAAAAACCTTTGGGAATTCTTTAAATAAAATATAACTGAGATGTTTTTTTAAAAGACTATTCCGATCATTTTCAAGAGGAAATTATGTTCTTTCAAGTGCATTAAGTTTCAATTCAGTAGCTCCAGTAATAATTTATCAGTTTGAGAAACAGAATGCCATTTTTTCCACTTTTGCTCAGGCCTCTTCTGATTAAGAGGCCTCTACCCAAAATGTTCTATAAAAATTGGAACGTGAAGCGCCATCTCTCTTTGACTTGACACCTAGCATCCACTTGCAATCCAATCACAATCCACTTGCAAAAGGACTTAGTGGGCGTACCTTTAGTGATATATGGCATGACAAACGGGTTTCGTAGATTGTAGGTATCGTATGTTGATCGTGTGTGTAGGGTTGTTTTTCGTAAGATATGTGGATATCAATACAATTTTGTTCTTGCTATTTTTTTCGTCGTAGAAACAAGAATCAAATGAATGTTGGAGTGAGAAGAAAAAAATGAGGTAGGTATCCGTCAGCTAAGCGATGTTTGATGGTATTGTTTTGAGTTGTGAACAATGCACATTCTGCAATACATTTATACTTCGGGATAGATCATTTTCAGGCATGTTCCAATTGTATAATATTTTCTATATTTCTATCGCTACGGCTGGATTTTTGCTTTATAATTTTCTTTTTCCACAAATTGTAGTATGGATAAAAGAAGTTAGTGAATGTTGGGGGAGGGGATGGAGCGCAAAATTTGTTGGTTTCATTGCTTTAGGTTTCGCTCCAGACTCCTGGATTTGACATATAAAACATGAATTTGGTATTACTCAGAGATTTTGCAGATAAAATGGTATAGGTCCTTCCATCCATTCAAAAGAAAAAAACTCGCTCAAACGTTTGGCTGAAAGCTTTATTTAATTTATTTTCTTTAGGAACTTAATAGGAAAATAATATACATAGGTATCTGCCAGTGGCGTGGCGTCCATATAACACGATTCCTACCGTCTTCCCTTTTAAAAATCCACCAAAAGTAAGCACTATCTGCCAAATAAATATATGAAAAATGAAACCCGTCCCGTATTTTAATTATAAAATAAAATCTACACACACACTCACACATAAGCTATCGAATAAGTTTAATATTTTCATTCTACCTCTCGTCTGTATCTTCATACTTCATTCAAGAATCAAGATTCAACCACATTCCACAATCCACAAATCACAAACGACAAACCAACGAAGAGTCACAAAAATACTCTTAGTAAAAAGTTTTCTACTACCGCTGCTCTCTATAATAGAATAAAAAATATTTTTCCGTCTTATTTACTTGTTTTATATCCCTTTCTTCTACAAGCATTGCGGTTCCGATCCTCTTTGTTCAACACCCGCTTTTATATTCAAAGAAAAAGACGCTACATTTCGTCTTATAAACCAAATCTCACGCTGAATACTTGGAATTGTTTCATTTCATTCTCCCTTTTGCGATTAGCATTGCGTTTCAATCGGAAGATATCAACATGTTGCAGGAATGCAGGTGCTACGTTTGACTCGTTTTTTTTGCAACATTGTGTCTAATAACACGGTGTTCTTTGACTTATTTCTTTTTTCTTATGACATAATATCTGAATGTGTTATGTGGGTTGATTCTTGATTTTGAATTTGATGTTGATATTGATATGCGTGTTGATGTAAGAAGTTGAGCTTTCATTTTTCTCTCTTGTGATAGTTAATGCTTCGATGTTTTTACAAATTTATTGTTATACTTTTGTCTTATGAAATAAAATATGGTAGAATATTATGGCAATTTGTCAGCAGAGTAAATTCAGCATATCGCTTAAGAGAAGTTCATGTCAAATAAAATACCGACAATTGTTTTTTTTAAGCAGGAATTCAAATTTTAATTTAGAATCAGTTGGAATTTATTGACAGACTGCGTTGCACAAGTGCAATAACTTGAAAAAATCTAGTGTTTTGTAAAGCCAATTTGATAAAATCTTAAATTAAAATAGTGAAAAGTTAGATGTGAAAGTGAAAGTGAAGGTTAATGTGTAATTTTTTAGTTTCTTTTATTACCAACTTACTGATAAAAACATTTTAGCTTCTTAATTTTAGTGCAGTTTTAGATTTTTTTTTGGAAATGTCTTTGATTAGTGTAGATCGCTGTTTAACTGAATTCCTCCTGGAGGATTCAAATAGTTTTAGTAAGCTATCTTTTCTTGATAAAAAAAAAGTTATAGACGTAGGGCGCTCTATGCCTTTTATAAATATTAATTACCAAAGGAGAGATGGTTTTGTGACCCATTTTAATGTTTCCTTATACCAAAAATATAAGTGGCTAACTGGGAGTTGCAAGCTTAATAAAATGTTTTGTTTTCCTTGTCTTCTTTTTTCAAACTCCGCCATTGTTTGGAGCCGAACGGGTTTCACTGATATAAATAATTTAGTTAATTCTTCGAAAAAACATATTAAGACAGAAAAACATATTCGTTGTTGTTTATCCCTACACGAATTCGGCACGAATCGCATTGAAACTTCTTTAGGAAATTCTTTCGTTGTTCATAATAAAAAAGTAGATAAAAATCGGAAACTAATGGAACGTTTTATTGACACGGTCATTTTATTAGGCAGACAGGAGTTAGCATTTCGCGGTCATGATGAAAGGTCTAGTTCAGATGATCGTGGCAATTATGTCGAAGCGGTTTATTTTTTATCTAAATATGACACTTTATTGGAATCCCATTTAGAGCAGTGTTCAAGTACACACAATCCAATTTTTTCAGGTTTATCCAACGATATTCAAAACGATTTGATACATAGTATCGCGGCGGTTATTAAATCCGAAATTAAAACGGAAATCAAGGATGCTCGGTTCGTGTCGATTATGATCGACGAAACACCAGATTTGAGTCATAGGGAACAACTGAGTGCCATATTTCGGTACTTGTCAGAGGATGGTATACAAGAAAGATTTCTTGGATTTTTTGACGTTAGCGCAAGTCGTAATGCAAATGAGTTATCCAATCATATATTTAAAATTCTTGAAACATACGACTGCAAGGAAAAGTTAATAGGACAATCCTACGATGGTGCCGCAGTTATGTCCGGCGAGGGGGGTGGTGTTCAAAAGAAGGTCCTTGATGAATGCCCGATGGCAAATTTTATTCCTTGTTATGCACATGTTTTAAATTTAGTACTGTCTACGACAAAAAGGAGGATTTCTGCCTGGTAGTACAATGGAACGTTACCGAGTCTGAGTGCTCTGGGATTTGGATTTCCTTTTTTTTTAAAAAAAATAAAAAAAAAAAAAAAAAAAAAAAAAAAAAAAAAAAAAGTCTACGACAGAGCAGTGGAAATTACCAACCCCACACACACCTACCAACGAGAGCAACGGGAAATACCATGCGAGCTACAATAAAAAAACCATAAACTCATCAGACAACCTAAATTCCGTTGCCAGTCAGGCAACGAAAAACCCAACGGGCAGGTACATATAAGTGCAAATGTACCAATATACCAAAGTGCAGCGCGATAATAAATGATGGCACCAGCAACGGCGCGACTATGTACATAGGTACCACGAGCAACAGAAGTTCCGCTTCACCATTCGCACCGCAGTGAGAACCACCACCATCCACATAACGGGGGTTGCGACCGAAATCTAGAGCATGATCATGCTTACATGCGCACAAGCAATAACAATAATCCCTTCGTCGACGAGGAAAAAACCCAATGCTTGGGTAGCGGTTGTTGCGGCCGTCATCAACATCATCACAATAAATTTGGGAAATCGAGGTATTTTCAGACACTTAATGTATCATCCCTCGTCCAGTGCGGACGTAGCAAAAATTACAGTCCACAATATAATAATAAATCTTCATGTTATTTTAACGAGATTGTTTGTGCATTTTGATTTTTCTTGAGCTATCCGAACATTTGGTCCTCGCGAGCCGAATTTAATCCTGATCCTAGGACAAGAGCCAGGACCGGTGGATAATTTTATTGACAGTGCGAATTTGATTTAAGTCAGAACCTATAAGTACAGTGCAGTGCAGCCATTAATTCAACAGTTAAAGTGCGAGCAATAAAAGTGCAGTGAAATTGAGTTAACGATTAATTCAACAGCTAAAGTGCGAGCAAATTAGCATATCGAAAAACAATCTGGTGCAGTCCGAGAAAAAAGGTTGAATAAAACCAAAAAACGATCTAGTGCAGTGATAATAGCGGTCGATCGAGCATCAATTAATAAAAAACAATCCAGTGCAGTTGGATAAAACGATTGATTGAAATCAAAAACGACCCAGTGCAGTCAATTAAAAAAAAGATAACAACAAAGTGCATTCAGCTATTTTAGCAAAGACAATTTTGTGCAGTGCAAGTAGCCAGCAGAGCCACAGTGAGATTAGTGCAGTCTAACGTCAAGTGCAGACAAACAGTGCTATCATCCCTTGCTTCCTTTTTCGGGAGCTATCACAGGGCATTCCATCAAACTACTAAGCTCAATTCCGTGGAAAATCACAGCGTTTCCGAATGGTTGACCTGAACGTCGTGATTTGAACACGGTCTTACGGGGCGAGCAGAATAAAGAGCAGTGCCAGTCAAACATATTTGGAGCAGCAATATGGGCGATCTAGCAAGGCGAGATGTCCATCGCGCATCGATTCTTCGCATCGCCAAGTCAACCGAAGAGGAGGACTTCGCTGACGTTGACGTCGCCTTACTCAAGACGAAAGCAGAGGCGGAGGATAGCGCCTACGACAAGCTGCTACTCGTGCATTTGACCTTGGTGGAGAAGGCAAAAACTCCGACGGAGCTGGAGGCGCACAACGAATACATGGCTGCGATTGAGGAAGTGCACTTCGTTGCAAGAGCCAAGCTACGGGCGCGCATAGAGCAAATCGAGCGCATTAACGCAGTAAACGATGAGCTGGGCGGTGCCACCAACACTGGAGCGAACGTGATTCAGGTACGGCAAGAGCGGCCGACCAAGATCACAACCTTCAAGGGCGATTATACCAAGTGGCGCGAGTTCCGTGACCAGTTTATCACCGAAGTTCACAGCAACAGGTCAATGGCAAACGTGACCAAGATGCGCGAGCTGAAGCAGGCATTGGAAGGCGCCCCTGCAAGGCTCATCAGCAGATGGCAGGTCACCGACGGGAACTACGTGGAAGCATGGGCAAAGCTGAACGAGGTATACGACAATACGCAAAACATTGTTGACGCCCACTTAAACGCTCTGCACGCAATTCCCAACATCGGGAAAGATGCCTGCAGGTCACGAGCGATACGCGATATGGTGAACGAAGCGAACGTGCATTTAAGTTCGCTACGGGTGCTTGGCCTTGACACGTCATCATGGGACCCTATAGTGGTAAACATGCTGAGAACCAGACTGGACGTCGAGACGAACCACGCATGGCACATGGCCAGGGAAGATGTGCGTGAGGTGGCCACTTTAGAGGAGTTCCTTAGATTCCTGGAACGGAGAGCAAGTGCGTTGGACTCAGCCTTTTTTGATCAGGTTGAGAAAAGTTCCGACAGACCAGCCACCAATGAGCAGCGCAAGAGCACCACGGGCGCACCACAAGGTGGAACCAGAAGCGGGACACCATTAAAATGTCCCTTGTGCAGGTCACCGCATCCGCTATATCGATGCGGAGACTTTCTAGCCTTATCGTTACCAAACAGGACCGATAGGGTTCGCAACTGGAAGTTGTGTGCCAACTGCCTAAGGAGCGGGCATCTAGCTCATAGCTGCCAGGCTGGATCCTGCCGGAAGTGCAACAGGAAGCACAACAGCGTGCTTTGCCCTGAGCAGCGACCTTCGGGAATAAGCCTACCAGTGGTGGGAGAGGCCGAGCGGAGCCAGCCAACAACTTCCCAAACATCAAAGAGCCAGCAGGATGCATAGCAACAAATGCGTCGACCACGGGCAGAGCAGCCCCAAAAGAACGAGATCCAGCCACATTGCAGCGGCAAGGTCCCGAGCGCAACATACCCCGATGACACCGAGCAGAGCAGTGCAGACTTTGAGTGTGCGCTATTAGCCACCGCACGTATCATAATAAGGAGCGGAGCAGGGCAGCAGATTGAGGCAAGGGCTCTGCTAGATTGCGGGAGCCAAATAAGCCTGATCACAGAGCAGTGCGTCCAGAGATTGGGCCTAAAAAGGCGCAGATGCGACTTTCAAGTGCAAGGAATCGGTTCCCATGCCAGCGTGCGGCTTACGGGAACCGTGAGAGCAGTCATAGCATCACGCTTCGATCCAACCTTTTCCATGAGCTGCCGCCTGTATGTTATGAGGAAAATTACGTCACACCTTCCCTCGAGTGACATGCCACAAGTGCGGACTTGGGCCATGGGCGATAGCAAGCTGGCCGACCAAGACTTCAACAAGCCAGCCAGGATCGAGATTTTACTTGGAGCACAAGTGTGGGCAGGCATCATAAAGGGCAACATCAGGAGGTACGATTCTGGACTCACCGCGCAGGAGACGACATTTGGCTGGATAGTGTTTGGCCAGCCACAACCGTACCAAGGGCAACCAATCCGAGCATCGTGTCTAACGACCGAATTACCCGACGTGCAACTCGACGAGCTGTTAAGACGATTTTGGGAGATGGAGGAGCTGAGCGAACCAAGACAAATGTCACCGGACGATGAATGGACCGAGGCCAACTTCATCAGAACACACTGGCGCGATCCGTCTGGGCGATACGTGGTCACCATCCCAATTAATCCACGAGCACAGAGCCTGGGCAGTTCCAGAACCGTCGCCATGAAGCGATTCCTGCAGTTGGAGAAAAGGCTAAGCGTAGATGCCGAACTCAAGTCCAGATATGTCGACTTCATGCGCGAATACCACCGGCTGGGACACATGCAGATAACCACCCGAGCACCAAGAGCGGACAGGTACGTCTACTACATACCTCACCACTGCGTCGCGAAGAAATTTCGTGTAGTCTTCGACGCATCGTGCAAGAGCGACAACGGCACATCACTGAATGACGTGCAGTTTCACGGGGCAAAGCTTCAGGACGATTTGGCTACTATAATCACTCGTTTCCGAAGTTTCAAGGTGGCAGTCAGCGCAGACGTGAAAAAGATGTTTCGACAGGTGCGCGTCGATCCGGAGCAGTGGGATCCCCAAAGAATATTTTGGAGAGAAAACCCCGACGAAGAGCTACATGAGTACTGGCTTACCGTCGTCACTTACGGCATGGCGTCCAGCAGCTTCAACGCGGTAAGAGCCATGATCCAATGTGCTCACGATAGCAAGGAGCAACATCCCCTAGCGTACGCAGCCATAGTAAAAAACTTTTACATGGATGATATGCTTACCGGGGCGGATACGGAGCAAGGAGCAGTTACGTTGACCAAGGAGATAACCTCATCGCTGGGTAAAGGCGGATTCGAGCTGGACAAGTACACATCATCGAGCGCGCAGGTCCTGTCAGAGCTCGTCGAAGCCAGGAGCAACAGCACTGAGCATACGCTTGCGGAAGAGTCCGGGGCCTCAATTCTTGGCCTCGTCTGGGACTCGTCCACCGACGAAATACGGTGCAGGGTGCACCAGGAGCAGAGCAACGCAGAGCAGGGCAGAGCGACTAAACGTGCAGTCATCAGTGCCATCGCAAGGCTGTACGACCCCAATGGCTACCTTGCGCCAGTGATTATAACAGCCAAGATCATCATACAGGATCTTTGGCGATCCGGCGTGCATTGGGACAAGCAAATCTCCGCAGAGCATCTATCCACATGGGAGAAGTTTAGGCAGCAGCTCAGACACCTGACAGCTGTTCGAATTCCCAGATGGCTGGGGAGCGAGCGAGCAAGCATTATGGAGCTACACGGATTCGCTGACGCATCAGAACGAGCATACGCAGCCGTAGTTTACCTACGGTCAACATCAGACCAGGCTGGTTCCAGGTGCATCATGGTGGCATCCAAGACTAGAGTTGCCCCACTGAAATCAGTCACGATTCCAAGACTGGAGCTATGTGCAGCCACCCTCTTGTGCAAACTTATGAAGCAAGTAATCAAGGCTGGTTCGTTTCAAAACGTACCAAGAACGTATTGTAGCGATTCCATGGTTACACTTCATTGGATCTCCAAACTTCCCTACGAGCTAAAGACGTTTGTTGCCAATCGAGTGAAGTGCATTCAGGAGCTTTCCGAGAACCAACCTTGGAGACACGTCGCATCGGGAGACAACCCGGCAGACCTCGGATCCCGAGGGATCCCCGCAGAGCAGCTAGCAAGTTCGAGCCTGTGGTGGCAGGGCCCGCCATGGCTCCGGAATCCAGAGCAGGATTGGCCAAAGGTACCCCCACAACTGGGAACGAAGCAGCAAGCGCGAGCAGAGAAAGAGTTTAGGACCGCAGTCGTTGGGAAGCTGACTACATCCGGAGCAAAGAGCCTCAGCATCGACGGCGTGATCCTCCTCGAGAGAAAATCAACTCTTCAAAGCATTTTGAGAATAACGGCCCTGGTGCTAAGGTTCGTTAACAACAGCAGAGCTGCCAGCAAGCATGAGCAGATGGAGCCAATGAGCCAGGCTCCACCAGTGACGGTAGCAGAACGAGAGCAGGCGTTGGGTTACTGGGTCAAGGTCTCCCAGCGCGAGGTCTACACCAGGGAGCTGAACCAAATCGTGAAGAAAGAGCAGCTGGACAGTGCAAGCAGCATTCTTTCCCTCAGCCCGTTTGCAGATAACGAGGGCATCCTAAGAGTTGGAGGTCGACTGCAGCATGCGTCGGTGCCATATCATTGCGCACACCCTATCATCCTGCCGGCAAGCTGCAGGTTGAGCGCTCTGATGCTTAGAGAAGCGCATATCGTTACAAAGCACGGTGGGGTGCAACTGTGCATGCAGTATGTCCGGCAGAAATTCTGGATAACGACACTCCGAAGGGCACTACGATGCCACATCTCACGATGCATCACCTGTTTTCGACAGAAGAAGGCAGTGGCAGAGCAACTTATGGGCAGTCTTCCACGACATCGAGTGCAGCCAGCAAGAGCCTTTCGGCATAGCGGACTCGACTATGCCGGTCCAGTGCAAATTAAGGCCAGAGCGGGCCGATCGAACACTATCGAGAAGGGCTACATAGCAGTGTTCGTGTGCTTGGTAACCAGAGCTATTCACTTGGAGCTTGTGAGCAACCAGACAACCGATGCGTTCCTAGCCGCATTTCAACGGTTCACAGGGAGACGTGGCAATTGCGCAGTGCTATGGAGCGACAATGCCACAACCTTCGTTGGAGCGAATCGGGGACTCCGTCGGAGCGCGAGGGATTGGGGCCGCAGGCTTCCGATCCAGCAAATGAGCAACATGGGCACAGAGTGGAAGTTTATCGTACCGGGAGCTCCGCACCAAGGAGGCATTTGGGAAGCCGGAGTTAAATCCTTAAAACACCACTTACGCAGGATAATGGGCAAACACATCTTCACCTTCGAGACCTTGGCTACCACACTAGTCCTTATCGAAGCCTGCCTCAACTCGAGGCCGATTAGCGCACTATCTGATGACCCTGACGACTTGAGCGCACTCACGCCGGGACATTTCCTGATAGGAGAGCCAATTGTGCAACCACTAAGAGCAGATGTTAGTCTAGTTCCGCAAAACCGACTCAGCCTATGGAGCATCATCAACCAGATGCAGCAGCACTTCTGGAAGCGATGGCAAGCCGAGTATCTGAACACACTACAGCAGCGGTTCAAATGGAGTCAGCGGCGCGATAACATCAAGGTTGGGGATCTCGTGCTGATTAAGCTGGAGAACCTGCCGCCCACAGTATGGCCACTTGGGCGTATCACATCCGTTCATCTTGGAGCTGACGGACTTGTGCGCAGTGCAGATATACGAACAGAGCATACAACATTAGCGCGACCTGTGCAGAAACTGTGCATTCTTCCCAGGGAAGAGGAGAGCAACACCAATTGAAGACACTCTTCAATTGGGGGGGGGGGGGGGAATGTCTACGACAGAGCAGTGGGAATTACCAACCCCACACACACCTACCAACGAGAGCAACGGGAAATACCATGCGAGCTACAATAAAAAAAACCATAAACTCATCAGACAACCTAAATTCCGTTGCCAGTCAGGCAACGAAAAACCCAACGGGCAGGTACATATAAGTGCAAATGTACCAATATACCAAAGTGCAGCGCGATCATAAATGATGGCACCAGCAACGGCGCGACTATGTACATAGGTACCACGAGCAACAGAAGTTCCGCTTCACCAGGCGCACCGCAGTGAGAACCACCACCATCCACATAACGGGGGTTGCGACCGAAATCTAGAGCATGATCATGCTTACATGCGCACAAGCAATAACAATAATCCCTTCGTCGACGAGGAAAAAACCCAATGCTTGGGTAGCGGTTGTTGCGGCCGTCATCAACATCATCACAATAAATTTGGGAAATCGAGGTATTTTCAGACACTTAATGTATCATCCCTCGTCCAGTGCGGACGTAGCAAAAATTACAGTCCACAATATAATAATAAATCTTCATGTTATTTTAACGAGATTGTTTGTGCATTTTGATTTTTCTTGAGCTATCCGAACAAGTACTATCCCGATCTCTAGAAAACATAGCAGAACTTAAACTATTTTTTGGCTATACTAATAGCATCGTTCGATTTTTTAATAAATCCACAAAGCGGTCCAATCTTTTAAAACAAATTTCCAATCGACGCATGCCAGGAGTATCGGAAACTCGATGGCATTATCATTCAAGAATAATAAACGTAATCTTTAACTGTAGAATAGATATAATTGAAACTTTTAGTAAAATAATTAATGACTCTAGGGAATGGGATACTGACACACTTTCGATGGCAGAAAGTTTATTAAATAAATTAGAGAGCAAGGAATTCTGTTTTTTGCTTCATACCCTTTCTGAAATATTTGCAAAGACCGATGTATTATTTAATTTAATTCAAAAAAAACAAACAGACGTTAGTTATGCCAAGCAAGAAATCGAACGTTTTGAGTCATGGATAAGCTCTGACTTTTTAAATATGTTTGAAGTTATTTATGACAGCGTAAATGATTGCATCGAACCTCCACGTAAACGCAGGTTGCTTGACTTCGATTTAAAGACGAATTATAAGCGCCTTTTTGGTGAAATTAAAGACAATATAGTTAGCCAAATAAATGCCAGATATAAATCATTTAGTAATCTTACATTTTTGGATTTACTAAATAATTTGAAGTATGACACTTTTTCTCGTTCCAGTCCAGATGTAAAAATATCTTCCCTAATTAAGTTTTTTCCTAGAATTTTTGACTTCACGGCATTAAAAAATGAACTTAATGTTTTATATTCTTCGTCGTCACTTCGGCAGTTTGAGGTTCTCGACCTTCACAACCATTTGAATAGTGAAGCATTGAAAGAAGTGTTCCCTCAAGTCTTAAACTTAAGTAGCTTACTTTTAACACTTCCCATTTCCGTCGCCTCCGTTGAGAGGTCTTTTTCTGCTTTAAAAAGAATTCATACTTATTTAAGAAACTCACAGGGCGAGGATAGGCTCTCTGATTTAGCCCTCATATCGATAGAAAGAAGACTTCTTCTTAAAATTAAAAATAGACCAAACTTCTATGAAAGGGTATTGGCAGAGTTTATCAAAAAAGATCGTCAAATAGCATTAGAATACAAATAATTATAAAGAACTAATATTTTAACAAAACTTTTCACTTTTTTTTTTAAGTGTGTGAATTTTAGCTGTTTTTAATTTTGATTTATTTTTATTGCTGACATTATTATTTGTATCGTTTTTATATTTTAACAAATATAAAGAATTATCCATATAATTCTTCTGAATTTTCTTATTTTAAAATTACTATCCACATTATGCTGAATTTTTTTAAGTTATTGTATCATGCGTCTGTCAAGACCGGCTTCTTTTGAAGCCACTTTTGTTATGCTTTAAGCTCATTGTTGATTGAAATATTAATGTCTTCAAGTATAAAAAATGTGGCTAGAATATTTTTGCTAAGTCAATGTGGAATGCATATTATGTAGATACAATATCCCCATTAAAAATTATTTTATTTCAGGTGTTCTTTGACTTATTTCTTTTTTCTTATGACATAATATCTAAATGTGTTATGTGGGTTGATTCTTGATTTTGAATTTGATGTTGATATTGATATGCGTGTTGATGTAAGAAGTTGAGCTTTCATTTTTCTCTCTTGTGATAGTTAATGCTTCGATGTTTTTACAAATTTATTGTTATACTTTTGTCTTATGAAATAAAATATGGTAGAATATTATGGCAATTTGTCAGCAGAGTAAATTCAGCATATCGCTTAAGAGAAGTTCATGTCAAATAAAATACCGACAATTGTTTTTTTTTTTAAGCAGGAATTCAAATTTTAATTTAGAATCAGTTGGAATTTATTGACAGACTGCGTTGCACAAGTGCAATAACTTGAAAAAATCTAGTGTTTTGTAAAGCCAATTTGATAAAATCTTAAATTAAAATAGTGAAAAGTTAGATGTGAAAGTGAAAGTGAAGGTTAATGTGTAATTTTTTAGTTTCTTTTATTACCAACTTACTGATAAAAACATTTTAGCTTCTTAATTTTAGTGCAGTTTTAGATTTTTTTTTGGAAATGTCTTTGATTAGTGTAGATTGCTGTTTAACTGATTTCCTCCTGGAGGATTCAAATAGTTTTAGTAAGCTATCTTTTCTTGATAAAAAAAAAGTTATAGACGTAGGGCGCTCTATGCCTTTTATAAATATTAATTACCAAAGGAGAGATGGTTTTGTGACCCATTTTAATGTTTCCTTATACCAAAAATATAAGTGGCTAACTGGGAGTTGCAAGCTTAATAAAATGTTTTGTTTTCCTTGTCTTCTTTTTTCAAACTCCGCCAGTGTTTGGAGCCGAACGGGTTTCACTGATATAAATAATTTAGTTAATTCTTCGAAAAAACATATTAAGACAGAAAAACATATTCGTTGTTGTTTATCCCTACACGAATTCGGCACGAATCGCATTGAAACTTCTTTAGGAAATTCTTTCGTTGTTCATAATAAAAAAGTAGATAAAAATCGGAAACTAATGGAACGTTTTATTGACACGGTCATTTTATTAGGCAGACAGGAGTTAGCATTTCGCGGTCATGATGAAAGGTCTAGTTCAGATAATCGTGGCAATTATGTCGAAGCGGTTTATTTTTTATCTAAATATGACACTTTATTGGAATCCCATTTAGAGCAGTGTTCAAGTACATACAATCCAATTTTTTCAGGTTTATCCAACGATATTCAAAACGATTTGATACATAGTATCGCGGCGGTTATTAAATCCGAAATTAAAACGGAAATCAAGGATGCTCGGTTCGTGTCGATTATGATCGACGAAACACCAGATTTGAGTCATAGGGAACAACTGAGTGCCATATTTCGGTACTTGTCAGAGGATGGTATACAAGAAAGATTTCTTGGACTTTTTGACGTTAGCGCAAGTCGTAATGCAAATGAGTTATCCAATCATATATTTAAAATTCTTGAAACATACGACTGCAAGGAAAAGTTAATAGGACAATCCTACGATGGTGCCGCAGTTATGTCCGGCGAGGGGGGTGGTGTTCAAAAGAAGGTCCTTGATGAATGCCCGATGGCAAATTTTATTCCTTGTTATGCACATGTTTTAAATTTAGTACTATCCCGATCTCTAGAAAACATAGCAGAACTTAAACTATTTTTTGGCTATACTAATAGCATCGTTCGATTTTTTAATAATTCCACAAAGCGGTCCAATCTTTTAAAACAAATTTCCAATCGACGCATGCCAGGAGTATCGGAAACTCGATGGCATTATCATTCAAGAATAATAAACGTAATCTTTAACTGTAGAATAGATATAATTGAAACTTTTAGTAAAATAATTAATGACTCTAGGGAATGGGATACTGACACACTTTCGATGGCAGAAAGTTTATTAAATAAATTAGAGAGCAAGGAATTCTGTTTTTTGCTTCATACACTTTCTGAAATATTTGCAAAGACCAATGTATTATTTAATTTAATTCAAAAAAAAACAAACAGACGTTAGTTATGCCAAGCAAGAAATCGAACGTTTTGAGTCATGGATAAGCTCTGACTTTTTAAATATGTTTGAAGTTATTTATGACAGCGTAAATGATTGCATCGAACCTCCACGTAAACGCAGGTTGCTTGACTTCGATTTGAAGACGAATTATAAGCGCCTTTTTGTTGAAATTAAAGACAATATAGTTAGCCAAATAAATGCCAGATATAAATCATTTAGTAATCTTACATTTTTGGATTTACTAAATAATTTGAAGTATGACACTTTTTCTCGTTCCAGTCCAGATGTAAAAATATCTTCCCTAATTAAGTTTTTTCCTAGAATTTTTGACTTCACGGCATTAAAAAATGAACTTAATGTTTTATATTCTTCGTCGTCACTTCGGCAGTTTGAGGTTCTCGACCTTCACAACCATTTGAATAGTGAAGCATTGAAAGAAGTGTTCCCTCAAGTCTTAAACTTAAGTAGCTTACTTTTAACACTTCCCATTTCCGTCGCCTCCGTTGAGAGGTCTTTTTCTGCTTTAAAAAGAATTCATACTTATTTAAGAAACTCACAGGGCGAGGATAGGCTCTCTGATTTAGCCCTCATATCGATAGAAAGAAGACTTCTTCTTAAAATTAAAAATAGACCAAACTTCTATGAAAGGGTATTGGCAGAGTTTATCAAAAAAGATCGTCGAATAGCATTAGAATACAAATAATTATAAAGAACTAATATTTTAACAAAACTTTTCACTTTTTTTTTTAAGTGTGTGAATTTTAGCTGTTTTTAATTTTGATTTATTTTTATTGCTGACATTATTATTTGTATCGTTTTTATATTTTAACAAATATAAAGAATTATCCATATAATTCTTCTGAATTTTCTTATTTTAAAATTACTATCCACATTATGCTGAATTTTTTTAAGTTATTGTATCATGCGTCTGTCAAGACCGGCTTCTTTTGAAGCCACTTTTGTTATGCTCTAAGCTCATTGTTGATTGAAATATTAATGTCTTCAAGTATAAAAAATGTGGCTAGAATATTTTTGCTAAGTCAATGTGGAATGCATATTATGTAGATACAATATCCCCATTAAAAATTATTTTATTTCAGGTTTTAAAGATTTTTATTTTTATAGGTGACTAAATTTTTCAACGTCTTCCCTTTTAAAATTATCCACGCCACGCCACTGGTATCTGCTAATGTAGTGTCAGCTACTCTGCTGCACCTAATTAGCTTAGATTATTGTCGGTCTCCTCAAGTATCCTGTGATTGTGGTTTTCGCACTTCCATTCCCGGAGTAATACGAGGATCCACTAATTCTGGTAAAAACCAGTTTTCGTAAAATGTGTTTAACTGTCCGATCATTTTTGTTTTCCAAAAATCGTAATCGACATCTATTACTTCTATATAAATGTTAAAAGCACTACCACCCCAAATTGCCAATATGGCATTTTTCTCGCTTACATATATGCAATTGGCCTTGAATTTGGTAGTAATAGTTGTGTCTTTTATTAAGACCCTTTATGATACCATCATCAGAAACCGTTATGTATTTGATTTTTTGGTTTTTGATAGCATCCGTAGAATCGCATCCAGCTATGCTTGATGGACATTTTATTTCTACCAAGGAATCGTCGTCGATAAGTCCATCTGGAGAAGCACCAAGAAAGTAATACTCCTCATCGATAAAAATTCCTGAGTTCGATATACTTCTGCCCAATTGCTGTTCCAGTTGCAGCCTCGCAGTGTCTTCGTTAATTTTTCCATACATGACGGAAGGTGTTAATAAGGTCGTGGGATGTGCAAGTCTTTTAACATAACCTTCGAATTTTTTTGCTTTGCATATTTGTCCGAAATATGAGGCTGTCAAGATTTTCTTTCTGATATTCAACCATTTTTCATTACTGGACTGTCCCAATGTTTGTTTTTCTAAAAGCTGGCGATTGTTTTGATTTTGCTTTAGTTCTTCTATTAGACAGTTTTTCTTTGCAATGAATTTGTCTTCATCCATGTATGGTTGGTGGCAACTGGTACCATACCCAACATCTTTGACAACACCTGTCCGGTTTATGCGATACAGTTTGCTCTTACGATAAACCTTTCTCGCATTTTGTTTGTGGGTTTGTAACACGCTTTTCCGGAGTCGCCGAATTTCCATTTGTTTTGCCAGGGAATTTGAGCTATGTCCATATAGATGTTTAAACAGTTCAGAGATCTGCCCTTTAGAGTTAAACTTTACAGCTGCTGCAGTACACATGGCTGAATATCGGAGCTAAAAAAGAAAAACGCCTATTGTATATAAACTCTATAGTACTATCATTAAGACCATCGACGGGGTCGCCATCTGATGGTCTAACGTTCCACATGCCAATGCACAAACCATTATATGGATAGCAAAACTGCATCGCATTCATGTTCATCCAATTCCCCAAAAAGAATGAAGATGAATGTTTGTTTACATTTGGAAATGGTTCGGTGGCTCTGACTTTGTCGTTAGAAAAGGATGGATAATGATAGCTTTTTATATAGCAAGAAAGACACCAGTTTCGTGTTTTGTTTTCATAAATACCTATGCGTGTAAAAATAAAATAAAATTATGGTATTACCGAAATTGGTAGGAAATTGTATCAGATATTACTTTTTCTTGTTATTTCGTTTTTGCGCAGTTATATGAGAAGAAAGATGACACAGGTAGCGTTTGTGGTTGGCGGTAGGGCGGAAAGATGAAGGAATAATATCGGGTAGACTTATGCCATATTATTTGTTTACTCTGAACTCTGATTGAAGTTTGGGGTAGGTTATGTGTTCTGGTATTTAATACTAATGGTATGGATGTGTATGATGATGAAATGATTTTTTGTTATAATTTATATTTGCAACTTGCAAGTAAAAAATGGATATATGTATACATATTCATCCTGTCGGGTTGGTTACCCACCAGGCGCGTCCCCAGGTGGTGGATAGGGGGACCTCGGTACGATACGTTCGTGATCCGAGGTTTTAGAGTCATAGCGGCGTTTTATACACCGTCAAAGCTCTATCGCGAACCAAACCAAAAAACAAGTATGCAGGAACAACTTAATGATTCAAATACTCCAGGTGGTACTCGCATGGGCGAAAATCCACCCGTGGTCTTTTCGACCACGGTCGGGGCACGGATTCTGGAGGCCCCAACCGACATACATATACCCCCCGCCTGTACAGGCGTTGACCTTCGAGTTGCGAAAAGGTTTGCTTCCGAAGATTCCTGCAGCTCTATCTCCGACACGTTCGGTAGACTGGGCTGGAAACATGAAGAAAGTGGCGGAGAGGTTCAACCTGATACGCTTAATCTTCAGACCAATAGACAGACAGCCGATAGGTGTGATGCTGCCGACGAGGCCTGCGAAACCGAACAGGTGAAACGGGCCACAGAGGCGGCGTCCACTGGTCAGCGTCCATCTAAGAGCCAGCGAAAGAGGAAAAGGAGAAAGGCGGCTATCGTGCGGCGCGAAGAAACTGCACCGCCAGTTGAAGGCGCAAGCGCTGAGAACTGCCCTTCCCCGGCGGCGACGGAAAAGAGATGCAGGTCGGCAGAGGTTACCCCAACCGAAACCAGCCAGCTGACTGAAACCAACGCTGCCTCCCCTTCCAATAGCTCGAACAGGAACAAACGGAGGAAGAAGACCTCAAGCACTCCTGTCGGTGGAACTGCGCGCGCACCTTCTGCGTGCCCTTCCACTAGTATGACTGATGTATTTCCAATGATTGGATTTACTCAGATTAACCTTCAACACTCCAAGGCTGCTACTGCAGTCATCAGTAAGAAGCTTTCTGTGTTGAATACAAAAGCCCACATAATATCCATACAGGAGCCATGGGTGTGGAAAAATCGCATCTGTGGCCTTGGAGGTGTCCGTGGCACTACGATACTCTGTGACGAGCGGTCCGAGAGACCAAGGGCTTGTCTTGCTGTGTCGAACCTTTTCTCAGCGACTAAGCTTGGACAATTTTGTGGCCAAGATTTGGTTGCTGCAGCCATTAGCTACGAAACGAATGGAAATTGGAAGACCTTCATCGTGGCGTCAGCTTATCTCCCCTATGATTCGGTAGTGCCTCCACCACCGAGGGCAATTGCTGAACTCATTGACTATTGCGACACCAGGAAGATGGGCCTAGTTATATGCTGTGATGCCAATGCTCAAAACACTGTTTGGGGCAGCAGCAAATGCAACATGCGAGGAAACCATCTCCTGGATTTCATTCTATCATCTGATCTTACTATCAACAATGTTGGCTCGCAACCAACTTTTGTGACGTCAAGAAGACAGGAAGTGATCGACCTAACTTTATCAAATAGATACTTTAAGGCGGTTACTAACTGGAGGGTCTCTTCGGAGGTGTCCCTCTCAGACCATAGATATATCGAATTCCAAATCGAATGCGAAGCCATAACTTTGCAGGAGAGGAGGAATCCGAGAAAAACCAACTGGATACGCTTCAGGGAGGAATTAGGGAAAACTCTCAAAACTCCAACCAAACTCAGGACGAGACAAAAGGTAGAGGAAGCTGTTCAAGACCTGAATAGTGCCATTACTAGCTGTTTTGAACTGACGTGCCCAGTAAGCAAACCCCCTGGCAGAACACCGGTTCCCTGGTGGAGCTCGGAACTGCAAAGAATTCGTAGAGAAGCTAGAAAGCTTCTAAATAGGTCACTCAAGACTGATTTGGAGACAGACTGGAATCTCTACCGATCGAAGCAGAAGGAATATAAGAGGCTAATTCGGGTATCGAAAAGTGCTTCTTATAAGAATTTCTGCGAAAAGATTGAAAAGCTGGGTGAAACTAGTAGGTTGGTTAAAGTTCTGAAAAAGGGCAAACCAGCCAAACTGGACTCACTTAGAAAACTTGATGGCACCTTCACTGAGACGAAAGCGGAAACTCTTAGTTATCTGCTGGAGTCTCACTTTCCGGGTAACCAGATTACAATTGGTTCACAACCAGCCCCGATTACCGAGACTATGAGTGAGCCAAGACAAACAACTCGGCGTAGCTGGTATATTGCGAAGGCCGTGGTGACGGACGAGGCCATTCAATACGCATTTGCGTCTTTTGACGGCTTCAAGTCGCCTGGTACGGACGGAATATACCCAGCCATGCTGCAACAATGTACAAACCAGCTGCTACCGACTATGAAGAAAATCTTCACCGCTGTCCTAGCACTGGCATACATTCCAACACCCTGGCGTACAGTTAGAGTGGCATTCATACCAAAAATTGGCAGAAGTGACTACTCGCTCGCCAAGAGCTTCAGACCAATCAGTCTGACTTCTTTCTTGCTGAAAAGCTTGGAAAGGCTGGTCGAGCTTCACGTGCGCAAAGGTGCTTTGCGATTGCACCCACTATCTCCGATGCAACATGCCTATCAACGCGGAAAATCCTGCGAGACTGCGCTCCAAAATCTAGTTGGTAGAATTGAAGGCGCGCTTGACAGAAAAGAATACGCGATGGGCATTTTCATCGATATTGAGGGTGCTTTTGACAATGCGACTTTTGATAGCATGTGCAGCTCCGCCAGACAACACGGAGTAGACGAACCATTGGTGTTGTGGATTAAAGCAATGCTAATGAATAGAACGTTGGTTGCGGATGCGGATTGTGGCCGCTATGTTATGGCGGGGGTAAACAGAGGCTGCCCGCAAGGCGGCGTCATGTCTCCACTGCTGTGGTGTATGCTGGTCGACTCTCTGTTGAACGCACTCAACAGTTCTAATATTTACGCTCAGGCGTACGCGGATGATGTTGCCGTGCTTTCTGTTGGATCATGCCTAGCGACTGTATGCGCCAAGGCGCAGGCGGCCCTTGACGTGATCGACGAATGGTGCACTAGGAATGGGCTCTCGGTCAATCCTCTTAAAACTGAGGTTGTTCTCTTTACGAGAAGGAGGAAGCTGGTCGGGTTGACTCAGCCAGTGCTAAAAGGCGTCACAATCCAACTCTCCAATGAAGCAAAGTATCTGGGAGTCATCCTGGATAGCAAACTTCTTTGGTCCAAACATGTTGAGCTGAAGACTGCCAAGGCGCTGTCTATTTTCTGGCAGTGCAAAGGCATTTTCGGCAAGACATGGGGCTTATCACCGAAAAGAGTCCTATGGATTTATACGGCTATGATAAGACCATTTATAGCATACGCATCGGTTGTTTGGTGGAATAAGCTTTCACGTAAATACGTCACTGCTGCTTTTGCCAAACTCCAAAGGCAGGTATGTCTCGGCTGCACGGGGGCCTTCCCCAGCACGCCTGGCTCCGGCCTAGATGCACTATTGAACCTTCCGCCCCTTGATGTTTACATCATGGGCTGTACAATCAAGGCTATCTCACGTCTTACAAGAGGTGGCTTTTGGTATAACTCGCACTGGAGTTTTGATGAACTTGCGCAACGGTTGTCCTTCGACTCCTGTCTTATGGATATGCCGTCTGATGCGATGACACCGGAACTTCGGCTAAAGCGCAAATACGAGGTCGACTTTCCTCGCGTCCAGGACTGGCTCTGGCCGGACTCTGAACCTGGAAGGGAATGCAGTCGAATCTTTACGGATGGCTCCAAAACCGATCAAGGATCTGGTGCTGGTGTCTTCGTGGAGAGCGATAGCGTTAGACTTTTCTTTCCGTTAGGCAAACATGCGTCAGTCTTCCAAACAGAGACTTATGCTATCCTAATGGCCATGGACTATGTTACGAGGAACAGGTGGAGGGGGCGAAGTATCTGCGTCTGTAGCGACAGTCAGGCTGCGCTTAAGGCCTTACTCAAACCCTTAACTACCTCCAAAATAGTACGTGAATGCAAGATATCTCTGAATTCGGTCGGAAGGCTGAATTCACTTAAACTTGTCTGGGTCCCGGGTCATAACGGGATCACGGGAAATGAGATCTCCGATGAACTTGCTAGACAAGGCTCAGAGGGGGACCTCTCAGGACCTGAACCAGCGATCTGTCTGCCTGCGTCCTCGGTCAGGGCTTCCATTGACGGTTGGGTTTCCTATGAACACAATCGCCGTTGGCATGACTCTCCAGGGTGCAGACAGACTAAGCAAATGCTCCCCGACGTCTGTGGGAAATCCGCGGCATTCTTGTTGTCTCTCAACAGAAAAGACTGCAGACAGACTACTGGCGTTCTTACGGGACACTACGCTTTTGCCAAACACCTTAAGGTGCTAGGCCTAAGCGACACCACCAACTGCGAAGCCTGTGGAGAAAGCGACGACACTGCGGAACATTTCGTCTGTGATTGTCCTGCTTTTGCTCGTATCAGGTGGCAGGTATTTGGTGCGGATATGGTGAGTGCTGTAAACCTAAGCTCCTTATCATTGAAGCGCCTTCTCGTTTTTCTTAGAAAAACGAGTAAATTCCCACAGTAAAATGTGGTGTGTCTGCCTGGCAGTACAATGGACCAGTATTGAGTCTGAGTGCTCCAGTGCAGAAAGTTTCACACATCCCGACAAAAAAAAAAAAAAAAAAAAAAAAAAAAATACATATTCATATTTAAAGGTAGTGGCGATGGTGGATAAAGAAAGGTGGGAGAATTGTCATCGAGAAGATTGATGGTATACCTATTATTTGTTGGCTTCGATGAAAGTTTGGGGTAGGTTATGGCATATTCCAATTGGACCATCACAATCACCTGTAACTTGTTTCTTTGTATTCAATACAATTGGTGTCTGTGTTCACATCGGTGAAGGAGATTCAAATTTCAGCAATGAGGATTCCCAAATGGTTTATAAACCATATTTGCATGTGAAAAAATATTAATTGAGGCAGAGATAAAATAAGACAAGACAAGTTATAGTGTGTGTACGAGCAAATGCTCAGCTTGTCATAATAGTTGCGGGTATTTATGAACAACTGAAATTGGTTTATTTATTGGCCTTGTAAAAGGACATGCAAATTTGCGAGTACATGTTTCCAGCTACACTGCGAACGATCCTTAAGATTTTCCACTTTAAAAAAATCGTTGATATTTTCGGACCCGTCAATTGAAATTTGCCACTTTTCAATTTTACAAACTAACTTACTGAAGAAGTTTGTTGACTTATTGGTGGTGCTTGTCTGCGTTGGGTCGAAAACGAAGCGTTATTTAAAAAATGTTCAAAGTCCAAACGAGCGTTCAAAGGCCTCGTAGGTTTCACATTGGGAGTATTTAAATTCAAATTGTACAATCTTCCAACTAAGGTATCTCTAATAGACTGCATTGAGAATGAAAACTCGTTGGTTTGCCTCGAGTCGGTGGCTTCTTCTTGAACAGATGGACGATGTTATTATCATCACAATTGTGGTTATCTACCAGTTGTGGTAAAATTTTATCCTGGCTTAAGCCTACACAAGTCCCAGGTGGAGAACGACTAAACTATTGGCCTGGATTCCATTGCTCCTGAACTTACTTACTTAGCGCGGTCGGTGCCAAATTCGACATCAAATTTGATAAGATTAGATACAATATGCTTAAGAGCAAGATATCTATCTTGGTAAACAGACGGACTGTGCAAAACAATGCACACAATACGAACAAGACTGTATATAATTGGCAACTATAGATCACATAGTAGCAACATAGTATGTATAGTGTAATAACTACCTAAAATAATTAGGATTTATATAATATAAAAATATTCATTTGCACAACTTATCCTTTCACGAATAAAATTAGACCAATATGAATACAACAAGCAGTTCAACTCTTTCTGATATCCAATAGTCGCCACGCGGATTACAATTAAAACTATGAATATACCGGGACTATACTAATGAAAGTCATACTCTACTTGAACCGCCAAGAGACACAATAGAACACTCTACAAACAAATTTCTTCATTCTGCGTGACCTATCTCATTTTAAATTTAATATAAGTTAAAAGAAGCAAAATCATATATTTGCTTCTTCTTCACACTCACAGGATAATTTTTCTTTCAAAATGTGGGAAAATTTAAATAAATTTATCCTTTCTTTCATTTTGATACTTGTGGTTTCATTCCCTCCTACACAATAAATTCATTCTTACTGCTGTCATATAGAAACCAAGAACCAATCCAAATTCATTACCCAATTCATAATCGAAATCGTAACATCGATGCATGCGCCAGACGGTGGGACTTGCTAACACAAAAAAGGCTTCATGATAGTACTATAGAGTTTATATACAATGCTACCTATACTAGCCAGTCAACTCAGAGGATTTTTTTTCGGATTGCCTACAAGCTGAAAACAGCTGAAAAACTCCACTAAATGCCTATCTGTATTAGTGTTTGCATGCGCAAACCAAATGGGAAGCTTGCACACAGATAGGATATTTAGTGGAGTTAGGTGTGAAGTTGGCAGCAAAAAAGTTAATTATCGAAATCCTCTCTCAAAATCACCTCAAAATGATGGAAAATGCGCTGTGTTAACAAACCGACCTCGTTTCGAGGTGGATTTATAAAATTTAAAAAAATACATGCAAACTTCTTCGTTCTGTGGTGAATTAGTAATAAGTGTAAAATATAGTATAAATTGTACATAATAATGTTTTAAATCATTTATAATATTTTTTTTAGAGAAATAATAATTAAAAAACTTAAATATAAATCACAGCATAAACGAAAATAGTTTAATTTTGTCCGCTATGTACCCCCTAAATCAGTAGCAAGTAGGATCGTTTGTCGTATATAGGTCGAATGTATATAAAAGTTTGTACTGGCTGCTCCTACATGGTCAAAAATAATGTTGTTACTAGTAATGATGAAACTCTCCACTCGCCACGGTCATTTCTAAAGCCTGGTTACTTACTAACAGACGTATACGGCAGTGGTAAGACCTATACTCACATATGGTAATTTAGTATGGTGGCAGGGTTTGTGCAAGGCCACCAACCTTAAGATCATGACTAGAGTCCAAAGATCTGACTGCATTGGTACTACTGGGGCCATGAGAACCACCCCCACAGCGGGGTTGGAGGTAATTCTCAATCTTAAGCCTCTAGACCTTTTTGTACAAGAATCCGCAGCAAACAGTGCCTTGCGGCTAAGCCAAACGGAAAACTGGAAACCCAGTACAACAGGACATGCGCGGATTCTAAAGAAATTTACGGGTGGTAATGTATGCACAGACTACATTACCCCCAAACTAGACTTTACAAGACCATTTACTGTCTCGATTCCCTGCAGGGAAGAATGGCATGAGAATCAAATACCAGTCCGTGCAACAACGATCCCATCTACACAGATGGATCCAAGATGGATACTGGCGTTGGCGCGGGTTTCTATTCCGAAACACTCGGAATATTTGGCTCGATCAGACTCCCCGACTACAGCAGCGTCTTCCAAGCTGAGGTTATGGCGGTGGCAACAGCCGCTAAACAGGTTGCAATGACGGCAATACCACAAGCTGATATTACCTTCTTCATTGACAGCCAAGCGGCAATAAAATCGATTTCCGCCACAGAAATAAAATCGAAGCTTGTAAGTCGCTATCGCGAAGAGCTGCGGCCTCTTGGCGCGCAGCACAGTGCAAGACTCTGCTGGGTCCCCGGACAAAGTGGTGTTCCGGGAAATGAAAGAGCCGATGAACTGGCAAGACAAGGATCCTCCCTTGAATTAAGAGAGGCTGACACAACGGTAAAAACCCCTCCCTGTTACCTTAAACAGGTGATTGGTGATAAAACGCTGATGACAGCTAACGAAAGATGGAGTGTCCTTGACTCCTGTGTCATCACCAGGAAAATGTGGCCACTATATGACAAACGAAAGACCGAGAGAATCCTTCAAATGAACAAAAAGTCTTTGTCCTCTCTCACAGGTGTTATCACCGGACACAACATGCTGGGCTACCATGCAAAGAAATTGAAGCTCAGCACAGATGAACTCTGCAGAGGCTGCGGGGGCGAGGAGGTGAATGAGGATACCCCTCATTTCCTCTGTCACTGTCCTGCACTCTGTCATATAAGAAACAATGCCCTTGGCAGATATTTCTTCCAGGACTTAGAGGAACTCTCCGGCAAGTCTGTAAACGACTTGCGCAAGTTCATCAACGCATCGGGATGGTTTGTAAACCCGCTAGGTTTTTCATAGGTTTTTCATTGTTCCCAAGTAAGGGAATCATAACCTCCAGGCTCTCACAAAGGGTCTACATAGACCTAAGTGTGACGGGAGCAGGACTCTCTTGCCCCGTCAACCCAGCAACCTAACCTAACCTAACCTACTAACAGATGCACTTTGCACAATGGGGGCGGGCGAAATGTCAGTGGATGAACTTGAACAGATGTTTGACCGAAAAACATCTAATCTCGCAATGAAGAGCGAACTTGTGGAGCTGCAAAATAACATCAAAGAACAAATGGCTAAAATAGATGTAATTCAAAACCAATTGATGCTTACACAGGCTCAACTGCAGCAAACACAAGAAGCTCTATATAGAACCTAGCGTAGATGTGGTATGTGGGAAAGAGAGGTGCAACTTCTTGCAAAAAGAGCTTGCGAAAACAATATTACCGTGCACATACCAACAACTACAAATGAACGATTGCCCGTGCGAAGGAAATTTGTGCAGATTTGTTAAACCCCAACGCAAATAAAAATGATATACTCAAAGACGTTAAAAAGTTGGGGTCGTCAAATGAAAGGGTTTCAAATATACTGGTGCAGGTAAACAATACTGAAGATGTCAACACAATAATGACCAAAGCTGGCAAACTAAGAAACACTGGTATATCTATCCATAGAGACTTCCCAAGAGCATACTAGCGAGGAACTCAACGTTAAAAATATATTGTTGCATGTTTGCTTGAACTGTGTCATTAATTAGTCAACTACGCCATCTAGTAGAAAGTGGCCATATTACCGATTTTGGCAGCATTGGAATAGCAGTTTGAGTAGCTGTGGTATAACTTGGTATGTTGTTCTCGAACCTTCTGAACTTAACGAACCTTCTCAACGAATCTGGAAATTTCGAGAGGTGTCACTAGGAGATATAAATAGATGGCGCAGGAGCACCCAAGACATTCTAGTTGTGAACCGCGATAAAGAAGGGCGATAGATGACAGTAGTGAAAAGTATAGAGAATATTGAATAAGAGAAGTGATTGTTTATTTAAAGTGATTAATTGTGAAAGTGAATTGTTGGATTAAATAAGTGAATTATTAGAATAATAATCAAGAAGTAAAAGACATTGAAAGAGAACTTATAAAGATTAATTAAATAGAATTACGTTTTATCTTTTCGAATCCTAGCCTGGATGTAACATTGGTGTCAGAAGTGGGATAAAACGTATTCAGTGTGAAATTAAAGTGAAGTGAATTTGATTAAATAGAAAAAAAATGGGCCGCACATTAAAATTACTACAGCTCAGTATACCGCAGTTAAAAGCTGAATTGGAAAAGCGGAATCTCTCCACAGCTGGAGGAAAAAGTGATCTTGTGCTTCGACTGCAGGAATCTGTTGAAAACGAAGGAGAAAACCCCAAGTCCGTTTTGTTCGACGTAGCAGAAGAACAAGTAAGTACAAGCGTTGATATGACTGCTATGATGGAATTACTTCTGGCCAAGTTAGATGAACAGAAGAATTCTATGGACTCTCAGTTCAATGAACAGAAGAATTCTATGGACTCTCAGTTCAATGAACAGAAGAATTCTATGGGCTCTCAGTTCAAGGAACAAAAGAATTCTCTAGATTCCAAATTGCAATCAATGGACTCTAAATTTGATGAACAGAAGAATTCTCTAGATTCCAAATTGCAATCAATGGACTCTAAATTTGATGAACAGAAGAATTCTCTAGATTCCAAATTGGAAGAACAAAAGAATTCCATAGTTGCCGCCCAAAAGAGCGCTGTGGAAGATTTTAAAAATGTTCTTGAAGGAAAACTCGAAGAAATTGACCAAAAGTTCGAGAAGGTTGAAACCAAATTCGACGAAATCCATCAGACGTTTTGCAAGCATGAAACAAACTTCGAGAACTTTTCTAGAGAGCTCGAGAAAGTGAAGAAGCAGAAGGCTCGAGAAAATTCTGCGGACTGCCCGAGAAGGAAAGAGATGCAGCCTCCTGTTTTCGACGGTCAAACATCATGGCCAATTTATAAGAAACAGTTTGAAGCAGCTGCAATGGCGAACAGCTGGGACAACGAGGAAAAGTCGATTGCGCTAACGCTCGCACTAAGAGGTACAGCTGCGGAGTTACTCCAAACCGTCTCAGAAGAGAAGCAACACGACTACGACGCCCTGGTCAAGGCTATAGAGATGCGCTTCGGTGATGAGCATATGCAGCAAGTGTACAGGGTCCAGCTACGCAGTAGAGTCCAGAAGCGGGGGGAAACACTTCAACAGCTGCAAGCAGATATCGAACGTCTGGCACATTTGTCATATCCTAATGCTGGTGAGGTTCTCATCAATGAAATGGCTGTGGAGGCGTTTATCCAAGCCATTGAAGATAGACAACTGCAAATGGCCGTAAGAATGGCTGGAAAGAGAACTCTCGCTGAGGCCCTAGCATTTGCCTTAACAATGCAAGCTGCTGATCAGGCATCGCATGTGTTCCACCGCGTAAGGGAAATGACAGCCGTTGAATGTTCATGTCAAAGAGCAGACATCGTAGACCGGAGCAGAGATAACAGAGGTCAAATGCGCTGCTGGAACTGCAACAAAATAGGGCACCTACAGAGACAGTGCAGAGCTCCACCCAGACGAGGCAGTTGTCCGCATTGCGGGCCTAGGAGGGGCAACGAAGAAGCATCTGGCAGGGATAACAACCATCCTGCAGATATAGCTTCGCATAACCAGCAGTCGGGAAACGTGTAAGGACCAGCTTCGTGGGGCAGAAGTTGGTTTCCGGAATCGACGATCCCAGGACCACAATTCAAGTCTCCCAAACCAAACGAGGAAACCAGAGTCTAACAGTGGAAGCCTATATCGGACAAATTAAGTGCGTGGCAACCATCGACACCGGTGCCACCGTTTCCATCATAAGGAGGGACATCGTCCGTCAGTCTTGGCTGCACAACACCAGCAATTACTGTCTGAAAACAGCAACAGGAGCGACAGCGAAAGTGTATGGAGAGGTCATACTAACAATAAATTTGGCAGGATTAGTATTCTCCCACGCTTTCCTAGTAGCCGATATATGTGACGAATGCATCATTGGAATCGATTTCATGAAGGCGCATGAAGTAGTATTGGACATTGGTATGCAAGTACTCAAGTATCGAAACGTAGAAATTCCGATGGTGTACGGGAACGAGAACGTCGCATCCCTGAGGACAGTCATTAGTAAGGACGAGGTCCTACCACCTTCTTCAGAGACACTGATTTGGACAAAGCTGGAAGGTGATCCTGGGGCCCACCGATTCTTTCTAGTCGAGCCAGAAGACAACCACTGCCGAAATTGCGTGGTTGGAAAAATGCTTGTCGAGCCGAAGAACAATATGGTTCCCGTACGAGTTCTTAATCCGGAACACAAAAGCGTCAAATTGAAGCAAGGTGAGGTGGTTGGAAAGTGTGTACCGGTTACTGCCATCACGAAACTTTCACAGGAAGGTGTTGCGAAGCCTCGTTCACTAATGGGAATGACTGAGGTCAAAAGAACTTTATTCCAGCACTGCGATCTGAATCGGGAGCAGCAAGCCATGGCAGGGAACTTCATCAACGAGTTTGCCGATATATTCGCTTCACGGGACTGCGAGTATGGCCGAACACACCTTGTACAACACCGGATAGACACTGGAGATGCGAGACCGATTCGTCAGCCTCCCAGACGATTACCATTGGCTAAGCAGACGGAGGTTGCAGAGATGGTGTCGACGATGGAGAAGGAAGGAGCAATCGAATGCTCTAAAAGCCCATGGGCATCTCCAATTGTCCTAGTCAAAAAGAAAGATGGCAGCACTCGGTTCTGTGTAGACTATCGCCAACTGAATAATGTCACCAAAAAGGATAGCTACCCTCTACCAAGGATTGACGATACGCTGGATACACTGTCCGGAGCTCGATGGTTTTCCACTCTAGATCTGAAGAGTGGCTACTGGCAAGTGCAGATACATCCGGAAGACCGTGAGAAAACAGCTTTCACAGCAGGAAACGGGCTCTGGCAATTCACAGTAATGCCATTTGGACTGTGTAACGCGCCGGCAACCTTTGAGCGACTAATGGAGTGTGTTTTGTTGGGGCTAACATGGAAAACGTGTTTGGTCTACTTGGACGATGTCATCGTGGTTGGAAAAACGTTTGAAGAACATCGAGATAACTTGAAGGAAGTGTTCCAGAGACTACGAAGTGCACAATTAAAGCTTAACCCGAAAAAGTGTGATCTCTTTAGATCTGAGGTAAAATATCTGGGGCACATCATCTCGTCCGAAGGAGTAAGGACTGACCCAGAGAAGGTCGATGCGGTGAAAAATTGGCCCGTTCCCAAAGACAAACACCAACTGAGAAGCTTCCTGGGACTTGCAACTTACTACAGACGGTTTGTGAAGGACTTCGCAAGGATCGCAAAGAGCTTGCATCAACTGACGGAAAAGGGAAAACCATTTAAATGGTCAGGTGAATGCGAAACGAGTTTCAAGAGTCTCAAACACCAACTGTGTGATGCTTCAATTCTAGCGTACCCTACTCCAGGAAAGACATTTATTGTAGATGCCGACGCTAGTAATATTGGGATCGGAGCCGTTCTTTCGCAGATCCATGATGGCCAAGAGAGAGTAATTTCCTACTTCAGTAAAGTGCTATCCAAGCCGGAGAGGAACTATTGCGTAACCAGGCGGGAACTCCTGGCTTTGATCCTGGCAACAAAGCACTTCCACAAGTACTTATACGGGCAGAAATTCATCCTGCGTACAGATCATGCGTCTCTAAATTGGCTGCTGCAGTTTAAGAACCCTGAAGGACAAGTCGCGAGGTGGATTGCGCAGCTGCAGATGTATGACTACGAGATACAGCACCGAAAGGGAACTCTTCACTCCAACGCAGATGCCCTCTCCCGGCGACCCTGCAAGGCTGATTGTAAACATTGCGTACGCCAAGAGGGAAAAGATAAAGTGTCAGTCCAACGGTTGAGAGCTGAGCCCATTAGCGGCTGGAGTGCACGGGAGATCCGGAATGCTCAACAGGAGGATCCGGATATCGAGCCGATTCTCGCCTGGAAGGAACATGAGGGCAAGCCGGACTGGCAGCAGATATCCAATAGGAGTCCGGAATTGAAGGCATACTTGGCACAATGGAACTCACTTCATTTTCAGGATGGCATTTTGAAAAGAAAATGGGAAAGTTCGGATGGAACATCAGCCGTGATGCAACTTGTGGTACCCAGATCGAAAGTCAACGAAGTACTTAGGGAACTACATAATGGAGTGTCCGGAGGTCACTTGGGAGTAAATAAGACACTCGAAAAAGTGCGAGAACACTTTTACTGGATCTACGCAAGAGACGATGTCGAAACCTGGTGCCGAAAATGCGCCGCTTGCGCAGCCAGTAAAGGCCCGAGAGTAAAAATGCAAGGCAAGATGCATCAATACAACGTTGGAGCGCCCTTTGAAAGGATTGCAGTTGACATCGCAGGACCGTTTCCAGAAACCAACAGTGGAAACCGCTATATCCTCGTAGTGATGGACTACTTCACTAAATGGCCTGAAGCCTTTGCTATACCTAACCAAGAAGCTAAAACCGTGGTAGAGCAGATTGCCCACAACTGGGTAAGCAGATTTGGCGTACCAATGGAATTGCACTCGGACCAAGGTCGCAACTTCGAGTCGAAGATCTTTCAAGGAGTATGCCAGCTACTAGGGATTAAGAAGACAAGAACAACCCCGCTTCATCCACAATCGGACGGAATGGTGGAACGCTTCAATAGAACCTTAAACGAACACCTTTCTAAGGTTGTTGGCGACTGCCAGCGGGACTGGGACAAGCACATCCCCATGTTCCTATTAGCTTATCGAAGCGCAGTTCATAACACAACAGGACATACTCCATCCGAAATCCTTTTTGGTCGAACCATCCGGTTACCTAGTGAATTGATGTTTGGATCTCCGACTGATGAAGCAACGAATGAAGATGATTATGTGGCGGATCTCAGAGAAATCATCAGAAACATTCATCGGAAAACTAGAGATAAGATTCGGATATCCAGCGACCGCATGAAGACGAGGTACGATACAAAAGCGACCACCGCAGGATTCCAGGAAGGAGATCTGGTATGGCTATACAACCCTCATCGCCGAAAAGGTATGTCACCTAAACTACAGCAGGATTGGGAAGGACCCTATAAGATAGTGAAGCACATCAACGATGTTGTCTACCGGATCCAGCGAGGAAGAGGCAAGCTAAAAGTTGTCCATGTGGATCGTCTCCATCGCTACCATGGGGAAAATATTGACGTGCTTGTTCGGGACGAACAAGTTTAAGAGGGGGATATTGTTGCATGTTTGCTTGAACTGTGTCATTAATTAGTCAACTACGCCATCTAGTAGAAAGTGGCCATATTACCGATTTTGGCAGCATTGTAATAGCAGTTTGAGTAGCTGTGGTATAACTTGGTATGTTGTTCTCGAACCTTCTGAACTTAACGAACCTTCTCAACGAATCTGGAAATTTCGAGAGGTGTCACTAGGAGATATAAATAGATGTCGCAGGAGCACCCAAGACATTCTAGTTGTGAACCGCGATAGGGCGATAGATGACAGTAGTGAAAAGTATAGAGAATATTGAATAAGAGAAGTGATTGTTTATTTAAAGTGATTAATTGTGAAAGTGAATTGTTGGATTAAATAAGTGAATTATTAGAATAATAATCAAGAAGTAAAAGACATTGAAAGAGAACTAATAAAGATTAATTAAATAGAATTACGTTTTATCTTTTCGAATCCTAGCCTGGATGTAACAATATCTTAAAGTCGAAGTTATTCAAGTGGAGGATAAAACATTCCTGTACGATGAAAATGACATGCTTATTTGGAAAGACGGTGGCGATGGAGAAGAAATCTTGAATCAGCTGGTAATGGCAGTGTCAAAAACGTCATATGCACCAAGCAGAAACCGTGTAAGAAATGCACATACAATTGCAGCGACATCTATATACGTAGATAGAAACCCAAACGATCGTCCACCCGGTACGCAAACCCAAGCACCAAATAGTTCCTAACATTGTTGCCGTTTGCCATAGTAGTAAAGTACCAAAACCATACACAAACATTAATTTTAGTATTTTATCTTATAATGTGGCTGGGCTAAAAAATAAAAGCAAATATCTAGATTTTTTTGAATAAGTTAAAAAACTATATTTTTTTTGTATGAAACTTTCTTAATGGAACATTTTTATGAAAACGTAGCAATCGCTTTTAATGGATTTGAACTGAAATGGAGTGGAGCAGTCCGAACTCATACGGCAGGAAGAGCAAGCGGGGGAATGGTTTTTGGGATAAATAAGCAGTTCGGGTCAAAAATAAATTGCTGTTTTATGAGAAAAGAAAGTAGAGAACTTTTCAAAATAGAAATCGAGGGAACATGTATGGAGATTTGTCCAACATACATAAACTGTTGCAACTGGCAAGGGAGTACAATGATCTAATCGATTATCTACTCAGCGTAGGTTGCGAAAATATGCTACTGGTTTTTTTTTTTTTTATAATTTGCTTACGCTAAAGGGATTTTTTCTGTTGTTACAGTACCCTTATAATGCTAAGAACACAGTGTAAGCTACTTGGTATTAGAAAGAATAGAGAGATAGGAAAGTAGTGTTTGGGTGCAGTTGTAGGGTTTTTCTCCACGGGTGGTGTCTAAGTTACTTAGGGAGATTACGATTTCATGTATTCGGTATAAAGTAATGGACTTGGCCGGGATTCGAACGCACGACCTTCCATTCCGTAAGCGAATACACTACTACTGCACCATTGCCACCCGCATTGGCGATTGTAATGCGAGGGTTGGAAAAGAACAAGTATCTCCTATTAACAAGGGAGATTTTCAACGTTTTTCCAACCTTAGTAGAATGTTGAAGGATGAAATCACCGATGCTAATTGCAAAAAACTTATCGAAGGATGTGACACCTTCAATCTTTGTCTGTTAAACGGAAGAACAAAAAGTGATAGCTGTGGCGAATATACGTTTCTTAAGGAAAATGGATGCTCTGTAATCGATTACGCCTTCATAAATGGGCGTTGGCATGACCTGATACAGGATATGGAGGTAGAAAGTCAGATATTCTCAAACCACATGCCACTTTCTATTCAATATGAGCTACAAGCTAATACTCCGGATACAAAAATTTAGCGCTTCTTCCAAAACTTTTTTGGAAAGACAGTTGGATCAACGAGTATCACCGTCAACTAAAGCTCTTTTGAAGTTATGTTAAATTGAATATTATTATCAAAGTTCCAAATGCTCCAAATGTATTCACTATTTATTTGTTAAATCATCTTGTCACTTAAGAAACAGCGTTAACTTTTACACATCTTTTGCTAAACATGTTTTTTCGTACCAAAAAGTTGAATTTATTGTTACAGATTCACAAACTAATTTATCACAGTACGCCAGAATAGTAAAATTATTTTCAAACAAAATAAGAATAATTAACAAAGAAATGATAATAACATAAGTCAACTGAATCAGTAAAAATAATTAACACACATTTGCAACAATTTTTATCTTTTCCATTGGTTATTTGTTTTTACAAAGTCACTGTAAACACACCCCGTGCACCGCTCAATTTCACCACGATACAAAATCAAAAACTTTGGCAAATGTCAAACATGTCGTTTGTTTATGTTTTCTACTACTTGTTTCAGCTAAGTGTATTTCATCTTTATAGTGCTGGTATACTTCATTCAGAATTCCATTGGGAAAAGATTATTCTCTAACCGATTTGTTGGTGAACCTAGCAAAATTCCTCTTGTAAACCAAGGTCTAGAACCTTCCGAGAAATGGTTAAACCAAATTCTTGACCAGATAAATCAATCAAAGTATCCCCTTTGGCAAAAAGTAAGTTTGAAATTCATCACAGTTTTGTTATTTACAATAATTTCAATTCTTAGAGGTATTTCGTCAATGATGAATACTACAAACCTGGTGGACCCATTTTCTTAATGATTGGCGGCGAAATGGATGACCAGCGGAGCTTTGATTAAATACTCTTCTGAGTTCAATGCATTGTGCTTTTCGTTGGAACACCGATTCAGCCAATTGTGTAAGCTCCGAAACACGTATACAGTGTTAGAGAAATATAAAAATACTAGCTGACCACCCCGGCTTCGCTCGGAGTCTTTATTAATAAGAACAAAAACTTAAAATAAACATGAGAAAACAAAAGCAATGTTGCTGAAATATAAGACGACATTCAAGACCAATTGCGGCAAGTCCCCTTGTGAAAATATATTAAAAAAACAACCTTTCTCTCCCCCGCCGGCAAGCGTCTTGCGCATTGCGGAGTTATTTTAAAATTGTGCTGTGAAATAAATAAATACAAAAAAAAATACTAAATATCTCCTAAGATGGTGATTGAAAGCAAGTGATGTCAAAGACATTTTTGTTTACAATTAAATACTTGTGATTAATAACATATTTATTTGGATAAGGATGAATATTATGTTGATAAAACTCCTTCGCAAATATTGCATTAATTTGGAACAAATTTGATTACAATAAAAAAGGTTATAGTGAGTCAATGTTAAAAGATAAACATATACTGTCGCGGACTTTTTTTTTAGAATTTTTAAAGAGGAACAATATATGATTTTTACGTAACTCAAACCATGATTTTTACGTAATATACATACATGATGTTCACGTAACTTAAACCGTTTACGCAGCAGCGCACGCAGCGGAAACTCTCAAAAAGGAATAATTTTCCCGTTTTGCAACATTTTCCAATGATGCTTCGCTCCTACTGGGCGCAGGGTGATGTTATAATAGGCTTTTTTAGCTCCGAGCGGGGCACTGAGCTGTCAAAAAAAGAACTGTGTTACTTTTTTAGCTCGGAGAGCTCTGAGCACAAAATTTGTATTTCTTTTTTTATCTCTGAGGTAGCTCAGGGCTCGCTCGATGAGCTTGATTAAAAATGACCGAGCACATCGAGCGAAAAGCTGAGCGCGGCTGACTTCATTCATTATTTGTGCTTTTTCCATAGTTTATTTACTAGAAATTATAATTTAAATGGAACAATTCTTGACAAACACCAATTTCAGAAGCAAACCTGACTATTTTGAAAATTAATAAAAAAAAATTATCTAATGACAGTTCAGTGCACAATTCTGTTTCTTAATTAGCTCGGAGCGCTCAGGTTACGTTCAGCTCGGAGCGAGCTCTGTTCGCTCGGGCCCCGCTCTGTTCCCCGCTTGGGGCTAAAAAAGAAAAACGCCTAATGCCTAAAGTCTTCCATACAAAATGTATTGAAAAATGAATTTGCCTCATAATTTATTTTTAGGGAATTTTCGATTTTCTTGCGTATTCTTCTTGTTTGGCCGGGGACCAGTCCGAATTGGTGCGAATCATCGAAATCGGTCCAGGCGTTCTTGAGTTATAAGCGTAGTAACTAACGTCACTCTCTTTTATATATATTAAATTAAGATTAAGAATTTTCATTAAACAGAAATCAAATAAATATCTACATGAAAACGCATGAGGAAACATGTTAGGAATATGAAATTAAGACAAATTGAATCTGAGTAAGATCATGTACATATTTACATTATGTACCTTACCTTTAGAAAAATTAATTTTAAATTGAATTTGTGAATAATAATGAAATGAAAGGCAGGGGCAATGGCAAAATACACATAAGTTTATTGGCAATGTATGAACACCTCGGCTTCAATTATATATTTTTGATTATAATTCATATATTTGGCTTTGGGTGCAATACACAATGTAGGTTTGTTATTGTTGACAGAGGGTGAACGGAAGAAAAAGTTTGTCTTGGCTCATAAAATTTTGGATTTATATTCCTTTTAATGAGTTCTTTATTTATGTATAAAAATGCAATATGGACGCTGAAACAGCAACAAATGAAGAAACTGCGCAACTGAATCAAATGGCACAGTCAACGTGGACAGCGCCACCACACATGAAACAAAATTGGCTTCTCCATTGATCGATAATAGATGGCGTTACGTTGCGTAATTAACTGACAGTTCAATTGTGATACGATATGTTACATTCAAATTTGATTCTTTTTTTGGTTTTTGCCAAAATGAAAAAAAAAATTTAAAAAAATCAAAAAAAAACAAAATAAGACATTTTGAAATTTTGATTTTTTGACATTTTTTTGACATTTGGGTTTTAAAAACCCGTACTGAGAAAATACCTTTCCAACAAAGTATAAATCATCAAAATCGGTTCCACCAATCTCGAGTTATGGGATTACATCGCTTCGGACACTTTCTTTTATATATATAGATTTATATTATATTCGTATATATCTACATAACATTGCAGAGATATGTCTACTGATAATCTACAGTATCTCACATCAGAACAGCCCCTTTCTGATTTAACCAATTTCGTGGCTCACATGAAAGCTGAATATCAACTAGAAGAATCGCAAAAATGGATTGCTTTCGGTGGATCATACCCTGGTTCATTGGCTGCATGGTCACGCGAAAAGTATCCCCAGTTTATCCATGGTGCAATAAGCTCGAGTGGCACCTTGTTGGCTGAGTTAGACTTCAAAGAATACTTTCAGGTTGTTTAAGATTCATTTAGATCTTATTCGAATGATTGTGTTACGGCGGTTCAAAGATCGTTTGTGCAATTAAGGATTTTGCTGAGACACATGATTGGACAACGTAAAATTAATGAAAAGTTTCAGTGAGTATATAAATAATGAAAAGTTTCAGTGAATATATAAATAAAATCATATGAGCAGTTTTATACATATTTATAAGTGGGTTCATTTGTAAAGTACTTATAACTTTACTGCAACTTGACAATTTAGTAGAGAGTCAACGACCCCAACAAACACATCCCATTCACACATTTACATTCACGATGGTAAACGGTTGTACATGATGCCGGTTGAACTTGTCAGGAACATTTTTGAAGAACCCTTGATTACAGCTATATTCATCTTCTCTTAAGTCGATTTAATTGGAAGAATCTGTCAAATTACAAAATCCTTTTATAGTCCTCGTTGCTTCTTCGTTATTTATTTACTTTAATTTCTTTAGACTTTGTGATCCAGTGGAGAAATCCATCAACAACGACTTGGATATTTCGAATCTATTCGAAAACATCACTGGGAACTTTGCTGGTGTTGTACAATACAACAAGGATAATACGCTACCAAGACCATCGATGAGGTTTGAGTTATCGAAACTGTTTGATCTTTGATCTTGAAATATTTTCATTAGATTTGTGATGTAATGTTGAACACAACTATTGGAACTCCAGTACAACGTCTTGCCGAAGTAAATCAACTCATGTTGGTGGAAAACAAAGAGAGGTGTCTATACTACAAGTATGACAAGATGATTGCTGACATGTAAAACACAACTTGGGATGAGGAGAAGTCTTCTCGACAGTGGACCTATCAAACGTGCAATGATTTCGGTTTTTATCAGACTTCGAACAAAAAGGAAGGTAATTTTTGGTGATCGATTTCCAGTCGACTTTTTTATCAAACAATGTATGGATATCTACTCAACCAAGTTGGTAACATAATTTTAAATTCAAATTGCATTCTATATGGTTATTCCTTGTCTAAGAATGGATCCGAATTACTTGCAAGAAGTGATGGGACAGACGAACAACTTCTATGGAGCATTAAATCCGAACACAACAAATGTTTTGTATGTCCATGGTTCCATTGACCCATGGCATGCCTTGGGATTGACTTCATCCTCAAATCCAAATACGCCAACGATATATATTGAAGGTAACCTTTTTTTTTGTTTTTCGTGCAGACAAGCTGACTTTTTTATTTTCTAGGAACTGCACACTGTGCCAATATGTACGAACCTATCCCACAAGATCCGTCTTCGTTGGTTGAAGCTCGCAATAAAAAAAAGAGCTTATCTAAAAACATTGCTCGAGTAGTTTAAGAATTACATTTGCTGTATTTAACTCGATATTCTTCTACCTAATTTTGGTTGGAAAGAATTGCCTCTAAAGTTGTAGGTAATAAATACTTGATTTTATATTCGTTTTTCATTTATTCACATATTTACTACTGTTGGTAATTGCTGGTCTTAGGTCAGACTTGTCTTCTACTACTCTCCGTGTTTAAGATGTTTGCAACAAATAACTTCAATAGTAAACATTTCTAAAAAGTCAACATGCAACAAAACAAATAAAATCCTCAATATTAGTTATTTCTGGCGTCTTCAAGTTTCTGATTAAGAGGCCTCTACCCAAAATGTTCTACAAAAATTGGAACGTGAAGCGCCATCTCTCTTTGACTTGACACCTAGCATCCACTTGCAATCCAATCACAATCCACTTGCAAAAGGACTTAGTGGGCGTACCTTTAGTGATATATGGCATGACAAACGGGTTTCGTAGATTGTAGGTATCGTATGTTGATCGTGTGTGTAGGGTTGTTTTTCGTAAGATATGTGGATATCAATACAATTTTGTTCTTGCTATTTTTTTCGTCGTAGAAACAAGAATCAAATGAATGTTGGAGTGAGAAGAAAAAAATGAGGTAGGTATCCGTCAGCTAAGCGATGTTTGATGGTATTGTTTTGAGTTGTGAACAATGCACATTCTGCAATACATTTATACTTTGGGATAGGTCATTTTCAGGCATGTTCCAATTGTATAATATTTTCTATATTTCTATCGCTACGGCTGAATTTTTGCTTTATAATTTTCTTTTTCCTCAAATTGTAGTATGGATAAAAGAAGTTAGTGAATGTTGGGGGGAGGGGATGGAGCGCAAAATATGTTGGTTTCATTGCTTTAGGTTTCGCTCCAGACTCCTGGATTTGACATATAAAACATGAATTTGGTATTACTCAGAGATTTTGCAGATAAAATGGTATAGGTCCTTCCATCCATTCAAAAGAAAAAAACTCGCTCAAACGTATGGCTGAAAGTTTTATTTAATTTATTTTATTTAGGAACGTAATAAGAAAATAATATACATAGGTATCTGCTAATGTAGTGTCTGCTACTCTGCTGCACCTAATAAGCTTAGATTATTGTCGGTCTCCTCAAGTATCCTGTGATTGTGGTTTTCGCACTTCCATTCCCCGAGTAATACGAGGATCCAGTAATTCTGGTAAAAAACAGTTTTCGTAAAATGTGTTTAACTGTCCGATCATTTTTGTTTTCCAAAAATCGTGATCGACATCTATTACTTCTATATAAATGTTAAAAGCACTACCACCCCAAATTGCCAATATGCATTTTTCTCGCTTACATATATGCAATTGGCCTTGAATTTGGTAGTAATAGTTGTGTCTTTTATTAAGACCTTTTATGATACCATCGTCAGAAACCGTTATGTATTTGATTTTTTTGGTTTTTGATAGCATCCGTAGGATCGCATCCAGCTATGCTTGATGGACATTTTATTTCTACCAAGGAATCGTCGTCGATAAGTCAATCTGGAGAAGCACCAAGAAAGTAATACTCCTCATCGATAAAAATTCCTGAGTTCGATATACTTCTGCCCAATTGCTGTTCCAGTTGCAGCCTCGCAGTGTCTTCGTTAATTTTTCCATACATAACGGAAGGTTTTAATAAGGTCGTGGGATGTGCAAGTCTTTTAACATAACCTTCGAATTTTTTTGCTTTGCATATTTGTCCGAAATATGAGGCTGTCAACATTTTCTTTCTGATATTCAACCATTTTTCATTACTGGACTGTCCCAATGTTTGTTTTTCTAAAAGCTGGCGATTGTTTTGATTTTGCTTTAGTTGTTCTAGACAGTTTTTCTAAGCAATGAATTTGTCTTCATCCATGTCTGGTTGGTTGCAACTGGAACCATACCCAACATCTTTGACAACACCAGTCCGGTTTATGCGATACAGTTTGCTCTTACGATAAACCTTTCTCGCATTTTGTCTGTGGGTTTGTAACACACTTTTCCGGAGTCGCCGAATTTCCATTTGTTTTGCCAGAGAATTTGAGCTATGTCCATATAGATGTTTAAACAGTTCAGAGATCTGCCCTTTAGAGTTAAACTTTACAGCTGCTGCAGTACACCTGGCTGAATATCCTTGTCCAAGTGAAAAGTTGATTCTTTTTCCTCCTACTAGGTTGGCTACAATAGAGTTGTATTTTTTTTTTTTTTTTGTCGGGGTGTGTGAGACTTTCTGCACTGAAGCACTCCTCAATACTGGTCCATTGTACTACCAGGCAGACACACCATATTTTACTGTGGGAATTTACTCGTTTTTCTAAGAAAAACGATAAGGCGCTTCAATGATAAGGAGCTTAGGTTTACAGCACTCACCATATCCGCACCAAATACCTGCCACCTGATACGAGCAAAAGCAGGACAATCACAGAGGAAATGTTCTGCAGTGGCGTCGTTTTCTCGACAGGCTTCGCAATTGGTGGTGTCGCTTAGGCCTAGCACCTTAAGGTGTTTGGTAAAAGCGTAGTGTCCCGTAAGAACGCCAGTAGTCTGTCTGCAGTCTTTTCTGTTGAGGGACAACAAGAATGCCGCGGATTTCCCACAGACGTCGGGGAGCATTGTCTAGCAGCCTTTTCTAGCAAGTTCATCGGAGATCTCATTTCCCGTGATCCCGTTATGACCCGGGACCCAGACAAGTTTAAGTGAATTGAGCCTTCCGACCGAATTCAGAGATATCTTGCATTCACGTACTATTTCGGAGGTAGTTAAGATTTTGAGTAAGGCCTTAAGCGCAGCCTGACTGTCGCTGCAGAAGCAGATACTTCGCCCCCTCCACCTGTTCCTCGTAGAGTTGTAGTGCTCGGCAAGATTGTTAGTGTATTCAAGATATGGACTCTTGGCGTTCATAATAAGTCTTCTTGTAGGAATCATCACTGTATCATAAAGACCATCTGATTTCATCATGGGAATTAAATTCACGTCATTCTCCTTACATTTGTCTTTTATGTAGGGTGGGCATTCGTTGTGATCTCCAAAAACATGGTGAATAACATTGCTGATATCTGCTTAATTAAAGGTATTGCTTCTTCCTCGGATTGGCTTTGCTGCCGTCTGAACTTAATGGCACTCAAAATAACCTTCCGTATTCTTTCAAGTCTTATATTTAAGGCCCATTTTAATCCTGTTTTACAACCTCTTGATATGTTCTCTAATTTATTTCTAAAATTTCGCATTAAATGGTTGCAGCATTCAATTTTGGAGATTCTTCTTCCGCCGTAGGGATCGGTTTGAATTTTTTTTTGAAATGAACTGCTGTCTCCATCTGAAAGCATTGTCATATATCGTAGGCCGCTTGCAGCTACACTGGATTTAAATGCTTGTAGCAGTATTTCTGACTCCATCAGCGTTGAAGGCCCTTTGTGGTTAATATTGCACGCGTGGTACTGATGTTATACCGTATCACTTCTAGCGCATGTAACGCAGTACTTATTTCTTATTCCTAAAGAAATTACTTTACCGGTATGCAACCCCACCACAACAGCAGCACATGAGAGAGCAGACAAATTTTTCCTGTAAGATCGTTTGCTCCAGCAAGCATCTGTCACCACAGTTATAAACGGAATTCCATCTACCGGATCAATATCACCACGCTGTCTCACGGCGGCCTCAGCCTCTTCGTTAGCAGCCTCCAACATATTTTTTGCTGCCACGGCTTTCCAGATATCCCCAGTTTGTTTTTCAATCTCAATATATATTGTAACATCCAGGCTAGGGTTCGAAAAGATAAAACGTAATTCTATTTAATTAATCTTTATTAGTTCTCTTTCAATGTAATTCTTGATTATTATTCTAATAATTCACTTATTTAATTCAACAATTCGCTTTCACAATTAATCACTTTAAATACACAATCACTTTTCTCTTACTCAATACTTATACTTTTTCTCCCTACTTTTCACTACTGTCATCTATCGCACTTCTTTATCGCGGTTCACAACTCGAATGTCTTGGTTGCTCCTGCTACATCTATTTATATCTCTTAGTGACACCTTTGGAAATTTCCAGATTCGTTGAGTTTAGAAGGTTCGAGAACAACATAACTATGTATGTACTAGTTATTCCAGAGCTACTCAAACTGATATTCAAATGCTGCCAAAATCGGTAATATGGCTACTTTCTACTAGATGGCGCAACTTGACTAATTGATGCTCAATGACACAGTTTGAGCCAAGATGCAACAATATCCCCCTCTTAAACTTGTTCGTCCCGAACAAGCACGTCAATATTTTCGCCATGGTAGCGATGGAGACGATCCACATGGACAACTTTCAGCTTGCCTCCTCCTCGCTGGATCCGGTAGACGACATCGTTGATGCGCTTCACTATCTTATAGGGACCTTCCCAATCCTGCTGTTGTTTAGGTGACATGCCTTTTCGGCGATGAGGTATAGCCATACCAGCTCTCCTTTCTGGAATCCTGTGGTGGTTGCTTTTGTATCGTACCTCGTCTTCATGCGGTCGCTGGATATCCGAATCTTATCTCTAGTTTTTCGATGAATGTTTCTGATGATTTCTCTGAGATCCGCAACATAATCATCCTCATTCGTTGCTTCATCAGTCGGAGATCCAAACATCAATTCACTAGGTAACCGGATGGTTCGACCAAAAAGGATTTCGGATGGAGTATGTCCTGTTGTGTTATGAACTGCGCTTCGATAAGCTAATAGGAACATGGGGATCTGCTTGTCCCAGTACCGCTGGCAGTCGCCAACAACCTTAGAAAGGTGTTCGTTTAAGGTTCTATTGAAGCGTTCCACCATTCCGTCCGATTGTGGATGAAGCGGGGTTGTTCTTGTCTTCTTAATCCCTAGTAGCCGGCATGCTCCTTGAAAGATCTTCGACTCGAAGTTGAGACCTTGGTCCGAGTGCAATTCCATTGGTACGCCAAATCTGCTTACGCAGTTGTGGACAATCTGCTCTACCACGGTTTTAGCTTCTTGGTTAGGTATAGCAAATGCTTCAGGCCATTTAGTGAAGTAGTCCATCACTTCGAGGATATAGCGGTTTCCGCTGTTGGTTTCCGGAAACGGTCCTGCGATGTCAACTGAAATCCTTTCAAAGGGCGCTCCAACGTTGTATTGATGCATCTTGCCTTGCATTTTTACTCTCGGGCCTTTACTGGCTGCGCAAGTGGCGCATTTTGGGCACCAGTTTTCGACATCGTCTCTTGCGTGGATAAAGTAAAAGTGTTCTCGCACTTTTTCGAGTGTCTTATTTACTCCCAAGTGACCTCCGGACACTCCATCATGCAGTTCCCTAAGCACTTCGTTGACTTTTGCTCTGGGTACCACAAGTTGCATCACGGCTGATGTTCCATCCGAACGTTCCCATTTTCTTTTCAAAATGCCATCCTGAACATGAGGTGAGTCCCATTGTGCCAAGTATGCCTTCAGTTCCGGACTCTTATTGGAGATCTGCTGCCATTCCGGCTTGCCTTCATGTTCCTTCCAGGCGAGAATCGGCTCGATATCCGCATCTTCCTGTTGAGCATTCCGGATCTCCCGTGCACTCCAGCCGCTAATGGGCTCAGCTCTCAACCATTGGACTGATACTTTATCTAATTCCTTCTGGCGTACGCAATGTTTACAATCAGCATTGCAGGGCCGCCGGGAGAGGTCATCTGCGTTGGAGTGAAGTGTTCCCTTTCGGTGCTGTATCTCGTAGTTATACATCTGCAGCCGTTCAATCCACCTCGCGGCTTATCCTTCAGGGTTCTTAAACTGCAGCAGCCACTTTAGAGGCGCATGATCTGTACGCAGGATGAATTTCTGCCCGTATAAGTACTTGTGGAAGTGCTTTGTTGCCAGGATCAAAGCCAGGAGTTCCCGCCTGGTTACGCAATAGTTCCTCTCCGGCTTGGATAGCACTTTACTGAAGTAGGAAACTACTCTCTCTTGGCCATCATGGATCTGCGAAAGAACGGCTCCGATCCCAACATTACTAGCGTCGGCATCTACAATAAATGTCTTTCCTGGGGTAGGGTACGCTAGAATTGAAGCATCACACAGTTGGTGTTTGAGAATCTTGAAACTCGTTTCGCATTCACCTGACCATTTGAATGGTTTTTCCTTTTCCGTCAGTTGATGCAAGCTCTTCGCGATCCTTGCAAAGTCATTCACAAACCGTCTGTAGTAAGTTGCAAGTCCCAGGAAGCTTCTCAGTTGGTGTTTGTCTTTGGGAACAGGCCAATTTTTCACCGCATCGACCTTCTCTCGGTCAGTCCTTACTCCCTCGGACGAGATGATGTGCCCCAAATATTTTACCTCAGATCTAAAGAGATCACACTTTTTCGGGTTAAGCTTTAATTGTGCACTTCGTAGTCTCTGGAACACTTCCTTCAAGTTATCTCGATGTTCTTCAAACGTTTTTCCAACCACGATGACATCGTCCAAGTAGACCAAACACGTTTTCCATGTTAGCCCCAACAAAATGGCATTACTGTGAATTGCCAGAGCCCGTTTCCTGCTGTGAAAGCCGTTTTCTCACGGTCTTCTGGATGGATCTGCACTTGCCAGTAGCCACTCTTCAGATCTAGAGTGAAAAACCATCGGGCTCCAGACAGTGTATCCAGCGTATCGTCGATCCTTGGTAGAGGGTAACTATCCTTTTTGGTGACATTATTCAGTTGGCGATAGTCTACACAGAACCGAGTGCTGCCATCTTTCTTTTTGCCTAGGACAATTGAAGATGCCCATGGGCTTTTAGAGCATTCGATTATTTCTTCCTTCTCCATCGTCGACACCATCTCTGCAACCTCAGTCTGCTTAGCCAATGGTAATCGTCTGGGAGGCTGACGAATCGGTCTTGCATCTCCAGTATCTATCCGGTGTTGTACAAGGTGTGTTCGGCCATACTCGCAGTCCCGCGAAGCGAATATATCAGTAAACTCGTTGATGAGGTTCCCTGCAATGGCTTGCTGCTCCTGATTCAGATCGCAGTGCTGGAATAAAGTTCTTTTCACCTCAGTCATTCCCATTGGTGAACGAGGCTTCGCAACACCTTCCTGTGATAGTTTCGTGATGGCAGTAACTGGTACACACTTTCCAACCACCTCGCCTTGCTTCAATTTGACGCTTTTGTGTTCCACATTAAGAACTCGTACGGGAACCATATTGTTCTTCGGCTCGACAAGCATTTTTCCAACCACGCAATTTCATCAGTGGTTGTCTTCTGGCTCAACTAGAAAGAATCGGTGGGCCCCAGGATCACCATCCAGCTTTGTCCAAATCAGTGTCTCTGAAGAAGGTGGTAGGACCTCGTCCTTACTAATGACTGTCCTCAGGGATGCAGGGAATCTCTACGTTTCGATACTTGAGTACTTGCATACCAATGTCTAATACAACATCATGCGCCTTCATGAAATCGATTCCAACGATGCATTCGTCACATATATCAGCTACTAAAAAAGCGTGGGAGAATGATAATCCTGCCAAATTTATTGTTAGTATGACCTCTCCATACACTTTCGCTGTCGCTCCTGTTGCTGTTTTCAGACAGTAATTTCTGGTGTTGTGCAGCTAAGACTGACGGACGATATCCCTCCTTATAATGGAAGCGGTGACACCGGTGTCGATGGATGTTACGCACTTATTTTGTCCGATATAGGCTTCCACTGTTAGACTCTGGTTTCCTCGTTTGGTTTGGGAGACTTGAATTGTGGTCCTGGGGTAGTCGATTCCGGAAACCACCTTCTGCCCCGCGAAGCTGGTCCTTACACGTTTCCCGACTGCTGGTTCTGCGAAGCTATATCTGCAGGATGGTTGCTATCGCTGCCAGATGCTTCTTCGTTGCCCCTCCTAGGCCCGCAATGTGGACAACTGCCTCATCTGGGTGGAGCTCTGCACTGTCTCTGTAGGTGCCCTATTTTGTTGCAGTTCCAGCAGCGCATTTGACCTCTGTTATCTCTGCTCCGGTCTACGATGTCTGCTCTTTGACAAGATCATTCAACGGCTGTCATTTCCCTTACGCGGTGGAACACATGCGATGCCTGATCAGCAGCTTGCATTGTGAAGGCAAATGCTAGGGCCTCAGCGAGAGTTCTCTTTCCAGCCATTCTTACGGCCATTTGCAGTTGTCTATCTTCAATGGCTTGGATAAACTCCTCCACAGCCATTTCATTGATGAGAACCTCACCAGCATTAGGATATGACAAATGTGCCAGACGTTCGATATCAGCTTGCAGCTGTTGAAGTGTTTCTCCCCGCTTCTGGACTCTATTGCGTAGCTGGACCCTGTACACTTGCTGCATATGCTCATCACCGAAGCGCATCTCTATAGCCTTCACCAGGGCGTCGTAGTTGTGTTGCTTCCCTTCTGAGACAGTTTGGAGTAACTCCGCAGCTGTACCTCTTAGTGCGAGCGTTAGCGCAATCGACTTTTCCTCGTTGTCCCAGCTGTTCGCCATTGCAGCTGCTTCAAACTGTTTCTTATAAATTGGCCATGATGTTTGACCATCGAAAACAAGAGGCTGCATCTCTTTCCTTCTCGGGCAGTCCGCAGAATTTTCTCGAGCCTTCTGCTTCTTCACTTTCTCGAGCTCTTTAGCCAAGTTCTCGAAGTTTGTTTCATGCTTGCAAAACGTCTGATGGATTTCGTCGAATTTGGTTTCAACCTTCCCGAACTTGTGGTTAATTTCTTCGAGTTTTCCTTCGAGAACATTTTTAAAATCTTCCACAGCGCTCTTTTGGGCGGCAACTATGGAATTCTTTTGTTCTTCGAATTTAGAGTCCATTGCTTGCAATTTGGAATCTAGAGAATTCTTCTGTTCATCAAATTTAGAGTCCATTGATTCTAATTTGGAATCTAGAGAATTTGTCTGTTGTTCTAGAGAATTGTTCTGTTCATTGAACTGAGATTCCATAGAGTCGAATTTCTGATCAAACTTGGCCAGAAGTAATTCCATCATAGCAGTCATATCAACGCCTGTACTTGCTTGTTCTTCTGCTACGCCGAACAAAACGGACTTGGGGTTTTCTCCTTCGTTTTCAACAGCTTCCTGCAGCCGGAGCACCAGATTACTTTTTCCTCCAGCCGTCGAGAGATTCCGCTTTTCCAGTTCAGCTATTAACTGCGGTATACTGAGCTGTAGTAATTTCAATATGCGGCCCATTTTTGTTTTTGTTGTTTTTTTTTTAACTAATTCACTTCACTTTAATTTCACACTGAATACGTTTTATCCCACTTCTGACACCAATGTTACATCCAGGCTAGGATTCGAAAAGATAAAACGTAATTCTATTTAATTAATCTTTATTAGTTCTCTTTCAATGTAATTCTTGATTATTATTCTAATAATTCACTTATTTAATTCAACAATTCACTTTCACAATTAATCACTTTAAATACACGATCACTTTTCTCTTACTCAATACTTATACTTTTTCTCTCTACTTTTCACTACTGTCATCTATCGCACTTCTTTATCGCGGTTCACAACTCGAAAGTCTTGGGTGCTCCTGCGACATCTATTTGTATCTCTTACTGACACCTTTCGAAATTTCCAGATTCGTTGAGTTTAGAAGGTTCGAGAACAACATAACTATGTATGTACTAGTTATTCCAGAGCTACTCAAACTGATATTCAAATGCTGCCAAAATCGGTAATATGGCTACTTTCTACTAGATGGCGCAACTTGACTAATTGATGCTGTCGGATCTCTGAACACTACCAGTGCATCAATCACCACCCTAAAATAATGACATATTTCACTACATTATATAGTTGTCCTTTTCTTTTTTTTTGACACTTTTTTTCTTGAAGTAAAAATGTAAAAACGAAACCCACTTTGCTTTTTTGGATCGTGTCACTTTTGACTAGTTGTAATAAATTGAATTCATGAAATTATATTCGGAGGAGTAGTTTTATTGCCTTTGTAACTATATCCGAGCCGGATCCATTTATCGACAAAGAAGAACCCAACATTGGTGCCTCCTGTGAGGATCTGGAGCGGTTATTTTGGGATTGAGCAATAAAGCAACGAAAGGCGTCAGACGAAATTATCAGTGGAAATCGCCCAAACGATTTGTAACACGAGGTAAGTGCATTGATATTAATTTGTGTTCTGAGTTTTAATATATATCATGGCTGGGGATTCTGAGGAAACTAGACAAGGTGACATTGTTGGGGAGCAGCTAGCGCTGCTCGATTCAGTACAGAAAATTCTACGTAACCTCAAGAAGGATCCTGTAGCTAGGAAAACCGAAGCCTATCACAACGCCCGTCTGGATTCCTTGGCATCGTATCGAGTGGAATTTCGAACAAATCATTGCATTTTAATTCGCCAAAAGTCGCTGGACGCAAAGGTTAAGGAGACCTATATCGATGGCGAAGTAGGTGACAAATTCGAGGAGATTTATATCGACGCTGTCGCTGCTATCCGGGACTCTCTTGCTGCCAAAATGGGAACTCAGACGAAGCGAGAAAACCCTGATGCTTTCACGTTGCAAGGCGCGACAAGCAACTGTGTTCCATTACCAGAAGTTAAACTCCCCACCTTTAGTGGAAATCATATCGAATGGCCAGCCTTCAAAGAAGTGTTCCTAGACCGAATTCATCAGAATGAGAACTTAAGTCACTTGCAGCGGTTTCATTACCTTAAATCAGCATTAGTGGACGGCGCATTACAAGATATTCAACACATTGGCCTTGTAGGAGACAACTATTTGGAAGCGTGAAATATGTTGTGCACGCAGTACGACAACAATCGCATACTTTTCTCGCATTACATGGATGTTTTAGACCAGCAGCCGGATGTAGTTCGTGATGATCCCATCTCTTTAAAACGCTTTACACAGACGTTCATGTTTTAGCTCGATTAAAAATCTTTGTGTTAACATTGATAGTCAAAATCAGCTGTTGGTGTATTTCTTTATCAAAAAATTACCGAATGCAATCCAAATTGAGTGGGATCACTCTCTCCGAAAACAAACTAGTATTCCAACATTTAATGAACTATTATCTCTTTTAGATGAAAACCCACAGGAATATGTGCTACATCAACTGGAAAGAAGGACGTCAAATCCATGCATGCTGTTAAAAAGACCATCGTCTGCCCTATATGTGAGAAGGCGGATCACCCGGTGCGGGAATGTTTGAAGTTTATTGAAATGAGTGTAACAGAAAAACGAGCGGCAGTGGAAAACTATAAGCTTTGCTTTAACTGCCTTGGATACAATCACCGTTCTTCCAAGTGCAGCAGCCATCGTATGTGTGGGACCTGCGGAGGGAAACACCACACCCTAATCCATCTTGACCGGGAGGTTACAATTCCAACTCTGACGGCATCAGCAACACATGTGGCAACAAACGGTAGGCTGACACCGGGGGAGGACAACAGCCAGCAACAACCCATATCGTATGACGTGCTTCTTCCAACGGCTATTGTAACTGTCAAATCTGCAGGGGGGCAATTACACCATTTCAGGGCATTATTGGATCAGGGGTCGCAAGCTTCATTTGTGACGGAACGGGTAGTGCAACTACTGGGGCTTCATCGACATAGAGTTAATATTAACGTCAATGTTGTATCAGGGTCTAAGGTAACGACTGGACGACATAGCGTAAAAATATCGATTGGTTCTAGATTTGACCCTCTTATAAATTACGAAGTCGTGGCTTATGCATTGCCTAAGGTATTGCAGGTATTTTTCCAGAAAGAAGAGTTAGCACGACAGGTTGTACTCATCTACAGAACATAGATCTTGCGGACCCAAGGTATTTTGAACCTCAAGCTATTGATATACTTTTGGGTAGCGACGTATATGACGATTGTATTTTAGAGGACAATCGCAAGGCAGGTAGTCGGCTGCCTATTGCTCAAAAAACAACGTTTGGTTTCATCGTTTCGGGAAAAACAATTGGACACTATCCGTCATCTTCCATGCTGTCATCTTTACACGTCTAGTTCGAAACTGATCATCTACTACGAAAATTTTGGGAATTGGAAGAGATATCAGAGCCGCGTACCCAATCAGAAGAGGTTCGGTGGTGTGAAAAATTCTATAGCGACACGTTTGAACGCTTAGAAAACGGCAAATATCTCGTCCGACTGCCACTTAAGACAGAAATAAATTATACGGAATTCATAGGGCGTTCAAGGGCTGTGGCTTTAAGGCGCTTTATGCATTTGGAGCGGCGGTTGTTGAAGGATAAGGGTTTAGGGACGCATACGTTGAATCAATCAACGAATATTTGAAAATGGGACAAATGAAGCCGGTTACAACATCTGAAGATCTACACTGCGTTCTTGGCGATAATCAATTGCCACGTTACACTTGTTGCTACCTTCCTCACCATCCAGTTATTAAGGAGTCATTCGCAACCACAAGGGTGCGTATCGTGTTCAACGCGTCTACAAAAACTTCTAACGGAAAGTCTCTTAATGACATTTTGGCCATAGGACCAGCCCTTCAAATTGATTTATCTGCTGTTCTTACGAATTGGCGCATGCTAAAGTATGTTTTTATGGCGGATATTGAAAAGATGTTCAGGCGTATAGATATTCATGAGGAGGACGCGCAGTATCAACGAATACTTTGGAGGGAGGATCCCTATTTACCAATTTAAGAGTATTACTGTTCGACAGTTATGTTCGGAACTGCTCCTGCTCCGTACATGGCAATACGTACAATGCATCAGTTAGCTCGCAGGAAATGTACGTGGACGACATTTTATCTGGTGCGGACTCGATTGAGGGGGCTTTGAAGAAACAAGAGCAAGTGGTAGCCATGTTACGGAGCGCATCTTTCGAATTACGAAAGTGGACAAGTAATCATCGTTTACTGTTGGACAATATCCCTCTAGAACACCGGTATACTCATGGCATGTTGGAATTTAAATCAACAGACGCTATAAAGGCGTTGGGTCTATATTGGGACCCTTACACTGACGAGTTTAAATTCAAGGTGAACTTCGAAATCTCTCTCGAATCCCCAACTAAGCGTTCAATACTATCCACAGTTGCACGTCTCTTTGACCCATTAGGATGGCTCAACCCTGTAATCATATCAGCAAAAATCATATTACAGAAACGTTGGTCAAACAAAACAGGATGGGACACGCAAATAGCGGAGGAAATTCAAAAATCTTGGAGAAAATTCGGGGAGGAGTTAACAGCCATTACCCAGTTGCGGGTCCCAAGATGGCTAGGAAGCAGTGTCAGTTCGGATCCATACGAACTACATCTGTTTTGCGACGCATCTAAATACGCTTATTCTACGGCTGCTTATCTGAGAGTTTTTAAGAAGGATGGCCGATTCGCAGTTAACCTTTTGATGGCGAAATGTAAAGTAAATCCAATAAAACCGAAACTAACCATTCCTCGGGCGGAGTTGTGTGGCGCTGTTTTGGCCGTCAGGCTTCTAAAATTTATCAAACAAAGTTTATGTTTGGAGGTTTCGTCCTCAAACGTTTTTTTATGGACCGATTCGTCCATTGTCCTGAATTGGATTCGAGGGGATCCTAGTAGGTGGAAACAATTCGTATCAAATCGAATCCAAAAAATTAAGGCGGAATCCACAGCATCTCAATGGCGACATATTGCTTCTGAAAACAATCCCGCTGATATATCTAGCCGTGGAATAAGTCCCTCCAAACTGGTGGAATGCGATTTGTGGTGGCATGGTTCTCACTTTCTTTAGTTGCCGTTTAATGAGTGGCCGCAATCAACATTAAATACGCCATGCCAGGCAGTTGAAGAGGAGGAGAGAAACGTGAAGACATTTTTAAGCTCTACAGAGGAGTCTGAGCTAAATTGTTTGCTGATGAAATGGTCATCGTTCACTAAGACAGTACGAATAGTCGCGTACTGCCTTCGTTTTGGTACAAACTGTCGTCCAAGGTTTGGACCTCAAACAACAGGAGGATTATCATCGGACGAGCTGAATACGGCCGTAATTTATACCATCAGATTAGTTCAACAGGAAGCCTTTTCCGCTGAGTGGACATCTTTATCTTTAAACAGACCACTTCCGGAGAAAAGGAAAAGCATCGTTGTCCATGGATCAAAAACATCCGTTCATCTTACCTGCAAAACATCATCTCACATATTTAATTATCCAATATAGTCATGTCAGCACTCTACATGGTGGCGTGACGCTTACGTTAAACCACATTCGGAGACGGTTTTGGATTTTAAATGGACGAAACACCGTACGTTTCGTAATTCATCGCTGCATTATTTGCTACAAGAACCAGCCAAAACCTTGTACCCAAATGATGGGCGCACTATCAGCTCAGCGTGTTCGTCCAGCAAGGGCATTCGCATCAACTGGCGTTGACTATGCTGGTCCTTTCAACGTTGTACCCTCTAAAGGTAGGGGTCGCACTTCAATTAAGGGATATGTAGCACTTTTTATTTGCCTGGCCACCAAGGCTATCCATTTGGAATTGGTGGGTGATCTCACCGCAGATGCCTTTATTGGCGCCTTGAATCGATTTATTGGCAGGAGAGGTATATGTGGTGACATATACAGTGACTGCGGTACTAATTTTATAGGCGCGAATAGAAAGCTCAAGGAAGATAGGAGTACGTAACCCGAACTTAAAAATAAACGACATTGTAATGATAAAGGATGAGAGGTTTCCTTGCAACCATTGGCCTCTAGGACGGATTGTGGAGCTGCACCCTGGGACTGATAATTTGGTGAGAGTCGTTACATTGAAGACTCAAAATGGCCTTGTTAAGCGTCCAATCGTAAAGTTATGCCCACTGCCCATTCAGGACAATTGGCAAGGTTCATCGCAAAAACCAGACACAATAATATCAATTGCACTTTTACCTTATTTGTTACAGGTTGTTCAGCTTCGTATCTTATACTGGCACAGACCACCGATCAGCGCAGAATGGATGATTTTCGTCCGAAACATCATCGCGGGGCAGATATGTCGGATCTCTGAACACTACCAGTGCATCAATCACCACCCTAAAATAATTACATATTTCACTACATTATATAGTTGTCCTTTTCTTTTTTTTGTCACTTTTTTTCTTGAAGTAAAAATGTAAAAACGAAACCCACGTTGCTTTTTTGGATCGTGTCACTTTTGACTAGTTGTAATAAATTGAATTCATGAAATTATATTCGGAGGAGTAGTTTTATTGCCTTTGTAACTATATCCAAGCCGGATCCATTTATCGACAAAGAAGAACTCAACAGATGCTCAATGACACAGTTTGAGCAAACATGCAACAATATTTTAAATGATGGGCATGGAATATCTAATATAGATACGATTTCCTCTAACTGTGAGTATCCGCAACATACACTGGAAATGGCCAAAACAGCAGCAGTGTTAACATCCATTGCATCTGGATTTTTCTTATTTAGGAACACTCGACTCTCATAATTGCACAATTCACATCTTAAAAGATCGAACTTGCAAAACCCACTCGGACTTCTTTAACAATTTTTATATTGTTTTAACTGCAACCGAGTGCTTGGCAATGTTGGTCTATTGCTTTCAACTCATTAAAAAAGTATTGAAGGTCAATTATCCTTCTTCCTTCTATGAGGGCAACGGAATCGATCGCAGATGTCTCTCTTTCCATTATCAGACTTTCTAGACTTTCCGATTCTGATATTAGGCCTTTCAACTCAAAATGTTCATTAGTTTTAAGACCACCTTCACCTTCTGAAACTTGATGCTGGCTTCCATTGACAATCTGAGTATTTTCAGGATTTTGTCTTGACTTCGTTAAACTAAATAAATAAAAAAAAAACATACAATCGAATCATAAATCAAATTCCTTTGCGAACTTTTCTTGAGAGAACAAATCATATTTTATTGCTCTGCGCACCTTGTAATAAAGCCAAAGGCAACGGCAATAGTGCAAAAAAATAATAATTGCCCACAAACAGCAACAGCGCAGTGCTACATTATCCCCTTTAGCCTAAACCACCATTCACCAATCTTCCAATCCACCCAGACTCAATAATCTTCACGGAGTGAAGGGTACCTATCTATGCACTTTTCAATAATCAACTTTTCTACAACGATTTAGCAATGAAACTTTAGGGTATCTATCTGAAAATCCTGAGTAATATCATGATTTTGTTTTTGTAGTATTGTTTATTAGTTTAAATAATTTTCTGTAAACAAATTTTAAACTGAAAGTATAAGCTAGATCCACATCTTGAAAAGTGCCTTTATCAACCTCTCACTCATTTTTACTTTCAGTCAGCGAAACAAAAATGCAAAATCACATCGAATCGCAACAGAAATAGATCTGCATACACATACCCACATCCACACATGATTTCTTTTATTGAAATCGCACTTCAGACTTCACACCAAACCGGTTTCATTTAGAACACACCTCCGAGAGCAGTAAAACACAAGATAATCACTTTATGGTTGATTGCGTGCTGTTCTGATTGGATGTTCAGATCAGTCCACACAACTACCGCCACCTTCACGGGAAATCCGGAATTATTTCTTGCTAAAGTTGATAAACTAAGCAACGTACAAAATAATTTTTTGAAAAAATATGTAATTTAAACTCGGTATTTTGTGACAAAATATACGTAAATAAATATATATTTTTATTGGATCTGTTAGCTGACACGATACTTTTTTGTTCTGAGTAAAAATTGAAACATACGTGCATCAATATTCACATTGAAAAACGTAGTTCAATATTTCAAAATATTGTTTGTTTTAAAAAACCTGTATTTTCTAAACCAGTGTAAAATTTCAAGATCTGTCTCGATGATATTGCTGTTTTGGATATTACCTTTTAGCTGAGTTAGTGATCTCAGATGTATAGTACTCTGTCTTATCATGGTTTGGAAAATAGTAAATCGATTTTATACAAATTTTCCCAAAAACCTTTGGGAATTCTTTAAATAAAATATAACTGAGATGTTTTTTTAAAAGACTATTCCGATCATTTTCAAGAGGAAATTATGTTCTTTCAAGTGCATTAAGTTTCAATTCAGTAGCTCCAGTAATAATTTATCAGTTTGAGAAACAGAATGCCATTTTTTCCACTTTTGCTCAGGCCTCTTCTGATTAAGAGGCCTCTACCCAAAATGTTCTATAAAAATTGGAACGTGAAGCGCCATCTCTCTTTGACTTGACACCTAGCATCCACTTGCAATCCAATCACAATCCACTTGCAAAAGGACTTAGTGTACCTTTAGTGATATATGGCATGACAAACGGGTTTCGTAGATTGTAGGTATCGTATGTTGATCGTGTGTGTAGGGTTGTTTTTCGTAAGATATGTGGATATCAATACAATTTTGTTCTTGCTATTTTTTTCGTCGTAGAAACAAGAATCAAATGAATGTTGGAGTGAGAAGAAAAAAATGAGGTAGGTATCCGTCAGCTAAGCGATGTTTGATGGTATTGTTTTGAGTTGTGAACAATGCACATTCTGTAATACATTTATACTTCGGGATAGATCATTTTCAGGCATGTTCCAATTGTATAATATTTTCTATATTTCTATCGCTACGGCTGGATTTTTGCTTTATAATTTTCTTTTTCCTCAAATTGTAGTATGGATAAAAGAAGTTAGTGAATGTTGGGGGGGAGGGGAAGGAGCGCAAAATATGTTGGTTTCATTGCTTTAGGTTTCGCTCCAGACTCCTGGATTTGACATATAAAACATGAATTTGGTATTACTCAGAGATTTTGCAGATAAAATGGTATAGGTCCTTCCAACCATTCAAAAGAAAAAAACTCGCTCAAACGTTTGGCTGAAAGCTTTATTTAGTTTATTTTATTTAGGAACTTAATAAGAAAATAATATACATAGGTATCTGCTAATGTAGTGTCTGCTACTCTGCTGCACCTAATTAGCTTAGATTATTGTCGGTCTCCTCAAGTATCCTGTGATTGTGGTTTTCGCACTTCCATTCCCCGAGTAATACGAGGATGCACTAATTCTGGTAAAAACCAGTTTTCGTAAAATGTGTTTAACTGTCCGATCATTTTTGTTTTCCAGAAATCGTAATCGACATCTATTACTTCTATATAAATGTTAAAAGCACTACCACCCCAAATTGCCAATATGCATTTTGTTCGCTTACATATATGCAATTGGCCTTGAATTTGGTAGTAATAGTTGTGTCTTTTATTAAGACCTTTTATGATACCATCATCAGAAACCGTTATGTATTTGATTTTTTGGTTTTTGATAGCATCCGTAGGATCGCATCCAGCTATGCTTGATGGACATTTTATTTCTACCAAGGAATCGTCGTCGATAAGTCCATCTGGAGAAGCACCAAGGAAGTAATACTCCTCATCGATAAAAATTCCTGAGTTCGATATACTTCTGCCCAATTGCTGTTCCAGTTGCAGCCTCGCAGTGTCTTCGTTAATTTTTCCATACATGACGGAAGGTGTTAATAAGGTCGTGGGATGTGCAAGTCTTTTAACATAACCTTCGAATTTTTTTGCTTTGCATATTTGTCCGAAATATGAGGCTGTCAACATTTTCTTTCTGATATTCAACCATTTTTCATTACTGGACTGTCCCAATGTTTGTTTTTCTAAAAGCTGGCGATTGTTTTGATTTTGCTTTAGTTCTTCTATTAGACAGTTTTTCTCTGCAATGAATTTGTCTTCATCTATGTATGGTTGGTGGCAACTGGTACCATACCCAACATCTTTGACAACACCTGTCCGATTTATGCGATACAGTTTGCTCTTACGATAAACCTTTCTCGCATTTTGTTTGTGGGTTTGTAACACGCTTTTCCGGATTCGCCGAATTTCCATTTGTTTTGCCAGGGAATTTGAGCTATGTCCATATAGATGTTTAAACAGTTCAGAGATCTGCCCTTTAGAGTTAAACTTTACAGCTGCTGCAGTACACCTGGCTGAATATCCTTGCCCAAGTGAAAAGTTGATTCTTTTCCTCCTACTAGTTTAGCTACAATAGAGTTGTAGTGCTCGGCAAGATTGTTAGTGAATCCAAGATATAGACTCTTGGCGTTCATAATAAGTCTTCTTGTAGGAATCATCACTGTATCATAATGACCATCTGATTTTATCATAGGAATTATATTCACGTCATTCTCTTTACATTTTTCTTTTATGTAGGGTGGGCATTCGTTGTGATCTCCAAAAACATGATGAATAACATTGCTGATATCTGCTTTAATTAAAGGTATTGCTTCTTCCTCGGATTGGCTTTGCTGCCGTCTGAACTTAATGGCACTCAAAATAACCTTCCGTATTCTTTCAAGTCTTATATTTAAGGCCCATTTTAATCCTGTTTTACAACCTCTTGATATGTTCTCTAATTTATTTCTAAAATTTCGCATTAAATGGTTGCAGCATTCAATTTTGGAGATTCTTCTTCCGCCGTAGGGATCGGTTTGAATATTTTTTTGAAATGAACTGCTGTCTCCATCTGAAAGCATTGTCATATATCGTAGGCCGCTTGCAGCTACACTGGATTTAAATGCTTGTAGCAGTATTTCTGACTCCATCAGCGTTGAAGGCCCTTTGTGGTTAATATTGCACGCGTGGTACTGATGTTATACCGTATCACTTCTAGCGCATGTAACGCAGTACTTATTTCTTATTCCTAAAGAAATTACTTTACCGGTATGCAACCCCACCACAACAGCAGCACATGAGAGAGCAGACAAATTTTTCCTGTAAGATCGTTTGCTCCAGCAAGCATCTGTCACCACAGTTATAAACGGAATTCCATCTATCGGATCAATATCACCACGCTGTCTGGCGGCCTCAGCCTCTTCGTTAGCAGTCTCCAATATATTTTTTCCTGCCACGGCTTTCCAGATATCCCCAGTTTGTTTTTCAATCTCAATATATATTTTAAATGATGGGCATGGAATATCTAATATAGATACGATTTCATCTAACTGTGAGTATCCGCAACCTACACTGGTAATGGTAAATTTTTATATTGTTTTAACTGCAACCGAGTGCTGGGCAATGTTGGTCTATTGCTTTCAACTCATTAAAAAAGTATTGAAGGTCAATTATCCTTCTTCCTTCTATGAGGGCAACGGAATCGATCGCAGATGTCTCTCTTTCCATTATCAGACTTTCTAGTCTTTCCGATTCTGATATTAGGCCTTTCAGCTCAAAATGTTCATTAGTTTTAAGACCACCTTCACCTTCTGAAACTTGATGCTGGCTTCCATTGACAATCTGAGTATTTTCAGGATTTTGTCTTGACTTCGTTAAACTAAATAAATAAAAAAAAACATATAATCGTATCATAAATCAAATTCCTTTGCGAACTTTTCATGAGAGAACAAATCATATTTTATTGTTCTGCGAGCCTTGTAATAAAGCCAAAGGCAACGGCAACAGTGCAAAAAAATAATAATTGCCCACAAACAGCAACAGCGCAGTGCTAAATTATCCCCTTTAGCCTAAACCACCATTCACCAATCTTCCAATCCACCCAGACTCAATAATCTTCACGGAGTGAAGGGTACCTATCTATGCACTTTTCAATAATCTACTTTTCTACAACGATTTAGCAATGAAACTTTAGGGTATCTATCTGAAAATCCTGAGTAATATCATGATTTTGTTTTTGTAGTATTGTTTATTAGTTTAAATAATTTTCTGTAAACAAATTTTAAACTGAAAGTATAAGCTAGATCCACATCTTGAAAAGTGCCTTTATCAACCTCTCACTCATTTTTACTTTCAGTAAGCGAAACAAAAATGCAAAATCACTTCGAATCGCAACAGAAATAGATCTGCATACACATACCCACATCCACATATGATTTCTTTTATTGAAATCGCACTTCAGACTTCACACCAAACCGGTTTCATTTAGAACACACCTCCGAGAGCAGTAAAACACAAGATAATAACTTTATGGTTGATTGCGTGCTGTTCTGATTGCATGTTCAGATCAGTTATGGATTTAAAATAAAAGAGATTCCTTTTGTATATGTTCACTGACTTTACTTTTAATTCCAATATTTTTACTTTATATTATTGTGATAACAAGCTTTTGCAACTATCTAGAAGAGGCAGTTCCTTTTAGAATATACATTATACATATTTGAATTTTGAAAAACATCTGCCTAGCAGACTACAATGTCAAAAAGATTTTCGTGCAACCAATAACTAAATGGTGTTAGGAGCCATGTATCTTTTAATGGCTCATAGATGGATTGTTGGCGCTGGTACGACTGCCACAGCTATTCCCTCCTTAGTGACCATGTCACGACTGATGATGGTTTCAACTGCAGTCTGCGAAATGCACTTTCTTTTTCTTGCTGTAGGTTTTTAGTTCTGGCTGCTTGTCATCTGGGTCATTAAGAAAGAATGCAGGCTTAAGTCTTTCGATCGAAACGTTTTGAGTAGATCCATTGATGTCGATAGAAAAAACTCTGTCGCTTATCCTTTCGACGATCCTGAATGGTCCTTTGTACGGAGGTTCCAATGGTTTTTTTACATGATCCGATCTGAGAAATACGTGTGTACATGAATGAAGGGTCTTGTGCACAAACGAGCTTTTTTTGATATGATGTGATGCAGGAGTAGGTCGTATCAATCGAATATATTCACGAAACTTTGAGATGAACTTGTCTGTATCACGTGGCATTTCGACATCTGTGAAGAATTCTCCAGGTAGACGAAGAGTTACACCGTATAACATCTCTGCTGCAGACGCACCTAGGTCTTCCTTAAAACACGTTCTTGGTCCGAGCATCGCCGTGGGAAGTAGTTCTGTCCATGGTGTTTCTGGGTTGCACATCAAGGCCGTTTTAAGAGAGCGATGCCAGCGCTCAATCATTCCGTTCGAAGCCGGGTGGTATGGTGTGGTTCGAATCTTATGTGCTCCAACTAGGGCTGCCAATGCTTTAAACAACTCCGACTCAAACTGAGTTCCCTGGTCCGTGGTTATTGACTTTGGTGCACCGAACCTGGCTATCCAAGATGAGTAAAAACTCGTTGCCACGGTATCAGCTGTCATGTCCTTCACAGGCACAATTTCTGGCCAGCGTGTGAAACGATCAATCATCGTCAGACAGTATTTATAACCTTTGTCCTCTGGGAGAACAATTAAGTCGATGTGTACGTGGTCAAACCGCTGGTCGACTGCTGTAAATGATTTTGGTACCAGATGACTGTGTCGTTGAACTTTTGCACGTTGACAACTTGGGCAGGAACGAACCCATTCGGAAATGTTTTTCTTGATTGAAGGCCATGCATACTTTTGCAGGAGCTGTTTCAAGGTAGATCTCGTTCCAGGATGTGAAAGTGAATGAACTGAATCGAACATTTTGCGCCGAAGAGATTTTGGAATGTATGGGCGATTCTGTGATGTTGAAATATCGCAATAAATTTGGATTCCAGGCTGTAAATTCAGTTTCTTAAGTCGTAGGGATGTCGTATCACTCATGAGGTCTTTCAATTCTGAATCCGATGTCTGAGCGGCTTGAATTTCCGCCAATGAAATGGAAGTAGGCATGTCAATTGCACTAATTCTGGACAAGGCGTCTGCAGCTAAATTATTGGATCCTGAGACATGAATCATTTGCGTTGTAAACTCGGATATATAGTTGAGATATCGCAGTTGGCGCGGCGACGCCTTTTCGGGCTTCTGGCTAAAGGCAAATGTAAGAGGCCTATGCTCCGTCTTAACTACAAAATTTCGTCCTTCTAAAATGTGCCTAAAATGCTTAATCGACAAGTAAATAGCCAATAACTCTCTATCGTATGTGCTATAATTTTTTTGAGCTGATTTCAATTTGGCAGAAAAGAATCCGATCGGTCTCCATACATCTAGAACTAACTGATCTAAGTGTGATCCCACAGCAGTATCGGAAGCGTCCGTTGTCAAACAAAGCGGAGCATCAGGTGCTAAAAACGTTATAAGTGTTTGATTAACAATGCTTGACTTACATGCCTCGAAAGCGTTTTCCATTTCAGAAGTCCAGGAAACCTTTCGTTGATCTTTCCTTTTAGAGTCTTTCAAAACGCTGTTTAGAGGTGCTTGCATTTTCGCTGCGCCTGGAATGCATTTTCGGTAAAAGTTTAAAAGTCCGATGAAACGTCGTAGCTCCAAGATGGTTATGGGTTTTGGATACTTGGATATAGCTTCTGCTCGTTCCTGTGGTGGCTTCATTCCATGCGGAGATATGCTGTATCCCAAAAACACTAATTCACTGACACCGAATTCACATTTTGAAGCGTTGATAGACAGGCCAGCCTCTTTAAGCTTTGACAATACAATTTGAAGATGAACTTGATGTTCACTTTCTTCTTCAGAAAAAATTAAGATGTCATCCAAGTAACAAAATACGAAATCTATATGTCGAAAAATGGAGTCCATATAGCGCTGGAATGTTTGGGTGGCGTTTTTTAAACCAAATGGCATAACCGTAAACTCAAACAATCCCATTGGAGTACTAACAGCGGTTTTAACAATGTCCTCCTTATGCATCGGTATATTGTAGTATGCTTTGTTGATGTCGATCTTTGAAAACAATCGTTTGTTGTGAAGTTTTTCACCAATTCCGTCGAGGTGTGGCACAGGATATCGATCTGGACATGTCTGAGCGTTTAACTTTCGATAGTCTCCGCATGCTCTCCAATCGCCCGTCTTTTTCTTGACAATGTGAACTGGACTAGCCCACGGGCTACTCGAAGGACGGACTATGCCTAGTTGAAGCAATGTCTCGAGCTCGTCCTGTATAGCTTTTAACTTTTCTCCACTATAGCGACGTGGGCGATCGGCAATCGGTTGACATTCAGTGACGATTCGATGGCACACTTGTGTTGACGTTGGTAGCTGATACGAGTTTGGTACCGTAATGTCAACGTACTGGTTGACTACATTATACCACTTGGAAGACGATCTAATTGTCGAAACACTTTGCTGAATTGCTGGTTCTAGTCCGCCTTGTGATTTCAGTGACGTCAGGGGATCTATTATTTGTTTTTCTTTTAAAACTATAATAAGTCCGAAATGTGATAAGAAATCAGCGCCTAATATAGCTGACTTTACGCTGGCCACGATGAAATTCCATGTAAACGACCGCCGAAACCCGAAATCAACTTTCATTCGCTTGATGCCAAAGGTTGGAATAATGGTGTCATTTGCTGCAAAAAGTTGAACTTCATGTGGAAGTGCATTTCGACTATAGCTAAGAATTTCTTTTGGAACAACTGAAACGGCAGAACCTGAGTCGATTAAAAATTTGATGTTGCTGTTGCGGTCTCGTATATGAAGTCTAAGCTCTGATATGCTGGAGTCATCTGTGCTGCCGCCAACTGCAAGTACTGACGGCAGCGCGTTTAGTTTTCCGTCTGGTTGGAAGTTGATGTTCTGACGAATTCGCATGGTTGCTCACACCTCCTAGCAGCCAGCCCAAATCTTATGTGAAACCGACAAACCTTCTGTGTACTGCGCGACTGACTTCTTTGCTGGACTCTGCTGCGTCCTCTGTTGTCGCTGCGAGAGCGTTGGTCATTTGTGGCAAGGCTTACAGAAATTTCACTCAAGATCTTGATGACTTGGCTCCAAGAGGTTTCCAAAGCCAAAACTCTTGCATCAAGTGCATGAACTTGTGAAGAACCAGCTGCATCATGATGAATTGGCCTACTTTGTGACGTTGTAGTTGCCATGACGTAAGACGAAGATGGAGAATTGTCGAGAATACGATCAGCGATTTCAGCTAAATCATTTAAACATACAGATTTGCACGCAGAAAGGATACATCTGACATTATTGAGCATTCGTTGTAGCCACAACGTCGACATGGCATCTTCAGATACATTTGTGCCTGCTAAATCACGCATCTCTCGCAGCAGCTGGCTTGGTTTTTTGTTGCACAACTCCAACCCAGTCAAAAGTTTCACAAGCTGCTTCTCTTTTGATTCGCCGAATCGAGCAATAAGAATTTTTTTTAATTGTGTGTATTTACCTGTTTCCGGTGGGTTCTTCGCCACGTCCGAAACTTGACGCAGTGTGTCTGGGTCCAACGCCGTGATCACCGTGTAGAACTTGGACAAATCAGACGTTATTCTGTTCACGTGGAGTAAGCCATCAATTTGAGTGAACCAAAGTTCAGGGTCAGACGATAGAAACTGCGGTAGTTTGACTATACCCACTGTGTCGACGGCTACGTTGTTCTGACTTGTACCATTTGTATTTAATTTGTTCTCTGCTCCCAAGGCGATTTTATTCTCGTTATTCGGCATGTCGCCATTGTCCTCGTCGTTCGTCAGCATTCTTGTTTTTGCTTTTTTTTTAATTTAACTTGTTAAATCGTCGTCGGGGTCACCAATTATGGATTTAAAATAAAAGAGATTCCTTTTGTATATGTTCACTGACTTTACTTTTAATTCCAATATTTTTACTTTATATTATTGTGATAACAAGCTTTTGCAACTATCTAGAAGAGGCAGTTCCTTTTAGAATATACATTATACATATTTGAATTTTGAAAAACATCTGTCTAGCAGACTACAATGTCAAAAAGATTTTCGTGCAACCAATAACTAAATGGTGTTAGGAGCCATGTATCTTTTAATGGCTCATAGATGGATTGTTGGCGCTGGTACGACTGCCACACAGTCCACACAACTACCGCCACCTTTACGCGAAATCCGGAATTATTTCTTGCTAAAGTTGATAAACTAAGCAACGTACAAAATTATTTTTTGAAAAAATATGTAATTTAAACTCGGTTTTTTGTGACAAAATATGCGTAAATAAATATATATTTTTATTGGATCTGTTAGTTGACATGATACTTTGTTGTTCTGAGTAAAAATTGAAACATACGTGCATCAATATTCACATGAAAAACGTAGTTCAATATTTCAAAATATTGTTTGTTTTAAAACACCTGTATTTTCTAAACCAGTGTAAAATTTCAAGATCTGTCTCGATGATATTGCTGTTTTGGATATTACCTTTTAGCTGAGTTAGTGATCTCAGATGTATAGTACTCTGTCTTATCATGGTTTGGAAAATAGTAAATCGATTTTATACAAATTTTCCACAACACCTTTGGGAATTCTTTAAATAAAATATAACTGAGATGTTTTTTTAAAAAACTATTCCGATCATTTTCAAGAGGAAATTATGTTCTTTCAAGTGCATTAAGTTTCAATTCAGTAGCTCCAGTAATAATTTATCAGTTTGAGAAACAGAATGCCATTTTTTCCACTTTTGCTCGATTTCTGGGTAGAGGCTTCTTAAATGTTCTCCAATACGCTTGGACTGTACTATTAAAAATGAAATGCTTATTTAGCATTGCCCAGGCCCACAAAGTTATCTTCCAAACGACATCCCAAATAACAACGGTTACCTTGAAGAAAACCTTCTCAATTTCATTTTTCTAAATCTAAATCTAAAATTTAAAGGAATAATAAAAATAATCACTTTTATTGAACATAATAAATAATTTCCTGATGGAGTGGTTTCATTGCTTAGGAGTAAACAGGAACTTTGTAGAAGTAAAGAATAGAAATGAGAAAAAAATACTTACTTTATTATTGCCATATCACTGGAAATGCATTGTGTGAAAAGTACTCGTAATTCACCAGCTAGCTTGTTATGGTTATCTTCGCTGTGTGAATTATGCTGTGAAAAATTAAATTACATGAAAAGAAAGATACGAACATAAATACTTACACAATTTGTTTTACAATGTAGTACATCCTATTGCACGGTTGATCCTCGGCCGGAGAATGTTCATAGCTATATCCATGGAATTCAATTCGACTCACAAATAACTGCAGAAATAAATATATCTAACAGTTTGTACACTTTAGAGTTTCTTACTTGAATCGTCTTATCGAACCGTCGATTACCACCGCACTTCTTGAACACACAGCCAAGAATTAATTACTAAAACTTTTTTTTCATTTGCACTTTGATCGTAACATCCAATGAGATGGTGAATAGTGATTTTTGGCTCTCCTCTACCAACTCTTGGTTTAATTTTACGGCTATTAACTCCTTGTTCAAAGACAATGTCCCGATGGAGGGGTTTTAGTGCTTGAGAGCAAACAGGAACTTTGTAGAACTAAAGAATAGAAATGATTATTTACTATTATTTATGCTTATTCATTATTAGTCCGTTTCAGATGGAAAATACTTACTTATCATATTCGAACTCATATTAAAGAGCCATTTGGACAAAACTGTCGGGACTGAGTTTCTGCTGCTTAAGAAAGCCTTTGTAGTATCCCTGGAAACGCATTGCGTGCATATGTAGGTCACCAGCTAGCTTGTCAAGGTTGGGTTTTGCTGTTTTAATGTGTTTGTCCACAGCAGGAGAGGAGTTTACAGATCGTTTCTTAGCAGATTGTAAGTTTGTGGTTTAAGTGCCTTCAAAAATGTACAGATTATTTATTAAAAGAGAAAAATTAAATTACACGAAAGGAAAGATATGAAAATAAATACTTACACAATTGGTTTTACACATCATGAGTGCATTAGGTTCGGCCGGAGAATGTGCATAGCTATATCCATGGAATCCAATTCGACTGACAAATAACTGGAGAAATAAATTTGAACTAACAGTTTGTAAACTTTAGAAAGGAGTTTCTTACTTGAATAATAACTAGAACATTTTTTTCATTTGCACTTGACATTCTGAGAGAGGATTCCGCTCTCCCATTTGAGCGGCGCAGCGAACGGGGGTAGTGATAGTTGGCTGTCTAATATAGGTAGTCTGTTGTTGTTGTTAAATAAAAACAAGGAAACCAGACTTTCTCTATGAAAAGATATAAGTAATTTATTTATTGAAAACTAAAAGAACACATTTACCTGAGCCAAAAGCAAAAGTAAAAGTCAACAACAAGAAGTTCGTTAATGGTGGATTTACACCATCATGCACGCGCATTTTTTCAACAAAACCGAAAAGAGAGATCCGTTTATCCGCAGTCAATGCTAATAAGGTGTAAGAGTGAGATCACTTACTTTAACTTGATATAACATTATTATGGAGATTTGACAGATCACATGTAAACAAACAAATTTATTTTCATCGGTTTTGTTGTAGTAGAATTAAAAAATAAATAAAAACATGGATCTCGTAAAGGCTGAAGTATTAATAGTGTTTTCCATCTTGAGTAGGTGCAATCGGCGATGTGAAGCAGAGAAATGTCAAAAATGTATTATGGCGATTAAAACATATGATAGCAGCGCCCATTTTGTTTTATAGGAAATCGAAATTTCGTAAGCCATCGCTATAAAAATATCAACATGAATAGCTTTCCCATAATTCCTACCACGTAAACAAGATGGCCGACCTGAATACGTGTCACGTTTTTTTGCATGTTAGGTAATGCTGTCCCTTTCAGTCACACGGATATTTAGTATTTAGCATCCCTTTAATCTTACATGTTAGGATTGTGTGACCGTGTAAATCCACCATAATTCAAAATAATATGTCATTGACATCATGAGCGCCACCTGGTAAATAAGAACTTTAACTAAAATAATCTTAAGGCGCGTATACATTTAATAAATCCAATACTCCCACTTTTAGTTATAAGTTATACAAAACAAAACTTTAATATTTAAGATCAACAGCAAATTTAAGTATGAGATTAATATTTTAAAGATCAATACAAATTTCATTAAAATTCTTTGAAAAATAACTTATTGATTCTTATTCAAAACTATTGTGGATTGTGTTGGCTGCACACTATGGATATTCATCTTGAAGCAAAAAAATGGTGTTTGACCTTTGGTAAGGGCTTCTTCAAAACATCGGCCAGTTGTTCATCCGTTGGTACATATTCAAGATTGAATATACATACCATCTTCGTATTGTTCCCGTATGAAATGGTAACGTACATTTATGTGCTTCGTATAAACGTATGATATTCTGGATTCTTTACAAGGCGAATTGCACTTTGGCAATCCATGTAGAAAAACGGCTGTTGAATTTCATCTTGCAAAGACTCTGTCAAGAGGCCTTTTAACCAGACCAACTCCTCAATGGTATGTGAGGCTGCCATGTATTCAGACTTCGCTGTTGATAATGCGACTGATCGCTGACGCTCTGATCCCCAGGAAATGACACAACTTGCCCACTGCAAAACATATATCTGGACGTGTACCCACAGCTAGATACATCAAACGGCTTCACGGTAGAGGAAATCAACTTTCTTGTGGGCTTCAAAATCGCTTAAATTCTGTGAATTGTCTGAGGGTGTTGCCACTGGATTAGAATCCTGCATTCTGAAACGGTAAATTATTTTCTCTGCATACGCTCGCTGATTGATGTGAATTGATCCATCAGATTTCTGATCAATCTCGAATCCATGGAAATATTTTGCTACCGAAACTTTTATTTCAAACTCGTTCTGTAGATGCTCAATAACTTGAAGAATATCTGTTTCGTTCTCAGCCGCAATCAACTCATCGTCAACGCTAAAAGTATGATTCCATCTGCACAATGACGAATGAAGACGCAGGGATCCGATATACTTGTAGTGAAATCAAATTTCGATATAAAAGCGGTGAATTGTTTGTCCCAGCAACGGGAGCTGGCTTCAAACCGTAAAGGCTTTTATTTTTATTGCACACCCTTCCACTGCAGTCATCGAAACCCATCGGCTGCCTCATAAACACATCTTCCATCAAGTCTCCGTTGAAGAATGCGGTCGCGCTCGATACTGCCATCAGTTTTCTGCTTCAATTTATACACCCAACGATTGTCAATTACCTTATGGTCCTTTGGAGGTTTAACCAACGTCCAAGTACAATTTTGAGAAAGGGATTCCAACTCTTCGTCCATCGCCTTTTCCCACTGCTTATGGTCATGTGATGCAATTGCTTCTTCTTAAGATATTTGTTCTTCGCAAACTGCCATAAAAGCTGCTGCATGATTAGCTGATACTTTATCAAATGATAAACGTCGACGTGGCGGTGACGCAACTTCTTTTCTGAGACGTTTCTTAATCACGTTTTTGTTGTCCAGACTGCAACGGGCACCTTCATAAATATTGTCCACTGGTGTCTTCTGTGAATCCACCTCGGCACCATCTTCAACCTCGGCACCATCTTCTGACTCCAAAAACACCTCTCCGTTTGCCTCGTCAGTACTCTGCTCAACGTCACCAATATCTACAACAGACACTGCCTCCTCTATGAGAAAAGAAACATCACGTGCCACTTCTATGCAGTTCGTTTGAGCATTCCAAACTCTATACGCCTACGAGTTATTATCATATCCAACGAAAACACATTTAATTGCCTTTCGGTCCAATTTATGGCGATTCTCCTTTGGAATGTGTATGAAGAAGTCAGATCCAAAAATTCGCATATGATAAACTTTCGATTGTGTGTTGAACCACAGCTCGTACGGTGACTTATCTAGAATAGTGCTGGTTCCAGATCGATTTAGAGCATGAACAGCGGTATTCACGGCTTCCGCCCAGAATTTCTTGTCTATCTTCTTCGCATGAAGCATTGTTCTCGCCGACTCAATAATTGTTCGCATCTCTCTTTCTGCACAGCCATTCTGTTGAGGCGTATATGGTACTGTACGTTGATGGTGAATACCCATGTTGTTGAAAAATGACTTCAATTCAGCATTAACAAACTCCGTCCCATTGTCAGATCTCAGAAAACGAATGCTGTGATCTTGTTCCTTTTGTGCTATTTTCACAAAATACTTGATGTTCTGCGCCACTTCAGATTTGTGCTTCAAAAAATAAACACGACGAAAATGAGAGAAATCATCTTTCAGCAACAAAAAATACCTCGATCCACCTAGAGAATTTTCTTCCATCGGTCCGCACACATCTGCATGAATAATTTGTCCACAAGCTTTCGATACCTCGTCCCGAATCTTATAAACCACACGATGATGCTTTCCGTAGACGCATGCTTCAAAAGTGAACTCCTCGTCAACGAATTCGATGCCTTTCCTCAGCAGTAACTTTCTAACATACTGCATGTGTTGATGCCCGAGACGTTCATGCCAAACACGAAGTGAATCCTTTTTCGTAACTACATTTACAGAAACTCCTTCAATTTTCATTGACTGATCCTGGACAACTTCGAAAAACATCTTGAACAGTTTCTCATTACGAGCTCCCACTGCAACGACTTCATCTCCACTCGACATTTCACAAAATTTGTTGTCTGACCGCAACACATACCAACGATCCATGGCCTTTCCTGATGAAAATAAATTCAGATGAATTTCTGGAACATACAGCACATCTGTAATATGCTTCCGCATCCATTCACTGCCGTCTTTGTCAGCAGAAGAAAAAGAAATGTGACTCAAAAAAGCACCAGTCGATTTGGGTTTGGTCTCGTTCTGCTTACCTGGGCAGTCTCTCTTCCAGTGGCCCTTTTCACCACAAGAGAAACAAGCACCTTTGTGTTTTACAAATTTCTTTGTATTTCCTTGGAACGATTGGATGAATTAACTTTTTTCGGAAAATTACGCTTCACAACCAATGCTTCCACACTTTCAACTTCACCCTGCGCCTTCAGTCGAAGTTCCTCTGCCATGAGCCTTGCACGCAAGTTCGACATCGTCTGCTCAGAAGCACTCGTCGATTCCCAGGCATTGTGAAAATGGTTGAACTCCGCTGGCAGTGACATGAGTATCTTTGTCATTACCATAGAATCGGAGTTAACCAAAAAGAGTCTTTCATCTGCTATACGATTTCAATTAGCTTCGACAGGAAAGAAGCTATATCATCGGATCGATCTTTTGTGAAACTGTAGTACTTCTGTTGCAAAAACAAAATGCTAGACTTTGAAGCCGATTCGCAGTTCATTATTTGCAAAAGCGGCTGCTTATGACATGCACCAGAAATTGCACGACGTGCCTTTGCATCGGCCTTCTTCCATACAGTAATATCCGCTGCGTAATTTGTCGCACCAACCACCGGAGCAACTGAAGACCCATCAACAACGTCCCGCAACTCACCTGCTCCAAAAACAGCTTCATGAGAAACTTCCATATCAGCCAGTTGGAGCCACCCTTCAATCTATCAATTTGGAAACGATCTCCTTCCATGTCTCGCTTCAGATTTTCAGCAAATACAAACGCAAACAAAAGAACTTTTTAACTACTTAGACTTTACTGGTATGGTCTGGGCCCATAACCTGTTGTTGTTGTTAAATAAAAACAAGGAAACCAGACTTTCTCTATGAAAAGATATAAGTAATTTATTTATTGAAAACTAAAAGAACACATCTACCTGTGTCAATAGCAAAAGTAAAAGTCAACAACAGGAAGTTAGTTAATTCAAAATTATATGTCATTGACATCATGAGCGCCACCTGGTAAATAAGAACTTAAACTAAAATAATTTTAAGGCGCGTATACATTTAATAAATCCAATATCTGTGCTAGGAACCTAGTCCGAGTTCAAATGATCACAGAGATTCGCACTTTTTCCTAAACAGTAGATAAGTACATATTTTGCAACCGCTATGGTTTTATTTTATTTTAAATATATTTCCCAAGATTACATTAGCCGTTTTTTTTTTTTTTGCAATCGTATATGGGCTTAGCAAATTTTCCATACAAATACGCAATGCTATATAGGATTCGTCAGCCCGGATAATCATCCGGGCTTATGCCTAAGCCCAGATAAAAACTGTGCTACCAATCTATGATTACTTTAAATGTTATCGAAATTTCTATCGATTGTGTCAAAATGACATTAATCTGACAACCAAAATTAGTTAAAAAAAAAAATAATACACAAGAGAGTACCTCACAACAACGACAACGTCGCGAATATTTAATAAAAAAGAAAAATTCCGTAACTAAGAAGGAGTATCCAAACCACGTTTCGGAAAATTAAAAAGTTGACATTATAATGTGATTGGATACAAAAAGTATAACTGGAAATGTGAGAATCGCGTAGTTGTTTCAAAAAATGTTTTCGGTGCGAATATCGAACATCCGCATCACCGCCTTCTTGTACTTCAGCGATAACCTGTTCATTTGATTGATTAATAGTGGCAAATGTCTTTCCAGATTTGCTTCTGTGTCATTGATTGTTGATAAATATATAGAATGAGATAAATAAGTAAGGTAATCGAGTAAGCAAATAACATCTTGCTGTAAAGTTCAGGAGCTTGGTGTTCTTCTTATTTTTTTTTACCACGAAGTTATGATCTGGACTAAAGGGATTTTAACCCTCCCACTCTACTGTATCCTTACTGGCCCAAGGTCCTCAAGGTAGTCTGTAAAGTCTCCTCTACTAAATCATCCTCTTTTTTTTCATTTGACAGTGACCTTTCGCGATGTCAAATGTATGTCAACTAGATAGTGCTGCCAAGTCAAAGTTAGGCGTTTTTTTTGTGTTTCATCTAAGCCTATATAGGATTGCTGAACGGTCAGACCGATTCTAGACCGTCAACCGGGAATTTCTATTGAGTCCTTTTTATAGAAGGATAGAACGATCATGGCTGATGCGTTGAACGATTTTCAACGGTTGCGAATATTTGCGAAAGACCACGATTTCAATGTCGCATCGAGGTCGACAAAGGGATGGCTATTTAGCGAGCGAAACGACGACGAATAAAACGATAGTGTTTCCTCTTAGGGTTTTGAATACAATTGTTAAAAGCTTTATTTTGGCAAGGGTATTTATACAAATTTTTGAGAGAGAGGTAACGTTAAATTCAAATATTTAAAGTTTAAGGCGAATTCAAAAAATACATTAATTATGGTGGATGGTCTAAAAGAAGCGCCAGATTTGAATATTGAATGAAGAGATAAGTTTACATGTTACTTGTATAATATATATATTATGTACAATAGTGAAATGATCTTAACATAGATGATGATAACGATGTGATGATGATGACGAAGTGATGAAGCTGATATGAGGATAGTTCTGCCCCAACATTCCGCCTCCTTTGAAAGGACTTACTTTCAAGACGGTATCGCTGCAAGTTTCCGGATGGGTCGTCTGAACTCTCCTCGTGGCGTTTTTACATCAGCGACTCGTACTCGACCATCTGGACCTTGGATGACTTTTGTGACTCTCCCAATAAGCCACTTCTGCGGGGGTAAGTGATCTTCGTGCACGATGACTAGGCTTCCAACCGCAACATTTGGACTGAATGATGTCCACTTTGAACGACCTTGCAGTTCATGGGCGTACTCTGTTGTCCACCGTTTCCAAAAGTGAGTTTTGACGGCATTTATTCGCCGCCATCTTTGAATGTAACTGATTTCCGCAACTTCCACTGCTAGCTCAGGAACTGCCTTCAACGATGACCCAATAAGCAAGTGTGCTGGCGTGAGTGCTTCGAAGTCGTTAGGATCTTCTGACATCTGGGTAATGGGCCTTGAGTTCATAACTGCTTCAATTTCCACCAGTGCAGTTCACAACTCCTCAAATGTTAGCTTAGCACCTCCCAAGCTACGGTACAGATGGCCCTTTGCGACTTTAACAGCTGCCTCCCAAATCCCACCGAAGTGGGGTGCCCTGGGGGGTATAAAATGAAAGTTTATTGTGGCATTAGTACAAAAAGTAATAATTGATTGTTGATTGACTTTTTTAAACAGCATTTCGCGCAATTCTACTAATTTGGATTGAGCGCCAACGAAATTTGTTGCGTTATCGCAATGGATATCTCTGGGGAGCCCACGACGACCTATCATCCTTTTCAAAGCTGCTATGAAGGCATCGGCTGACAGATCCGACACAGCCTCCAAGTGGACTGCCTTTGACGAAAAACAAACATAGACTGCAACATAGGTTTTATACGGTACTTTGCCACGAATTTTAAAATGTGTGTATATGGGACCGCAAAAATCCACCCCACAGCAAATGAAGGGACGAGATGGAGTCAACCTTTCAGCTGGCAAATCTCCCATCACGTGCTCAAACAATTTTGGACGATATCTGACACAATGAGGACACTGTCGAACCGTCTGGCGTGCCAGCTCCCGAATGTTGGTTATCCAGAATCGCTGTCTCGTGAGTGCAACAAGAGATTTTGTACCGGCATGGTAGTTCGAAAAGTGCAGGTGTCGAACCAGATTTCTAGTAAAATTAGAGTTCTTGGGAAGTAGAAGAGGGTGCTTGCATTCTTCTGGAATGTTAGCGTGCTTTAATCGACCTCCCACTTTTAACAGAAGGAGGCCATTTTCATCTTGAAGAAAAGGACTTAACCATTTTATGGATCCTTTTAGTTTTGATTTCGTTTTGATTGATTCGATTTCTTTAGCGAAGGATTCGATTTGAATCACGTAAACAATTCTATGTAGAGCATTATCTAATTCCTTGACCGTTAGATATTTGTCATGTGAAGACGCTGCATTTCTTACGAGGCTAAGAAACCGCTCGACGTACGCAAAAATTCGAATAGTTTTGGTGTATGAACTGAATCGATCTAAAACCTCAAGAAGATAGTTTCGTTTCTGTTGTTGACAGCTCAAGACTGTTTTTCTTATCTCCAAAGCAGATTCATATGGAGAAAGAGGTATCCCTACAGTGTATGGCCACTTTCGTTCACATTGACGTAGGAAAGGTGGTCCCGTGAACCAGATTGACTTATCCAGTTCTTCTACCGTGCATCCTCGAGAGACCACATCTGCCGGATTGTCGTGTGTTGGCACATGTCTCCAACGGACATGCCTCGTTTTTTCCTGGATTTCTGCTACCCTATTTCCCACGAACGTTTTTAATTTTGAAGAGTGCGTTGATATCCAGTGCAAAACAATTGCGGAATCCGTCCAGAAGAAAGCTCCTGTGTAATTGTTACCGAACATTGGTTGAATTTTTACCCAAAGTTTTGCTAAAAGATGGGTTGCGCAGAGTTCTAAGCGAGGGAGTTGCTTCTGTTTGGCAGGCGCTACTCTAGATTTAGCGACTAAAAGTTGTATTCCTACAGACCCTGAAGAATCTGTGGTTCTCAGGTATATGCAGCAGCTATATGCCTTCATGGATGCGTCTGCGAACCCATGTATTTGGTAGCTTCTTTTATCTTCCATAAAGACGTATCGAGGAACCGAAAGATTTTGCAGTGAGTGCAGGTCCTCAATGAACCGTCGGCACTCAATGTCAATGGTTTGTGGGATGGATGCATCCCAATCCACTTTCTCGATCCATAACCTTTGCAGAATGATTTTTGCCTGTATTATAATGGGACTTAACAAACCCATTGGGTCGAAGAGCGAAGATGAAAGAGAGAGAATGGATCTTTTTGTATATTTGGGATAGTTTCGATTGGGCTTGTAGGAAAAGCTAAATTCATCGGTGAGAGGATTCCAAGCAATCCCTAATGTACTCGTAAGATTGGATTCAATCACTCTAATCTCTTGTTCTTTAGCTTCCTTGACGAAATTAAGATGGTTACTGTTCCATTTCGACAGCTCGAACCCAGCCGAATTCAGAATTGCAACGACTTCCTTTCGTGTTTGTGTAAGCGTTTCGATGTCGTCCGCTCCGGTCAACATGTCGTCGACGTAAAAGTCCGACTTTAAATCCGAAGCACCAAGGCTCAGTTGCTCTTGATTTTTCTCAGCCAAGTACTGAAGGCAACGGATCGCTAAGAACGGCGCCGATGACGTACCATATGTTATGGTGTTTAATTGGTACGTTTGTACTGGAGTTTGAACATTTTCTCTCCATAAGATGAACTGAAGTCTCCTTTGCGATGGGTGTACTAATACTTGCCGATACATCTTTACGATGTCTGCGGTCAGGGCATATCGATAAAGTCGAAACCGGAGCAACAGTATAAGAAGTTCGTCCTGTATTGTAGGACCGACCATAATAATCCCGTTTAAGGAGATCTGTGACGAAGTACAACAAGATGCGTCGAATACAACGCGGAGTTTCGTAGAAGCGCTATCAGGTCTAATAACGCATTGATGCTGCAAATAGTAATGGGGTATTGCAAGATTTGGGTCTGTGACAAGAGACATGTGGCCTAACGATTCATATTCCTTCAAGAAATTAACGTACTGAACTTTCAACGAAGTATTTTTAGATAACCTACGCTCGAGTGACAAAAACCTTCTGAAGGCAATATCGTAGGAAACTCCAAGGCAGATGGGATCCTTTTTTAGAGGTAACTGAACCATTAGTCGACCGTTCGGTAGAATTTCGATGTTGTCCTTGAAGTGCGACTCACAGTCCTTCTGCTCCTCTGACCATTTTGACCGATGTTCTTGGAGTTCTTCCAGTTCCCAGAACTTTTCGACGTATTGATTCAGTGAATCCTCCGTTACGTTGAAACAGAATTTCTTCTTTTCGTGAAGTTGAGTTTTGTATCTTCCTGATACAATCCAGCCTAGTGTAGTTCGTTGTAACATTGGAAGTCCTTCAGCAAGTTTGATCTGACCTTCTTGCAGCAAATCGAAGAACGCTTCAGCACCTAACAGCAAATCGATACGCGAAGGCTGATTGAAGCGCTCATCCGCGAGCTCTATATTTCCAGGAAGATTCCAACCTATGGTGTTAAGAGCTGCTTCCGGCTGATACCCTGTGATGGATGGTGCGACTAAAAATTCCAAAGAAACCTCGAAATCGCTGTATCTGGAGCGAATTGTGGATCTGGTTTGATATTTCATTTTTGTTTCGGACACACCTATTCCCACGATGTCAACGTTCTTCCTTTGTGTCTTGAGACAGAGCGAATTTGCAAATTTCTCGTTTACAAAGTTGACTTGTGACCCGGAATCAAGTAGAACCCTACCCAACTGAAAACCTCCTGAAGAATCTTTGACTAGCACCAGTGCCGTTGCCAAAATAACTTGTGCCGCAGAGGCGTGGTCCATTTCTGAGGCAGAATGCACTGCAGCAGATGTAGATGGTGCATCCTCACTTCGAGAAGAAGTGTTTGTTGGTTGGGGTATATGCAAAAGACTATGGTGTAATTGTTTGCATACCTTACACCTGTAAGTCGAGGGGCATTTGGAAACGCTGTGACCTTTTCCTAAACAATTCAAGCAAAGCCCTAGTCTCCTAGCATTCGAAAATCGTTCCATAACTGATAGCTCATTGAAACTTAAACAACTTGTAATTGAGTGATTATTGTTTTGACAAAAGAAACAAGATCGTTGATTCACAGATAGCGAAGTTTGAGATCGTTGATTGGAAGAAGACGACTTTGGTTTGATGGACCATTTGTGGACAGGCTCTGATCGAAGCTGCTTGTTATCCCTTGTTTCCAGGTACTGGCACCGTTTGCTAAGGACACTTGCACACTCGTTCCACTCAGGTAGCTTCCTGTAGTCCAGTTGTTCGTCCCACTTGGATTGGGTATCCGTATCAACCTTCGACATGGCAATTTGTATAATTATGGCATTACATATATTCTCAAATGATCCTATTGAGAGTAATGAACTAAATAACGCAGAAATATTGTCGACCAAACTCCTTAATAAAACAGGAGACGCTTTCGGAACCTTGGGTAACTCGATTAACTCGGAAATATATTCCAGAAAGATGAGGCAATCATTGTCATAGCGCTCTTTAAGCCTTAAGAGTGCTTTTGGATAGTTTTCCTCTGTGACTTGGAAAGCCTTGACTGTACCGAGAGCTTGATCGGTCAAGCATGACAGCAAATAATTAAACTTTTCTATTTTAGTTAAGCTCAGATCATTATCCACAAGATTGTTGAAAGAATTTATAAAATTCTTGTAATCAGAGTACCTCCCACTAAACCTAGGCAATCGTTGTTTAGGGAGATGACTGATTGTATGCGGAATATAAGTCATGTCTGCAGCACTGCCGCGCCTCCCAGTTCCCAACAGCGAAAGAATTCTTGTTTTGGCAGTAATGTACAGCTCTTCTATTTCACTGCGGCAGTTATCAGTGGGTACCAAGCCTTCTATTTTAGTCTGGTATACTAAGATTTGTTTGAAGTAGGACTCCAGAATCCCTAGACGACACTCCAGTTCGGTCGAGGTGAATGTGTTTGCATTGGACTCCACCACATTCTTTATACGAGATATGTTACCTTTAGTGGAAGCCCGTTGCTGCTTTAATTCATCTATAGTCGGTTCATTTGCCATCCTGACTGACGATTGTGAACGTTATAAAAAGTATTCCCAAAGCGGTATCGACTGAATTTCGATGACTTCTTATTAAAGCGAATTCAAACAAACTCATTGACCAAATAGAAGTTTTAGCTGGCGACACCTAATTCCAACGTATTATTTTCAGAAGTGAACAAACGACGGCGAAACAGTCCGAGGTAAATAAAAAATGAAAATAATCTCTAAATGCGACAATTATTATCCCACTAACTGAAGAGAGCGACGAGTTAGTCCTAAAACTAGTTTTTTCAACAAATAATAGTTGTATTATGAATGTCATACAAGTCGATCTGTTGGCTGTGATTTATCAGACAATTGGCGAAAACGACAGATGAATTCCAATGATGATGAATTTCCAAAAAAGAGAACTTTCTTTCAGTGCAATGATCATGCAGCAAGGTCTCCCGCGACGACGACGACGAAAACTCCGATGAGCGATGCGGTGTGGGCGAAATGAAGATCGATGCACTGAATTCAAGTAGGTATGTGGTGATTGCAAGTTGTGGATTGTGGGTGGTACAGCATGCGAGAGTACGAGCGAACGAGAGTAAAAAGCGAATACGAAAAAAATTCAATAGTGTGGTGGGGAAAAAAATTCGAATTCAAATTTTTGGGCGAAAGCTTTTATTCGGTGTGTGTGTGTTCTAATTGGCTACAAGGGTGGAACTTAATTAAGCTCTTTTTGTGGATTCTAGCGAGTTTGTACCAGCGATAGCTAAGTATGAATTTATCAAGATTTCCAATGATAAGCGAACATAATTTTTTTTTCTTAAAAAACTGACGATTTGATAGATACAACTTTTTGATTTATATATTATTTTCCCATAATTGACGAGATGGCGAGAATGGCGACAAATGTTGTTCCTAAATATATAGCTTTAAATATTCATGCAGCATGCAGGTCTTAATTACATCAAATGTGCGTTTATTTGGTGTACATACATAATGATGTTCCACTTTCTCGGAATTTAATTTCGTTTGTGGCGACGAGTTATTTCATTGACTATCACACATTTGAATAATTAGACTTATAGTCGGACGTACCTGGGTGAGAGATGTTATACTTATCTCCCACGTTATTGCCTTGTTGATCTGCAGCCTGGTGTTCCTCCTGGGTATTCTTTTGACTGCTTCCACTGCATTTTCGGGTTGCCTCTCCGCCTTCACCAACACTATGCACTCGCGTAACCGAAAGCGCGACGCGATTTTGAACAAAGTTTTATTGTGCATTTAATGATTTTTTTTTTTGATAGTTTTTCACTATGATGCACTTTGTCTTTTGAAACGTAAATGGGTGGGTAATCACTTTAACCACGTTGGGCGCCAAAATGAACGGTCAGACCGATTCTAGACCGTCAACCGGGGATCTCTATTGAGTCCTTTTTATCGAAGGATAGAACGATCCTGGCTGATGCGTTGAACGGTTTTCAACGGTTGCGAATATTTGCGAAAGACCACGATTTAAATGACGCATCGAGGTCGACAAAGGGATGGCTATTTAGCGAGCGAAACGACGACGAATAAAACGATAGTGTTTCCCCTAAGGGATTTGAATACAATTGTTAAAAGCTTTATTTTGGCAAGGGTATTTATACAAATTCTTGAGAGAGAGGTAACGTTAAATTCAAATATTTAAAGTTTAAGGCGAATTCAAAAAATACATTAATTATGGCGGATGGTCTAAAAGAAGCGCCAGATTTGAATATTGAATGAAGTGATAAGTTTACATGTTACTTGTATAATATATAAGCTGATATGTGGATAGTTCTGCCCCAACAGCAAAAAAAAAACACGCCTATTGTAAAAAATGCTGTGAACGTTAGAATTCGCATTAAGGATATACTATCCTTTAGAGGCAATCGTGTTTCTTTTGGGTTTTCCTTTTCTAGATTGAGAATGCGTTTAGTTACGTTGTGGAATCACAAGTAGGTCCCATAAACAGTACAATGTGTATGGGGGGCCATGCTGCCCCCCTGCAAACCCATTGCTTGGGTTCACTGTTAGCTTTGGGATAGGTGCGAGGTCCATTGCGACATCACAAACAGATCCCATAAACAGTACAATGTGTATGCTTGAGTTCACTGTTCGATTTGGGATAGGTGCGAGGTCCATTGTGAATTCACAAGTAGATCCCATAAACAGTACAATGTGTATCAATAACATAATAATCAATAACAAGCCCTATTTACATTTTAGTTATCAATTATATATATATATATATAGATATAATATACACATGTATAAATATATGTACATATGTAATAAACATAACATTTTCATGCTCAAGTGTGAACTCTTCCACTCAAGTATTTTGTTATCAACTCCACGTATCCTCTCGCGATGGTCAGTCACCTTGACGTGTGTACCATCATTGCATTCGATGGTACCGGTGCAAAAATTCAACGGGCTGTCTAAGGGCCACCCATGGCAGACAGGCCGATTGATGAGCGCCAACCAAGAACTGGCCAGGACTTAACGTCCATCCACCCCTAATCCAGAGAGTCATGCGACCCTTGCTTATTGGATGGTTTGCAGCCAGCGGTATCCGGCTGCATTTTAGCGGAGCCTCTCTAATACCGGGCCACCTCAGAGAGTAACCATGGCCTTACCACGATAATGCGGGGCTCTGGCATGATTGTCCGTCTTTCCCGCGCTACTCGTGGGATATGCCAAAACAGAACAAACAAAAAAACAAACTAAATAGAATGCGGGGACAGACCGCAGAGGAAGTCATTGGTCGGATGGAGCAGGACATGCATGACGACCGCCAGGCACATGATAGACGAACAAGTCGAGAGGGAGGCTCTAAACTGGTGCAACCCAGCACCAGTCAAAGAACCATCGTCACCTTACGACAAGCCACGGGAGTGCCAAAAGGCCTGGAAGGAAGCCCGGTGGCACAGACAGGTTCATGCAGTGGGGATGGGAGCCACATCCTAACCCCCTCCCTGTCCGGGAAAGTAATTGTGGACGGAACTAGTGCAGCGGGAACGAGCATAGCTCAAGTACCAGCCCCCGAACCCCCCGGGAACAATACCGGAAGGAAGAGGAATAAGCCAGCCTTACCTCCATCTGGGAAACCAGGCGCGAGGGACGACCCTCTGCGAATGGGACTTAGTGATGCTGGCACTAAATGGTACCTCCGCTACCTCAATAAAGGCTTGAGGACTGAGGAAGCCAAAAGGAGGGCTGAGGAGCTTCGGGCCAAGCCCCAAAGCACAGAAGTGGCGGCGGGGAAAAGGGGAAACAACAACATCACCCCCCCACAACAAATAAAGCCAAGAAGCAGAAGGTGGATGAAGGTACCGAGAGGGCCACGGGAAAGCCTGCAAAAGCGAGCGCCACCGTGGTCGGTCGAAACTATGCTACGGCGGTAAAAACCTTCCCGGCTAGCGGTAGACACGGCACAGGTGCGATTGCTGAGCAGGTTGCTGTTCTCCCGGTGAAATATCCGCAGGAGATCCTCAGTAACCCAGACCTGACGGCACTTGAAGACGCCATTATGTTGGAAATGGCCTTCGGATGGGAGCATACGCTCAAATTCCAGGGCATACATTTCAAACATGGAATGCTCTTAGTTGACTGCGAGACTACGCAGACAGCTGAGTGGCTAAAGGCAGTAGCCCCAAAGCTGGGGAAATGGAAGGGGACATGCGTTATGGCATGCAGTGGGACAGATATACCATGGTCCTACTCCATAACGATCTTCCTTCCACACACTGCAGAACAAGAAGCTAAAACCTCATTGGCACTGCTGGGAGCACAGAATGTGGGACTTAACGTCCAGGCGTGAAAGGTTCTCAACTGTCGAAAAGAGGGAACCGGGCAGGTACTGGCTCTTGGCATCGACCGAGAATCCTTCGACGCCATAAAATCAAAAAAGGATCTCTGAGCTACCGATTCGGCAGGGTTGCGGTGTGCGGACTCAAGAGGTCGGACGAGATCTCTGGGCAAACAGCGCAGTCAGCATCGAATCTGAAATCGCAGAGCGCACAGTCCGAGGTAGAGCATATTGCTCCTCCGAAGATTAAAGCACCTTCTTCCGTTGTCCAATCGGCGGAGCAGGCTCCTGAGGAGACCGAGGAGTCTATGTCCATCTCGGAGAGCATGATCTCTGAGGGGGAAATGGACAACACGGTCATCGACCTCTTCCAGGAAATCACCCAGGAGGAGGAAGATTCGTTGCTGAAGGAGGACGGCGCAATTGCCCCGCGCGAGCAATAGCTCGATGAACCCCGCCAACAGAAAAATTAAACTAGCACAGGTAAACATCCACCATGCTATAGCCGCCTCGGCTACTACATCTAGGATGTTTACCTGCCAAAGCATAGGGCTAGTACTGATCCAGGAGCCATGGATCCTGAAAGGACAAGTCAGAGGATTGGCGAGCAAGGATGCAAAAGTAATATGGGACACTCGGGCCGAGAAACCGAGAGCTTGCATTCTAATAAACAATAACTATAAATTTATTGTACTTTCAGAATACGCGACATGAGATCTGTTGCCAACTCAGGTACATCTGGACGTTGAAGGATGTCACCGCACCATTGTCATCGCATCGGCGTATTGTAGCCGGTTGTATCATCCCAAATGCAGCGACTGGTGTAGCATTGCAACAAGCTCCGCATGCCGCTCCTCATAGGGTGCGATGCAAATGCCCACAACATCATATGGGGGAACCGACACCAACATCAGGCGTGAGTACCTACTAGAATTTATTATGAGTTCGTCACTTGATATTATAAACGTGGGAAATACCCCCACTTTTCTAACTAGGGTCAGGGAGGTAGTACTCCACCTCACGCTTGGTAGCCCAAGCGTAAGTAAATTAATTAGTAACTTAGAGAGAGAGAGCGCAGTGGAAGGCATAACAAACGCCATCATCTCTGCGTTCGAAGAAAACTGTCCTCTAAGTAGAGAACGGGAAAGCAAACAGATGGCGTCTGGAGCAATAACTTGTCAAAACTAAGATCCGAGGTGCGGAAGCTTTTCAATAAAGCAAAGCGCAGCGGAGAGTAGCAAAGCTACCAAATGGCCCTTACGACATATAATAATGAAATCAGAAAAGCTAAAAGAAATAGCTTCAGGAAATTCTGTGAGACAATCAGCAGCACTCCTACTGCAGCAAGGCTACACAAAGCTCTCGCGAAGACAGGAGGAGTGGCGATATCTCTGAGGAAACCAGATGGCGAGTTCACGGAAGATGAGGATCAAAGGGCACTATTGCTACTAGAAACTCACTTTCCTGGCAGCTCGCCTAGTACTGAGCTAGGAATCAATACCGCTTCAATCAGACCTCGGAGGGAAGACTGTTAAATAACATCAACCATCTGTTCTGAGGGACGACTGAAATGGGCAATAAATTCCTCTCAGCCTTTTAAATCTGCCGGAGTGGACGGCATTATACCCGCCCTTCTACAAGAAGGGCAAGTTGTACTAATACCACACCTGCTAACAATAAGAAGGAGCAGTATTGCCTTGGTCCACATACCAATGCAATGGAGACGAGCAAGAGTTGTGTTTATACCAAAAGGAGGGAAAAAAGACCACACACAGCCAAAATCGTACAGACCCATCAGCCCTACATCATTTCTTGTGAAGATGACAGAAAAGGTTGTGGACAATTATTTAAGGGAAGTACTGAACACATCCCCCTTACATCATCGTCAGCATGCATACAGAGCGGGCAGTTCAACAGAGACCGCCCTATATAAGCTGACGGAGATAATTCAAAGTGCATTGGAAGCAAAAGAAATAGTACTGTGCACTTTCCTAGACATAGAGGGAGCATTTGACAACACCTCACATGAGGCGATTAAACGATCCCTGGATAGGAAAGGAGTTAACAGTACAGTATCCAACTGGATGTGTGAGCTGCTGAGCACTAGATCAGCAGAGACTCAAACACCATCTGGAACCATCAGAGTGAACACAACAAGAGGATGTCCACAGGGAGGGGTACTATCACCCTTAATGTGGAGCCTAGTTGTAGACGAACTGCTAAAAAAATTAACCAGCTTTGGCATCAACTGTCAGGCGTACGCCGATGACATTGTATTGATTGCCAGGGCAAGTTCGAAGAAACCCTTGGGGGCAGTATACAAAGGGGGCTTAAAGTAACCAAGGAATGGTGCCATACTGTCGGACTTTAGATCAATCCGGCGAAAACAACGATAGTACCATTCACAAGGAAAAGACAACTTCAAAGACTTAAGGACATCAGCCTATCAGGCACGACACTGATACCAGTCAAAGAAGTAAAATATCTCCATCTAGATAGTAAACTCCTCTGGCGAAAACATACAGAGGAGATATCCAAGAAGGCCACCCGCGCTCTCATGATATGTAGGAGCCTAGCGGGGAAGGCATGGGGATGCAGCCCAAACATCCTGCGATGGATGTACACTGCAATCGTGAGACCAATGATCACATACGGAGCGGTAGCATGGGCGAAACGAACCAGTCTAGTCACAACGCGAGAGACACTCGGCAAAGTGCAAAGACTGGCGTGCCTGTGCATTACCGGAGCAATGCGTAGCTGCCCAACCGCAGCCATGGAGGTGTTATTGGAACTGACCCCTCTACATATCATGGTGATGAACGAGGCAGACAAAACAATCCTTAGGATGGCAAAGGAGGGAATTGGGAGAGGGAAATGCATCGGTTCGAAAGAACACGGTGACTTACTCAAAAAACTCTCACTTCTTGGCATACCTAGGGACGACAGCATCAGGAAATTCAACTTCGAGAAGAATTTCCAGATAAAGCTCAGCAATAAGGAGAACTGGAGCAATGAATCCACAACTTATGGACTGAGCAACCACCCAACAAAGTGGTACACGGACGGCTCGAGGACCGAGGAGGAAACTGGTGCAGGAGTGTTTGGGCTAGGAACTAAGCACTACGAATCCGTGGGCAAATGTACCAGCATCTTCAAGGCAGAAATATGTGCCATAGACAGGTGCGTTCGAATCAAAGTCGAGAAAAACTACAGGAATTGCAACATAGCAATAATGTCTGACAGCCAAGCAGCCGTAAAGGCTCTTGACGCCTACGTTATCAATAGACTAGGCAAGAATAACAGAATTTCCATCTGCTGGGTACCTGGCCATGTTGGCATTACAGGCAATGAGACAGCGGACTCTCTGGCAAGAAAAGCGGCAGAGGAACCCTTCATAGGACCTGAACCGTTCTGCGGGATAGGAGAACACACTATACGCGAAGAGTTCAAGAGACTCGAGGAAGAAACAAGGGACAAAACCTTGCTCAACCTCCAAGGTCTAAGGCAAGCAAAGAAACTCTTAGGAAATTACAACCAAAAGAGATTCAAAGCTTGTATCGGCCTTAACGAAAACAACCTAAGAATCCTAACAGGCCTCCTCACGGGGCACTGCAGACTCAAGGAGCACCTGAGGAAAATGGGCATACCGGAGGACGGGCTCTGCAGATTCTGCAGTGAAACCGCCGAAACTCCAGACCATATACTGGAATCCTGTGGGGCACTGGCCCACAAAAGGATGAAATATTTGGGCAGGCACCAAATAACAGACAAGGACATACAAACCATGGACCCACAGCTCATTCTCAGATTCATCAAAGAAACTGGACTTAACGCTGTGCTATATGGAGTGTGACCTGCCAAGGATAAATCAGAGGTATACCTCGACATGATTCACAAAGAAGTATCTAGAGAGTGTAACGAACCCTGTCATCGCTCACCAGCAATTTAACGACAGCAACTAAAACAGCATTTATTCCCGTAAATGCAGTGCAACCACACCTTAAGATTGCTGCGCCAGCGGAATAATTCTGAAACTTCCAATAGGAAGGGCTGAACGCTACCTTAGCGACAGAGACTGCAATTCGAAAAAGAATTGTCAACGGCGGCCTTTTTCAATTAGACGTCGCTTCAACCAGACCTGCCAAGGAAAATCCCGAAGAGAAAAATCGCCTAGGAGGAGTGGATTCGGGAAGCAAACCCCCTAATCGATCAGCATCCACAACCAGGAAGACGGAGCAGCCATTAAGCTGTCTAAAACCGACCAGGCACCAGAGCCAGCAGACATTGGCCGCGATATTTCGCGCGAAGCCATCTTTTTGCGTCCTGTATTGGGCAAAGTTCGTTCGGCGCCGTGCCGCATCGCACTCGAGGGTAGAACCGCATCTCCGTACGGAGGAAACACTTCCCCAAGAGGCGATACGGACCGGACTGAAAAGAACGTCCGACGAGGACGATGAAAAACACGAGACCAAGCGCTCGTACAACAGTAAGAACACCAGTAGGTTTAGCCATAGGCGACACCATGTAAGTATGCGCAGAAAACCCCGTGATATTCTCCCAAGCTGACGTCGAGTTAATCTAATTTTTCAGAAGCATCCAGTGTCCGGCGTAAGCGGCCCGACCGTGCAGACATTGCATCGACCGGCGGCCCAGCGCGAATGCGCGTAGTCCGGTAGCCCTAGCATCGAAAGGACTGCGAGTCCGACAGCACCCACAAGGCGGAGACGTCCGCGTAGAATCGTCAGAGATCCTCAATCAGAGGCAACACCAACAGCAGCAACACCGTACCAGCTCCAGCACCACCACGTCCAAGCACAACAGCAGAACCAGAAGCAGCAGTGAACGCAGTTTTATTTTTAGTGTAACACAGTTTCGCGTCTTTTTGGCAGGGAGACTGCCTAACAGCCCCGTCCTGTACTTATTTTCTTTTATTTGCACACATTAAAGTGTAATTATATAATAATTTGTACGTATTCTACGTATTTAATTAAGCTAGTTCGGCGCTTCACGCCTCATTCGACGTCGGGCGTCGCGTTCTTTCGACTCTGGAGTCACATATCTCCATTCGTGTCCGCGGATTCAGCTATTCGTAGCCTAGTATTTTCGTATCGCGTAGATGTTCGCGTCCGCGTGCAAGCAGTGCTCAACGCGAGTAACAGTTTTTCTTTTCCTTCACGGAAGCATCGTTACTTTCTTTTTTTCTACTCGGCAGATAGATTAACTCAAGCAAATTCCGTCTTAACCCGCAAGGGTACTTCTCTGGAGAGAGGTAACGGGCGTAACGACCCTGCGGACCCTAGTCACAAAAATCCAGAAGCGTCTGACCCATATTGGGCGGCTCCCTGGTCAGCGTCTGTTCTCCATGTCAGGAGCGGCTGTGCACAATTAAAAAAAAAAAAAAAAACGTTTAAACTTTTCACAAAAGTTAAAATTAAAACATGCAATGAACAAAACAAAAGATTTTAATACCCCAGGTGGTATGCCATCTAAAGTGGTAAATCCACCCTCTTCGGAGGTCGGTCCCATGGATTCTGGGGGGGGGGGGCATTTATTGCTTACCGAGAACCCTTTTGGAAAAAGTAAGAGGGTAGAGAGATCACCCCATCATCATGTAAAATGGATGAATCCCAAACTCTGAATGCAAAATATTCAGAAGTCTGCAAGGAAAGAGATGGGTTTAAGCAACTAAACGAGACATTAATCCAAGAAATTAATAGTCTAAAGCAGGAGTTGCAAACGTTGAAAAATCAGATCAACAGCCAAAACAAAGAAAAAGAAATAATTAAAGTAGTTGAGTTCTCAACTGATGAGGAAGAACTACTGAAAGAGACAGAAAGAAAACCCAAAAACGGGAACAAAAATAAAAAACGGAAAATGAGCACATCCCCAAAGATCTCATCTCCGGAAGAAAGCTATCAAGCTACCAATTATGTTCCAAATAAAGAAAATAAAATTCAAAAGTCAGTCAAACCTCCTCCAATTATTGCTCTGGAAATTACAAAGTATGAAAGCTTAGTTAAGTTATTGGAGGAAAATAAAATTAAAGCTATTACAATGCTAATAAATGGCAATGACATTAAAATAAATGGAGATGAAGAAGATTCTTATAGAAGACTTACCAAAATACTTAACCAAAAAAAGGTGCAATGGTACTCTTATGAGAATAAACAAACTAGGCCAATTAAGGTTGTTGTAAAGAAACTACACTTCTCATGCTCGCCAGAGAGTGTAGTTACAGATCTAAGAAGGAAAAACCTAAAGATATTAGAAGTTGTCAATATGCTAAAATCTAAAAGCAAAGCACCGCTTCCAATGTTTATGCTAACTTTTGAGCACGACGAAAATATCAAAAAGATATACGATATTAAAGACATCCTTGGAATGAAGGTAGAGATTCATGCCGTAAGGAAATCAAAACTTGTACCACAGTGCAAGAATTGTCAAAAGTATGGACATACGAATAAATACTGCAGCTCTAATCCAAGATGCGTAAAGTGTGCAGGAAACCACCATACTAAAGATTGTATGAAGAAAAAAGACGAACCAACAAAATGCGCTAACTGCAACGAAAAGCATCCAGCCAACTATAGAGGCTGCTTAGTTGCTAAACAGATTCAATTAGCAAAAGACAAAAAGCATAAACAAGCTATGACAAATACAAAAAAGGACGCACCTAAAGACATAAAGGACTTGCAGATGCGAGCGCCAAAAGAAGTACCCATAGCCGATAAAAATATCAAAAAGACATTAGTACCAAAAACAGGAGCGGGTACAGTATTGACATATGCACAGGCTGCATCGAAAAAAGTAGATAATGTCGCAAAAACGAAAACTACAACCAAAACTAAATTAAATAATAATATGGAAACGTTCATGGAAAAAATCCTAAGTAGAATAGAAAGCATGGATAAAAGCAATAAAGCTATATTAGAAAGAATCTCGCTCCTAGAGAAAAAAAGCAGCAATAACAAGGCTGCACAAAAAAGAAGAACATGATGGATAGGTTAAAAATCCTGGAATGGAATGCTAATGGTATCGAGAACCGTAAGGATGAAATCCAAGTAGTCCTCGACATGAACCAAATAGATATATGTCTTGTCTCTGAGACGCACTTAAAATTCAATACAAACTTTAAACTGCAAGGGTACGAATTATATCACTCCCCACATCCCCATAATTCAGCAAAATGCGGGACTGCAGTTATAGTAAAGAATACGATCGATTACCATATAGAAGCCAAGTTCCAATCATGCGCGATGCAAGGAATTTCTATTAACATTCGAACGAAAAGTGGACAAACTATATCAGTTGCATCAATTTACTGTTCTCCCAGTTACAATCTAAAGAAAAATGACTTTTTAGGCCTCTTCCGAATATTTAACAATAGATTTATTGCAGGGGGAGATTTTAATGCCAAAAACAAGTATTGGGGATCTAGATTGACAAATACAAGAGGAAGAGAACTTTATGAAGCAATAAACGAAATTAACGGCAAGTATCACTCAACGGGAAAACCTACGTATTGGCCAACAGATAGAAACAAAATCCCTGATCTTGTCGACTTCTTCGTAACAAAGAATATCTCGACTAACAATATGAAGGTAGAAGAAGGACCAGATCTTGACTCAGATCACTCCACAATACTTTTAACACTTGGCGATAAAATCACTGTTAAAGAAAATAGCGCAAGGCTAGGAAATAAGCTGACTGATTGGAGCTACTTCAGACAGCATCTAGAGGATAGTATTCAGCTCTTAGAAACAATAGAAACAGAAGATCAATTAGAAGATGCTATTCAAATATTAACTGTCAATATCCAAAGAGCTACATGGGCTGCAACACCTAAAATGAAAACTAAAATCCAACAAAACTCGTATCCAAAAGTAATATGTGATATAATTACGGAAAAGAGACGCGCTAGAAAACGTTGGCAACAAACAAGAGCGCCCAGAGACAAAACAATACTAAATAATCTAAACAACCAGCTTAAAAGATCGATAAGAGAATTTAAAAATGAGTCTCTTAAAAAATACCTTACCAATCTTACAAATGATGCTAATACCGAGTACTCACTCTGGAGGCAACAAAGAAAATGAAAAGGCCAATTGCTCACATTCCACCAGTTAAAACCAGTGAAGGTAACTGGGCAAAAAACAACCAAGAAAAAGCTAATTTCTTTGCTGAATATCTTGAAGGCGTCTTTCAACCATATGAAGATAAAGACTGTCAAGAAAGCGTAGAATTGTGCGAAGAGGAAAGTCACATCCAACCGGTAACGGCTAAAGAAATTGCCAATGAAATAAAAAAAGGCATCAGTACTAAAAAAGCCCCGGGATTTGATTTAATATCAGGGGAAATCCTTAAACAATTCCCAAAAAAAGGCCTAAAGAAACTAGCACAGATCATAAATGCTGTATTCAGGATAAGGTATGTACCTAGCATGTGGAAAGTCGCGGAGGTGATTATGATACCAAAACCAGGCAAACCGCCTAGTGAAGTCACCTCCTATCGCCCCATATCTATACTACCTATGTTGTCCAAGTTATTTGAAAAGATGTTGATTAAACGTCTGAACAAAATAATCGAAGAAAAATCACTAATCCCAAACCATCAATTTGGTTTTAGAAATGGACACTCCACGATCGATCAGGTGCATAGAATAACAGATAAAATCGAAAAAGCATTTGAAGAAAAAAAGATATGCTCTACTATATTTCTCGATGTAGCACAAGCTTTCGACAAAGTATGGCACAAAGGACTGATCTACAAATTGCAAAAGCATCTGCCAAAACAATTTTCAGAAATTTTAGAGTCCTATATATTAGAGAGATTCTTTAGAATTAAGCAAGGAAATGACTACTCCACATTAAGAGAAATAAAAGCTGGTGTACCACAAGGAAGTGTGTTAGGTCCTGTATTATATCTCTTATTTACTAGCGACTTGCCGAACAGTGATGAAACAACTGTGGCAACATTTGCAGATGATACTGCTGTACTTGCTGTGGGAGAAACAGTTGAAGTAGCGACAAAAAAACTACAGAAGGCAGTGAACAATATTACAAAATGGACAAAAAATTGGCAAATTAAACTAAATGACCTAAAATCGGTCCATATAAATTTTACAAATAAAAATGTTCAGCACATACCAGTGTTCATAAATGATAAAGAAGTAGATTACGCAAACACAGCCAAATATCTAGGCATGACACTAGACGCAAAACTGCGCTGGAAAGCACATGTAAGGAAAAAAAGAGAAGAACTAAATATGCGCTACAGTAAAATGTATTGTATACTCTTGTTTGTCAAATTACAATAAATTACTGCTTTATAAGCAAATTCTAAAGCCAGTATGGACCTACGGGCTCCAGCTATGGGCATGCACATGCAAAACAAATCTACAGAAAATTCAAACATTTCAAAACAAAGTTCTACGGAATATAGTAAATGCACCATGGTACATAAGAAACGCTGATCTGCATAGAGATCTAGAAATAGAAATGATTGAAGATGAAGTCAAAAAAGTAGCTAATAGACATAAACTTAGGCTTCTCAATCACGTCAGCTCAGAAATGAAGGAACTATTAAATACTAGCAATATGACTAGGAGGTTAAGAAGAATTAAACCTTTTGAACTAGCTACATAGCTCGAAAAATAAAACAAAAACAGTATTAAATCCTCTATGGACAAATACTTAGAATATGAATTGTAAAATTAGAAAGACAAATTGCTGATTGGTTTAACTACTAGGTGCAATAATTGGAAAGCTGGCTAATCCCCGCCCTGCGGCAATGAAATACCAAGAAGGTTGTATCGCAGGGAAAACGGGAAGACGGGAGAAGGGGTTACTGGGTAGAAATCACCACACTGTTACTGAGTACGGGCTCGGTTTCGTCTTTGGAAGATTACCACCTCCCAGCGTAAAAAAAAAAAAATTAAAAAAAAAAAAAAAAAAAAAAAATTCCGTCTCGGATTTCCTTCGCATGAGTTTCATACCCGCGCACGATGCGTAAGCTTGTATAAAGCATTTTCAATTTGGTAATCGTTTGACCCGTAGGATCGCGGAATAGTTTCATATTTCATGTCAATTTTCGTTCCACCCCGGTACATGATATAAGGGTAGGAATTTGCAAACCGATGTCACAACGCGAGTGCTAAAATTATTCACCCACTCGGGGTAGGTAAATAGTGTTCGAACTTTGCGAGTGTAGCAGTAGTGTAGGTCAATGACCTCAGTGCACGTTGGCACAATACCATCATTGGGGGGAATTAGTGTGAGTTTCGTGTTGTTTTCTGCGGTCAGGTTAGCGAGTGATGCCGTATAAAGGCAAAAGCGGTTTGACTCATAGCGAACTAAAGTTCTTTTTGTGTTACAATCCATCAGTGCATATTCATACAGGTACAGGAGCTGTTCATCGCTGTGCGCACAACGAGGAGGAGCATACATGTAAGTGTTTTTATAACCCCTGTCACTTTACTTCGCTATATCTATATCTATATCTATACATATATATATAAAGTCATTTTAAATACATCTACAATACATATGTCTACATACGCAATTGTCCGCCTTAAGCCTATACATATTCATGCTCTGACAACGGAAGCCAAAGGCCTGTCAGCCCAAACCATCTGCTGACTTAGAATTCTTGTAGGTGCACCAGACGGGTAGCACCGTTCCGAGACGCATATACGGGTGCACATATAAATTAACAACGTATTGATACGTCGAACACTTATCTTCGATCAAATCATCTTCGATCGTTCGGAGTCGCGTAGGATCAAGTCATTTTATCTGGATGTATGCGGAGATAGTCGTGAGTAGGTTGAGATTCGGTTACCAAAGTTCATTGAACCCTCTGGTTCGATTAGAACTTCAGAGAGCGCGACGGTTTGAACAATTCTTTTGCGGGTTTTTTTTTGTTTTTTTTTTGTTTGTTTTCGCGTTTCGTAAAGTGAAAGACGCTCGGCAATATAACGTGAAGTTAAGCCTAGAAGCGAGCCGTACTCCGGTTATGTTTGTATTTGTGAATTTACTCTCGTGTTTGTACCTAGTAGTTCTAAGTCGCTCGGCGAAATCCTTCAGATAAGCCTAGAAGCGAGTCGTTGTTACGACTTTTGTTTAGATTTAGTTCGCTCGGCGAAATCCTTCAGATAAGCCTAGAAGCGAGTCGTTGTTACGACCTTTGTTTAGATTTAGTTCGCTCGGCGAAATCCTTCAGATAAGCCTAGAAGCGAGTCGTTGTTACGACCTTACTTTACTTTTAGATTAAGTAACCAACTCTTGTTAAATGACTAAGATAAGTTTAGACACAAATAAATGATGAAATACTGAAGCGTAGGTATGTGTGTACCGTGCAATATTTTCGGCCTTAACGTATCCATTCAAAGCATGGATTCGTAATTCAGTGGTAGGGGTCGGAGATACCTGAGGATGAAGAGAGAGAGAGAGGGAAGTAAGTGAAGAAGAGCCTTCAAGGCACAAAGGGACAGTAGTCCCTTTTCAAAGTAGGGGTCGTCGCCAACAGTGCGGCGCGACGGCCATGGCGTCTGCGCGAATGCGCGGCGGGACGGGCCAGCACAGGGGAGATCTTTCATCTCAACCCTCCCCTATCGTCGAACCTTTCAGTTCTTTTCTACCTTCGCTCAGCGGAAACCAGCTGCTACCTTCATTACATCTTTAGGCATGGGATAGCAACATCGGGCCGGATGAGTCTTCTATCGTGGTTACCCACATCCCCTCCTCCTAGTATGCGGTTATCGGGGGCAGTACAGCTTGCCTTCGTTTACTAGCGGAGCGGTTATAGAACTAAGTACAGCGACAGTTATCTTTCTTTTGAATTCAGGCATGTAAAACTCAAATGTAACCCCAGTCCGGGGCTCGCTGCGTGAATCCACGCCCGCCGTTGAGCTAGCGCGCGGTGGAGGTCATGCCTGGCGGTGAGTGGCTGGACACCCCTTCTTCGTTCCCAGCAGCGGTCGGCGAGGCCCTAAGCGCCTGTAAGCGGTTGGTTGTTTTTGTTTCCTCCTCGCAGGGTTAATCCCCTTTCCATCAGCGCTTCAATGCTTCCTTCAGCCTCGTAGATCTGTCACCGTAGGATGTGACAGGATGGTGCGTCCGCACTAGATGGAGCGGACTTTAGGCGCTACTGGTGGCGCGTACCGTGAAGCCACAAGGTAGCTTTCCTTGGTGGTACTTCCACAGTTTATCTTTACGAACCGTTCAGCGCGCTACGCTCTCTCGAACATAAACCTAAATAGTTTACGTTACAGGTGGCGCCCAACGTGGGGCCCGAATTACGGCAAGGCCCATCGGGAGAAGTGGGGCCCGATGATGATACGCAATGGTACTTTGTACCCATAGCACCCATATAGTTATTTTTGGTATTTTTTTTTAAATTTTTCCCTCGAAGCTTCAGCTTTGGTATGGGGTATACCTTTTTGAAAGATTAGTTTGTTTTTCGGTAGATGTATCGACATCTGCCTTCAGGAAGAACACTGGTAGTGTGCCAGTGGCGCGAGATTCACTCCCCAGTTCGGAGCGACTACATCCGTTCGCTATTACTGCAGCCTAGTCCTAGGCATGGCTCGAAGTTCTTCGCCATGCTCCATAGTTGCGGGTACTGCAGTGGTGCGAGCATTCTCGTGCATTACCTCGAAGAGGAGTGGGAGATCCATAGTCCAGTTTCGGGCAGGGGATTTTCGCCTGATACTAGTGTGCGTGGACGTCACTCTATCCCAGCGGGCGAGGTCAAGCCTCGGCGCATTCGGGATCATTTACAAGATGGAGGAACCGGTTCTTAGACGATGCGAGCTCGGCAAGTGGGTGAAGTTCCTTCCCTACGCGCGTATCTGTTGCCGCACGTCTCTTAAGTTCCGTCGATCCTCACCGGAGGAAGCAAAGCTCAGGCATGCGAGCTCGGCAAGTGGGTGAAGTTCCTTCCCTACGCGCGCATCTGTTGCCGCAGCCAGAGTAGTTTTGCGACACCTCCCCAACAACTCAAGAAATAACAATTTATTCATTATACCAGGAAAGAACGGCAGCAAGTAGTAGAGAAAGAGCGGAGAGATTTGGTTTCCTCTCTCTCTCAAGCCTGGGAGTAGCAGCTTACTCCAGGTCAAGAACCTCAGAATTCGACCCTACCTAAGTCGACGTATATTAGTAAGAACGGTAGTATTATTATTAATAGTAGACACTTGGATTAAGTAGTTACGTAAGCATCTTCTCGTAGGACTTAGTCTATATCTATTATTATATATATTTAATTTTTTTTTATATTCCATTATATATTTTTAAGATCATACATTTTTGAAGTCATATATATATATTTTGTTGGATCGTACGATATTCGACAAAACCACATATTGGTAGAAGGAACTAAGGTCACCCTGAATAAGGACCTCAGCTCCTACCCCTAGAAATAGTTTCGTAAGTTTATTAGCAGTAAGTATGCATTTTTGGCTCGTATCGGTTTGGAGTGAATCTTTTCCACCGACACGAGCATACAGTCCATTTGATTTGAAGGTAGTTCAGCATGTCTAACCCGTCCAACACCGGTCGACTTGATAGCTCTTGGAAGCCGTCACGCCGTTCGACCAGAGGCATAGGGCGGGAGGGAACTCCATCCAGCCGCGGAGCGATCCGAAAGCATTCGGGACCGTCCAGCGAGCAGGGTTCCCTTAGACCTGACAACCCAGACAACCCGGTAGTGTCCTCGGATACCCGGGAATACCAGACATTCACCGATTCTCGGCCAACCACGGAGTCAGAGCCAGTATCTCGTTACGACATACTGGGTCCGTTTCCCATAGACGAGCAGCCACTCGAGCCTAGCGATGTGCAGCCTTCGGGCGGTGCAACCGCGGTAGCAGCTACTTCCATTCAGGGCATTCAAAGACCCCCGGATGCAGCAAGCGCACTCGACCCGGATGGTTCGGTCGGAGGCGAGACCAATGACAGCGCCCAATTCGAACGCTACATACAGCAAGTCGTTACGGCTACTGTAGGGCTAAGGCGCGCCGACGAATTGAGATACATAAGAGAGGAGTTAGACCGCAGTCGAGCCGTCATGCGGCAAGACATGGCGGTGATATTGAGAGAAGCAGTTATGGGGCCTAATCCCCTCCTTCACCAAGGACCTTCGGGGCTTGGCACCGCGCAACCGCGGGAAGGAGCAGGACCTCCCGTCTCTGCATCTCAACAATCCCAACCAGCTATGACAACGGCCGCGCATACCAACCGCCGGCCGGAATTTATTTTGAGTACAAGTTCTCCACCGAGAGGAGCACCAACCCCCAACCCGCAAGTGTACCCAGTGCACATGGCGAGGAGCTCCAACGTGGACAACTTCCTGGCGCAGCTAAGCCAATGTAATCTTGACGATTCAACGCTACGACCCCCTGTCGAGAGGCAAGCCTCCTCGCAAGGTCCGTCGCAGGCTAGCTCTTTCCCACGATACCATAACATCCCTAAGTGGGACATACATTTTGACAACGAAGAATTGAGTATAGACGATTTTCTGCTGCAAGTAAGCAGGCAACGCGAAGCATGCAACGCCTCATGGGCAGACGTGGTGCTGAACTTTCACCATCTGGTGAAAGGGCAGCCCAAGCTCTGGTTCTGGGGGTGGATTAAAAAGAACCCTCAAGCCTCTTGGGAAGCGCTACGTCTGGCTCTACTCGAGCAGTACAGAAGCCTCGAATCCGATTTTGACATATATCGACAGATGTCGTCGCGTCATCAGGGCGACTCTGAAACATTCGACGCCTATTATGGTGCACTCCTTAGGCTCAACGCCAGATTGACTTACCCTAAGGCGAATAGGGAACTAATCGAAATAGTTAAACGTAACGTCAAACGTCAAATCGGGCAGTACTTGCTCACGTTCAATACATCAGACATCGCCGAGCTTGTGTATGTGTGCAGAAGTATCGAGAGATTTTTAGGCGAAGCTAGAGGAGATTTCTCCAGCAGACCGAAGTTCACGACGGGAGCCCCAGTACGGAGAAACGTCGGTGAACTTTCGGAAACTGATCCTAACGATCCTTCCTCCGTGGAAATCGAAGTGAACGCAGTAGCCTTCAGGCAGCGCGATCGCAGCAACCTGATTTGTTGGATTTGCCGAGAGCCCGGACATACTATGTTCGAATGCCTAAAGCTGCCGCAGAAACCCCTCTGTTTCCGATGCGGCCTAGAAGACGTCTTCACGTCAAATTGCCCACGGTGTCGGGAAAACCCCAGGTCGAACTACCCTCGAGCCGGAGAGAGCAGTTCGAAGACCAACCGACCGGCCCTAGAACAATGAACCCAGACTTACCAATTACCATCCTTAAGCGACCAGATGATCCAACCGGGGATACGTCGTCCAAAATTTCAGAACGTCAACCGGAACTCGAGACAGCTAAAGCCAGAACTTCCAACTCGGGCAATAGCGTCTCCAGTAAACCCAATCATCACCACAAGACCTACGACCAACGACGGTCAGAGTACCAAACAGCAAGGGCTCGTATTTTCGGGAAACCCATAACATCGGCCCGTATACGCAGAGTTCGGAAAAGGTACTTACGAAAACGAAGATCCATCGCCGCAATTGCAGCTACAACCCTGCAGGTTTCGCCACGTGCAGACGGAGACCCACGACCGTAGGCGGACGTGAAGCTGTTCGACCGATTATGGTCTGGTCTCTTAGACACCGGCGCCTGCATTAGTGTTATAGGAGGAGCGGGATTGGACTATTTGTCGGCCAACCACATTTCGTGGAAACCCTTTTCTTCGACGGTTACTACCGCAGATGGCCGAGCACAAAAGATTGTCGGGATCTTGCATTCGAAGATCTCATTTTCAGATCGGGAGGAAGACCTCACTTTGTATGTGGTCCCTTCTATTTCACAGGAATTAATCCTGGGAGTCGACTTCTGGAAGAAGTTCGACTTAGCCCCGAGCGTTATACCGAGTTCGCCTTTTAACCCATTGGATGTTAGCAGCATTAAAGTAGGCATCGACATGACCGGGGATTCCATTCCCAAAGCGGAGATTTTATCTCACGCCCACATACTCACTCCCGAGGAGAACCAGCTCCTTGACGAAACTCTGAAGAAATTTCCGTCCTACGCCAATCTAGGCCTAGGGCGAACCCATCTCATGACCCACGAGATAGATACCGGAGACGCCGTCCCTATCAAGCGGCGTCATTATCCCGTATCCCCAGCGGTAGAGGAAATCCTCTATGCGCAGCTGCACCGCATGCTTTCTATGGACGTGATTGAGATCAGCCCAAGCGCGTGGAGCTCTCCCGTAGTATTGGTACGGAGAGGCGATAAGCACCGAATGTGCTTGGACGTGCGCGATCTTAATCGCGTTACTAAAAAGGATGCGTACCCGCTGCAGAACATAGGAGGACTACTCGCTCGTCTGCCAGACACTTATTTCATGTCTAGCGTAGACCTTAAAGACGCATTTTGGCAGATCCCGCTGGACGAGAAAAGTAGAGAGAAAACGGCATTCACTGTCCCAGGGAGACCGCTTTACCAGTTCAAAGTCATGCCCTTCGGGTTGTGCAACGCGCCTCAGCGATTGTGCCGCCTGATGGACCAAGTCATCCCAGTGGAGTGGAGGCACAAAGTGTTCGTCTACCTGGACGATTTGCTGATCATTTCCAGCACCTTCACGGAGCACCTTGAGCTATTGTCCGGGGTAGCACGCAAGTTAAGCGAAGCCAGCCTCACTATCAATTTGGAGAAATCCAAATTCTGTTTTCGAGAATTAAAGTACCTAGGTTTCATAGTTGGAAACGGAGTACTTAAAGTGGACCCCAGTAAGGTCCAAGCCATCCGAGATTTTCCAGTCCCGCAGACCGCGAGGCAAGTTCGCAGATTTCTTGGTATGGCCGGATGGTACCGCAGATTCGTCAGAGACTTTTCCTCTTTGTCGGGACACCTCTCTGATACGCTGAAGAAAGGTATCAAGTTTCAGTTCGGCGAAGAAGCAACGGAGTCATTTCACGCGATAAAGGAATTGCTCGCTTGCGCACCCGTCCTGGCCAACCCTGATTTCAAGCGGCAGTTTATAGTTTTATGCGACGCCAGTGCCACAGGTATTGGGGCCGTATTGAGTCAGCTTGACAACGAGGGGAACGAACGCCCTGTGTTCTACTACTCGCACAAGTTGAACTCCGCCCAGCGAAACTATTCGGTCACGGAAAGAGAATGCTTGGCAGCGATCTTGGGGATCGCGAAATTTCGACCTTATATAGAAGGTTACCGTTTTAAAGTCATTACCGATCATGCAAGGCTGCAGTGGCTCATGAGTCGAAGAGAACTAAAGGGTAGACTAGCGCGATGGAGTCTAGAGCTTCAAAGCTATACGTTTGACATTGAGCACCGGAAGGGGAGCTTAGACGTCGTACCAGACGCGCTATCACGCGTTAACGACGTGGAGGCACTCCTAACCAACGTCTCAATGTTGAGCGAGCTCACCGACGTACTGCACGTAGACCTGACGGATCCTGGTTTCAATTCGGACCAGTACCGTCAGATCATCGACAGCGTCGGGGATAACAACCACCAGCTACCGGATCTTCGGGTCACCGACAATTTGGTGTTCAAGAAGGTCCATAGTAGTACAGACAACCCCATCCATGACGAGCACGCATGGAGGCTCTGGATCCCAGCCGCGCTAACCGACCACTTAATTAGACTGGCTCACTGCCCACCAGAAGCTGCGCATGACGGCATAAGCAAGACATTGTACCGGTTGCGAGCGCAATGTTATTGGCCTAGCATGGCCTCACACGTAAAAGAGTTTATCGGCAAGTGCGATATATGTAAGACAACCAAGGCTCCCAATCACACCCTTAGGGCGGAGATGGGGAAAGCATTCGTAGTAGACCGTCCCTTCCAGCACGTCTACACCGACTTTTTGGGTCCATACCCTCGGTCGAAGCGCGGGAACACCCATGTCATAATTGCCTTAGACCAGCTTTCCAAATTTGTTTTAGTAAAAGCGATCCGCAGAGCGACGACTGAAGCGGGGATTCGTTTTCTCCGCGAAGAAGTTTTCTCGATATTTGGAGTGCCGGAAACGTTGCTATCCGACAACGGCAAACAGTACATAAGCAAAGAGTTTGACAAGTTTGTAAGCGCCCACGGCATACGGCACCTTCGAACAGCGGCCTATTCACCTCAGGCCAACGCAAGTGAGCGAGTGAATCGTTCAATACTAAGCGCCATCAGAGCGTATATCGGCTCAGACCACAAAGCCTGGGACGCTCAATTGCAACCTATCGCAAGAGCGCTGAGAACTTCCGTCCACGGTGCGACAAAAATGTCGCCTTACGAAGTCGTATTCGGACAACGAATGATGGAACACGGAAGCGATTACGAACTGCTCCGAAAGCTCGAAGGCCTTAATAACGCAGAACTCGAACTCCTACCGAAGCCATGCCGGATGAACATCCTCCACACGCATGTTAAAGACGCGTTAGCTAAAGCTCACGACAAATACGCTAAGCGCTACAACCTCCGTTGCAACCCGGCCAAGTACAAAGTCGGAGATGACGTATATAAACGAAACCACGTACTTAGTAACTTTCCAAAAGGAATCAATGCGAAATTCAGCCGTAAGTTTATCAAAGCCAGAGTGGCTAAAGTAATAGGTAACTCATATCAGTTGGTAGATGATCAAGGGAAAGACCTAGGAATAGTACATTCCAAAGACATCAGGAGATGAAGGCATTCAAGCCTCCTCCAGGCCGTGACGGGTAATCACCGTCCGAAACCCTCCTTATCCCATCCTCTCCCCGGAGTAAAACATGCATTTCATCCCAACCGTCCCTCATAAGAAACAAAAAATTACATAGTACAAGATCGACCACCTATGGTTTGAAATAGGAATTTTATAACAAGAAAAATCACAAAAAAATTAAAAACCGAAAAAAAAAAAAAAGATGAAGGAAGAGCGAGAAAGCAAAACACAACTCTCGGCGAAAGGAGAACGCGAGCAATCGATAGTATATGGCCCGACCAGCTCAGCCTGTGCACGAGACTCGGCACTCAACTCGAAGTACGTTGGTCAGGTTACGATTTCCTTCCCGGTTTCCGTCGTTAGACTCGGAAAGCCAGAAGGTGTGTAACGAACCCTGTCATCGCTCACCAGCAATTTAACGACAGCAACTAAAACAGCATTTATTCCCGTAAATGCAGTGCAACCACACCTTAAGATTGCTGCGCCAGCGGAATAATTCTGAAACTTCCAATAGGAAGGGCTGAACGCTACCTTAGCGACAGAGACTGCAATTCGAAAAAGAATTGTCAACGGCGGCCTTTTTTAATTAGACGTCGCTTCAACCAGACCTGCCAAGGAAAATCCCGAAGAGAAAAATCGCCTAGGAGGAGTGGATTCGGGAAGCAAACCCCCTAATCGATCAGCATCCACAACCAGGAAGACGGAGCAGCCATTAAGCTGTCTAAAACCGACCAGGCACCAGAGCCAGCAGACATTGGCCGCGATATTTCGCGCGAAGCCATCTTTTTGCGTCCTGTATTGGGCAAAGTTCGTTCGGCGCCGTGCCGCATCGCACTCGAGGGTAGAACCGCATCTCCGTATGGAGGAAACACTTCCCCAAGAGGCGATACGGACCGGACTGAAAAGAACGTCCGACGAGGACGATGAAAAACACGAGACCAAGCGCTCGTACAACAGTAAGAACACCAGTAGGTTTAGCCATAGGCGACACCATGTAAGTATGCGCAGAAAACCCCGTGATATTCTCCCAAGCTGACGTCGAGTTAATCTAATTTTTCAGAAGCATCCAGTGTCCGGCGTAAGCGGCCCGACCGTGCAGACATTGCATCGACCGGCGGCCCAGCGCGAATGCGCGTAATCCGGTAGCCCTAGCACCGAAATGACTGCGAGTCCGACAGCACCCACAAGGCGGAGACGTCCGCGTAGAATCGTCAGAGATCCTCAATCAGAGGCAACACCGTACCAGCTCCAGCACCACCACGTCCAAGCACAACAGCAGAACCAGCAGCAGCAGTGAACGCAGTTTTATTTTTAGTGTAACGCAGTTTCGCGTCTTTTTGGCCGGGAGACTGCCTAACAGCCCCGTCCTGTACTTATTTTCTTTTATTTGCACACATTAAAGTGTAATTATATAATAATTTGTACGTATTCTACGTATTTAATTAAGCTAGTTCGGCGCTTCACGCCTCATTCGACGTCGGGCGTCGCGTTCTTTCGACTCTGGAGTCACATATCTCCATTCGTGTCCGCGGATTCAGCTATTCGTAGCCTAGTATTTTCGTATCGCGTAGATGTTCGCGTCCGCGTGCAAGCAGTGCTCAACGCGAGTAACAGTTTTTCTTTTCCTTCACGGAACCATCGTTACTTTTTTTTTCTACTCGGCAGATAGATTAACTCAAGCAAATTCCGTCTCGGATTTCCTTCGCATGAGTTTCATACCCGCGCACGATGCGTAAGCTTGTATAAAGCATTTTCAATTTGGTAATCGTTTGACCCGTAGGATCGCGGAATAGTTTCATATTTCATGTCAATTTTCGTTCCACCCCGGTACATGATATAAGGGTAGGAATTTGCAAACCGATGTCACAACGCGAGTGCTAAAATTATTCACCCACTCGGGGTAGGTAAATAGTGTTCGAACTTTGCGAGTGTAGCAGTAGTGTAGGTCAATGACCTCAGTGCACGTTGGCACAATACCATCATTGGGGGGAATTAGTGTGAATTTCGTGTTGTTTTCTGCGGTCAGGTTAGCGAGTGATGCCGTATAAAGGCAAAAGCGGTTTGACTCATAGCGAACTAAAGTTCTTTTTGTGTTACAATCCATCAGTGCATATTCATACAGGTACAGGAGCTGTTCATCGCTGTGCGCACAACGAGGAGGAGCATACATGTAAGTGTTTTTATAACCCCTGTCACTTTACTTCGCTATATCTATATCTATATCTATATCTATACATATATATATAAAGTCATTTTAAATACATCTACAATACATATGTCTACATACGCAATTGTCCGCCTTAAGCCTATACATATTCATGCTCTGACAACGGAAGCCAAAGGCCTGTCAGCCCAAACCATCTGCTGACTTAGAATTCTTGTAGGTGCACCAGACGGGTAGCACCGTTCCGAGACGCATATACGGGTGCACATATAAATTAACAACGTATTGATACGTCGAACACTTATCTTCGATCAAATCATCTTCGATCGTTCGGAGTCGCGTAGGATCAAGTCGTTTTATCTGGATGTATGCGGAGATAGTCGTGAGTAGGTTGAGATTCGGTTACCAAAGTTCATTGAACCCTCTGGTTCGATTAGAACTTCAGAGAGCGCGACGGTTTGAACAATTCTTTTGCGGTTTTTTTTTTGTTTTTTTTTGTTTGTTTTCGCGTTTCGTAAAGTGAAAGACGCTCGGCAATATAACGTGAAGTTAAGCCTAGAAGCGAGCCGTACTCCGGTTATGTTTGTATTTGTGAATTTACTCTCGTGTTTGTACCTAGTAGTTCTAAGTCGCTCGGCGAAATCCTTCAGATAAGCCTAGAAGCGAGTCGTTGTTACGACTTTTGTTTAGATTTAGTTCGCTCGGCGAAATCCTTCAGATAAGCCTAGAAGCGAGTCGTTGTTACGACCTTTGTTTAGATTTAGTTCGCTCGGCGAAATCCTTCAGATAAGCCTAGAAGCGAGTCGTTGTTACGACCTTACTTTACTTTTAGATTAAGTAACCAACTCTTGTTAAATGACTAAGATAAGTTTAGACACAAATAAATGATGAAATACTGAAGCGTAGGTATGTGTGTACCGTGCAATATTTTCGGCCTTAACGTATCCATTCAAAGCATGGATTCGTAATTCAGTGGTAGGGGTCGGAGATACCTGAGGATGAAGAGAGAGAGAGAGGGAAGTAAGTGAAGAAGAGCCTTCAAGGCACAAAGGGACAGTAGTCCCTTTTCAAAGTAGGGGTCGTCGCCAACAGTGCGGCGCGACGGCCATGGCGTCCGCGCGAATGCGCGGCGGGGCGGGCCAGCACAGGGGAGATCTTTCATCTCAACCCTCCCCTATCGTCGAACCTTTCAGTTCTTTTCTACCTTCGCTCAGCGGAAACCAGCTGCTATCTTCATTACATCTTTAGGCATGGGATAGCAACATCGGGCCGGATGAGTCTTCTATCGTGGTTACCCACATCCCCTCCTCCTAGTATGCGCTTGCCTTCGTTTACTAGCGGAGCGGTTATAGAACTAAGTACAGCGACAGTTATCTTTCTTTTGAATTCAGGCATGTAAAACTCAAATGTAACCCCAGTCCGGGGCTCGCTGCGTGAATCCACGCCCGCCGTTGAGCTAGCGCGCGGTGGAGGTCATGCCTGGCGGTGAGTGGCTGGACACCCCTTCTTCGTTCCCAGCAGCGGTCGGCGAGGCCCTAAGCGCCTGTAAGCGGGGGCCCGTCGATCCTTCGAAGACAGTCCGGGAATGAGCGGCTGCTTCTTCAATTGATATTTTTCCACGCAAGGCCAGCTCGGGAACAAGGAAGGGTTAGGTGGGAGAAGTCGTGACGAGCGACGGGAAAGCTGAAGTTTGCATGGAGCCAACAGCATCGAGGAGCCGCTGAGGGTAATCCCTGGTGGCAGCGTAGAGTGGCCAACGGAGTATGCGGGTTCTTCTGGCGGGATTCCTTCCACCGTGGTGTTTGTTACAGGTGGCGATCCTGACGGAAGCCCGAACTAACGCAAGGGGACCGACCGGTCCATGGCCTTGTAGGGGTTCTTTTGGTTGTTTTTGTTTCCTCCTCGCAGGGTTAATCCCCTTTCCATCAGCGCTTCAATGCTTCCTTCAGCCTCGCAGATCTGTCACCGTAGGATGTGACAGGATGGTGCGTCCGCACTAGATGGCGCGGACTTTAGGCGCTACTGGTGGCGCGTACCGTGGAGCCACAAGGTAGCTTTCCTTGGTGGTACTTCCACAGTTTATCTTTACGAACCGTTCAGCGCGCTACGCTCTCTCGAACATAAACCTAAATAGTTTACGTTACAAGAGGGCTCTGAAAGAGGGCACGAACCTCTCCGAGGCACAAGCCAGGGGACACAATAGACCAATAGGTCGCAGTGTAATATATCCTAACAAAATATTATTATTATTATTATTAACTCCACGTATCATATACACCTACCCATGCAACCATTTTGACATTTGTCGGTGATGAATTAAAAAAAAATGTATTAAAAAACCTTAAATTTGCAAATATTAGTTTCCTTAAGTAAAAATTGATGCAGAACAAATTCCAAAATTATAACAAACATTTCCACATCAATAGTTTTTTGAAATTCGAGATCCTATTTGCGAAAACATAACCTTATTTCATTCAATTTAAAACACCCTTTCATTTCTGTCCTTCAGCATGGCTTCGTTACAGTCTTTGTGGCAGCTTTCCCATTGGCACCGCTCTTCGCCTTATTTAATTATTGGCATGTTTTTGCAGCTCGCTTGGCGTTCGTTGTTGCCTTTGAGGTAAGTTTCTATATTAGTGCTACTCCGCATTTGTAATCCCCTGCTTTGGTTCTAGCACGTCGTATTCGTTGTCACGGGAATAATGCAATTTACATATTATTCCCCATGTACCAGCGTGAAGTGAAGACGCAAATGCAACGCGAACAACTTCCAGCCAAAGAAGCAAAATACCAGAGAATCTGAGTCTGTTCCGTGAGATGAATACTGGAACTGGTGGTGCTATGGCCACTCGTGGTAGCTGGGCGAGAAGACGGAGTCGCATGTGTGACGGTCTCGGGGCACACGTTAAAGTGTTCTTCTCGACCGCTGTTTATACTCGTTTGTCTAAATGTATGTGTATCAAGGGCATTAACTTGATACCTCTTTAGTGTAATGAAACAAGCACTTAAACCTGTTTACTTGATGGCGGCTGAATCTGGTTAGTGTAGTGAAACAAGCAGTTAAACCTGTTCACTACTGGAGGATGAAAGCTGAAATTGTTTGATAATAATTAAAAGAGTGGTTTCCAATTAAACACTGATATAATTATCCATTTATTAAGTATTTTTATAATTATAATTAGCTTACTCTATGAATAAATAATAGTACAAGAATCATCATAACAATAAATGCATGCTATGCATTGTCAGCACCTTAGTTTATTGTCATGCCTGGTTGACCCAGATGTGGGTTTGCTGCCGTCTTAGCATGTTGCGTGCGTTGACTTGACCTAGGTGTTGTTGTGGTCGGAACAGCTGAGTTGGTAGATTTAAAGTACTGTAGGTTTGAACATTCTCCCACGCGTTGAATCTTAATTCAACACTCTAAGCAATTGTGACAGCAAATTCGAAATTTGTCGGTGTTTGACGGGATTTTGACCGTGGGCTGTTAGCAGCTACTGCATTTTTGTTTTTTCTTTGGTTCCAAGTGAGGTAAACAAGGTTGTAGATTTTTCTTTCCGCAGATTGCAGAGAGGCGAGATGCGGTTTTTGTGGAATATATCCACTGATTTTTGTGTTCTATCTGAATCCAAGTGGAATTCGCTTGTGATTTTCCTAATACACACGTCGACCTCTTCTCGTCGTTGAATAAACCCAATTCACAGGAGCAGACGTCCGCTCCCTTGCTATATTATGCTTGCAGGTTGATGCATAGATATTGTTCTGCTCTTATATTCATGCATTTTTCCAGCGTGGGTGATTGTATCGGGATATATTCATCGCGATGTGCATTTATGGCCAGTATTGGTGTACAAGGGACGATGGACTGCATGGTGCTGTTTATGAAGGTTGGTATGGGCGTCATTCTGAATAAAGCGTAGTTTCCTTCATCTACTAATGGCAATGTGATCAAGAATACTGCTCGGTTTTCTGTTACTCCTCCCTTCACAGTCATTAACTTGTATAGGTGTAATAGGTCGCTATCCTCTGCAGGTAATTCGAGGAATGCTGGCAGGTGGGCATTGATAGTTCTTATTTGTTCTTTTAGCTGGTGTGCTGACAATAATAATGCATTTATCTTTCCATGGTGAGTGTCTGTAAGTGTGTCGACGACAGTTGACTGTATCCTTTGTATGTTGATCATCATTAATATAAGTTGGGAGGACAGTGATGTGAAGATTTGGAACATCTTGACTTGATAAAACACTTCACCATTATCGCGCACTCTTACTTTTATTTCGCTTAGTTGTGTGTTTATTTGTTCAAACCTATTTTTGATTATTATTTGATCTTGCTTGACAAGATTAATCGTTGAATCGATAACTGAGGTTTGGTTTTTTAGTAAATTTAACAAAAAGTTTTCATTTGTGTTTACTTGTTTTTTTTTTTTTTTTTTTTTTTTTAATTTCTGGCTCGCCAAGGCGATTTATAAGGGGGGGTACTTCGACCTAAAAGATCTTTTGTACCGTATGGGCCAGAAAAGTTTAAACTAGTAGAATTTCCAATTTCCGTGTAAAGCGGACAATTTTACCAGTAGAAGAATTCTTTATGTCCGTGGGGCTCATTTGCTCCCTGAAAAAGATCTTCTTTCTAATTCCATTAAGGGCTGGACATTCACATAAAATGTGTTCAGCTGACTCGTCCTCTTCAAGACAGAGTCGGCACTCAGGAGAGTCTGATATTCTCATTTTGTGTAGATGATATCTTAAACCATGGTGACCAGTAAGGTAACCTACTAGGTTTTTGATATCGTGCCTGCTTAGGTTTAGACATTTGCTGGCATTTTTATTGAAGGGCCGAATGGCTCGTTTGGCCTGTCTTAGACCTGGGATGCTTTCCCAAAGATAGATACATTTTCTATGTTCCCAGCTTTTAATTGCTGCCGTTGCTGCTGATCTAGGAGTGCAGCAGAAAGGTTCGGGACCTATGAAAGGTGTTTCTGAACCTTTTGTGGCCAGTTCGTCGGCCTTTTCGTTACCTTCTACCCCGACATGACCCGGAACCCACCATAATTTGGTCTTGTTTCTTGTTCCGAGTGTTTGTAGGGTATTGACGCAGTACATGACTGATTTGGAGTCAATGGTATACGAGCTAAGGGCGTTTATAGCTGCTTGACTATCCGTGAAAATATGGATGGATGCACCTTTTATGCCAGATAAAATAATATGGCTGGCGCATTCTTGAATGGCGTGGAGCTCTGCTTGAAATACGCTGGGACTTTTTCCCATGGGTATCGTAAAGCGTTTGTGTGGTCCGTATATTTCCGCTCCTACCCCCGTTTCCATTTTAGAACCATCCGTATACCACTTTATGCCGTTGTGGCTGTTTGGTGGGTTATTACTAACGCATGCTTCTCTCTTGGGGATCTCCGTGGAGAACCGTTTGTTGAAGCATAGTGTTTTTTGAATGCGGTCTGTGACCGCGCAGTTCATGTTAAGTTCTGGTAGTTCATCGAGAAGGGTCTTTAGATCCGGTTGATCATTAAGACTTATCTCGTTTAACTGTATTAGACTTATTGCACTGCGGATCGCCACTTTTTGAATGTATATGTGGAAAGGTGTGATTCCTGTTATTGCCTCTATGGCAGCTGTTGGACAGGTTCGCATGGCTCCGGAGATACCAAGGCACGCAAGCCGTTGTACCTTTTTGAGCTTCTCTATTGCGACCTTTTGTGTGGATTTTGTCCACCATACTATGGAGGCGTATGTTATAATGGGTCTTATCATCACTGTGTAGATCCAGTGGACGATCTTTGGAGATATTCCCCAGGTTCTGCCATATGTGCGACGACAGGCCCATAAAGCTCTATTAGCTTTAGTGATTTTGTTATTTATGTGAGAGTTCCAGTTAAGTCTCTTGTCTAGGATTACTCCAAGATACTTGACTTCGTCGGAGTACTCTACGACCGTGTCGTTTATTGTGATTAGGCCTAGGTCTAATTTCCTCCTTTTAGTGAAAGGAACGATGACGGCTTTACTGGAATTTATGGAAAGATTTTCCTTGATGCACCAGTCTATGGCTGTCTTTAGAGCATTTTTCATTTTTGATGTGACTCCAATTGAGTCTTTGCCCCTGACTATGATGACAATATCATCGGTGTACCCAATTGTAGTGTAGCCCAATTTGCCCATCTTGTGTAGCAGGTCATCGATGACCAATGACCACAAAAGGGGTGAAAGTACTCCCCCTTGTGGGCAGCCCCTTACGGCTGTTACTGATACTGAGGTCGTTCCTGACGAGGCAGTTATTTTGCGACTTTCCAGCATCGCTTTGATCCATTTAATAGTTGGTTTGTCTATGTTTCTATGGGACAAAGCATTTGATATGGATTCATATCCAGTATTGTCAAAAGCACCCTCTATGTCCAGAAAGGCACAAAGTGCGATCTCTTTGCAACGGTAGGCGTTTTTTATCTCTGTAGTTAGTCTTAACAGAGCGCCTTCCGTGGATTTACCCTTCTGGTACGCATATTGGTGAGGGTGCAGAGGCATGCTTTTTGATATGCATTCTCTAATGTGGACGTCAATAATCCTTTCCATTGTTTTCAGGAAAAACGATGTCAAGCTTATCGGACGATATGATTTAGGTAATTCGCTCGGCTTGTTTCCCGGTTTGGGTATAAATACTACGTTTACCTCCCTCCAGGTAACTGGTATATACCCCCAGTTGAAGCTGAACCTAAATAAGGCAATCATGGATGGTAATAAAAATTCTATTCCATTTTGAATGAGGGCTGGAAAAATACCATCTGTTCCTGATGCCTTGAATGGTTTAAATGAGTTAATTGCCCATTTAACCTTATCCGGAGTAAAAAGTGTTCCGGATAAACTATTAATTCTGCTGAGGTTTCTTGGAATTGAGACCTCCGCTATATGGTCATCTGTAATGACCATCGTGTGAGACCCTGGGAAGTGAGCCTGAAGCAAAGTTTTCAGCGTTTCTTCCCGGTCGCGTGTGATTAAACCATCTGATTTGATTAACAATCCCATGCTTTTTGCTTGATCCTTTGACAGAGCCCTTTGGAGGCGTGCCACCTCTGGAAGCTTTTCGATATTCTCACAGTTTGCACGCCATGAGGCTCTTTTGGATCTGCGCAACTCTAAGTTGTATATGGTCAGCATGGATTTATATTGTTCCCATGTGCCGGTGCGTTTGGCTTTGTTAAAAAGCTTTCTCACTCTCATTCGAATATACTCAAGGTTATCATTCCACCATGGTACGCACCTTTTAACCACGGTTCTTTTAACCTTGCAACTACTTTTGAATGAGGCAAGAATAATATCATTTATTTGACATTGCGCAGCATCTGCATCATTTGTTGTGGATGGTGCTTCTGGCAGCATGTCAGATCTGACCGCTAGATTTTCGAGGTAAGTTCTCCAATTAGTCAGTCTGTTGTCATAACGGACTGACGCGTGTTCGGTATTGCATCTTATCTCGAATCGGATGTGCATATGATCCGATAGAGATGCCTCGCCAGACACATGCCACCCCTCTATGATATCTTTCATAAAAGGAGATGAGATAGTAAGGTCTAGGACCTCTTGTCTTATAGAATTTCTAAAAGTGGGACTATTTCCCTTGTTTAGAAAAACGAGGTTGTTGCTATATAAAAATTCTAATAACGACTCACCTCTATTGTTAGTATCTCGGCTGCCCCAAATCGTGGTATGTGCGTTTGCATCGCAGCCGATTATGATGTGTACTTTTTGGTCCTCACAGTACCGGACAAGTTCCTGTACTGGTAGGGGAGGAACTACATCAGTGTCTCCAGCATAGTACGCCGATGCACACACAAATTTGTGTAGCTGTCGGCCTTTGTGGCGTTCTATTAGAACTGCCACCAGGTCCCTAGTTGTGAAACCTGGAATGAGAGAAAATTTTATATCTTTCTTAATAGAAATGGCCGTCCGTGGTCTGAAAGGACCTTTGGCGAAAATTATCTCTCTATTTTCACAGTTTAATTCAGATATCTTACCAATGTTTGCCCATGGTTCCTGGATTAGACCAATAGCGATGTTCCCTTCGGCACATCGCTGGCTAAAGGTGTCCGAGGCACCCATAGCCCTGTGCAGGTTAGCCTGCAGCACGCTTAGACGGGATGTCATTATTTCCGTGCGAATTCAGGGTTACGTACTCTGTTAGGCTTATTGTCACCTCTCCTTCGTACGACACCCTGTTGAGGGAGACCACTTTGTCTACCTGTCGGACTTTTGTTTTTGTGTCCGTCTTGTGCCCATGCCTTCTTACGATCCATACCTAGTTTAGGCCTGAACCGTTGTTGGCTTTCTTTGGCGGTGCTGTGCGCACTATTGGCCTTTTCGGCTGCGCTTGGTCTTGCGCTTGTGGCTTCTCTTTCTAGCACTGGTGTTGCCGTGCTGGAAGCTGCTGGCTTCGCGGTAGTGCTGGTACTGGTCCCAATTGGATCAGTTACGGTGCTGCCGTGAGCTTTGGTGATATGCTTTTGAAGCTCTTTCAGACCCTGTTTGGCCGTCTTATCAGCACTTTTTAATATGAGTTTGGTCTGTCCAAATCGGAACGAGACCATCCCCTTTAGCTCCACAAGTCTCCTCATGGAGCTGTCATTGATTGCAAAGACCATATGAGCGATGTCTCTCTCATCCGATCTTTGCAGAACTCTCCACGTTCTCGTGTTTAGTTCTCTGTTTTGGCCATCTAATAAAGCCAGGATCCTTTCGCTAGCTACCCAGGTACTCTGCGGGAAGAACCCTCTGATGACATGTGGTTTTGGAAAATTTTCCTCTCCCACAAGCATCACCTCTAACCCGCATTTCTCCTTAAGCTTCGCGAAGGTTGTCTCCATCCACTTTGCAGTAATGGCGTCCGCACATACTATCGTAAGCCATCCGGCTTTGAAAGTAGTACCGCGGAATGCTGGTTTGACCTCCTCGTCACGTTTTTCAATCGTGATGTCCATAATCCTCTCTTGTATCAAACCCATTTGTTCGTTGGAGAGAGGATTACAATCGATGTCCACTGGTACAACCCCCAGTCTGACATAGCTCGTTATATTGCTATACGAGACTTTGTCGACGGTTGTCTTCCCAGTGCGACTTCGCTTCGCTTCGGATTGAGGCGGGGTATTATCCTCGGATCGCGTTCTCTTCACCTCGGGACCCTTGTTGACCATCGTTTGTTTCGCATAGATTCGGGCCTGCTCAATGGTGCTCCCCTTCTTCTGCGCGCGCCTAAATCTGCGCTGTTCCGATGGTGTGAATCTGACGTACTCAGACTAAGTCCGTGCCACATTGCCGACTGTCTTAGTTACGTCCTCTGTATCGGGATGTCTTTCATCCGATAATATGCTGTTGCATATGGTGCTAGATTCTGAAATAGAGTCACTGAGTTGAGACAAGTTCTCTTCAGGTTCCCCCATTTCAGAGTCGATGATTACAGACTCTATCCCATTGGCAGATGTTGTGTCGTCATCGACAGGGTGTTCTAAAACATCCCTAGTTGATGATGCAATCTTAGAGGCATCATTCTCTATTTGGTTTTTTTGTTTTGGATCAATATTGATTCCCACGAGTATTCGGGATATTGTGTCGCCCGTGGTCTACCCGTCTAACCACAGGAAGGCTTTCTTAAAATCGGAGGTCACCTGGTATCCGAAGTTTGCAAACTAACGACTAAGCACCCTCTTAGCCATGCATCTCTCGGCGCTTGCTACATTTAGATTAGGGGTTTGTTGGGGAAGTAGGACTTAGGGATTTGAGGGAGGGGATAGGGGGTAATTGGGGAGAAAGAGAAAGCGGAGAAGGGGGGAAGGGGCGGACGTGGAGTCCTGGTCAGTTCTTAGTTGACGCTCATCAGACGGCCTGTCCCTTACCAGAATAGCCCGATGACTCTTTACGACGTAAGCCTCCGCACCGGCACCATCGAATTTGCGTTCCATGATGGTGCACACGTCAAGGTGACTGACCCCGCAAGGAGGATTTATTGTGTTGGTCATTTTTTCAGCATATTCTGAGTCCAATATTCCAAAAAGAGAATTTGTTAACCTTTCAACTATGTTAATTGATCCCCTTTTAATTCGTTTGGTTGGCAACAGAGTGTTCTCGGAATGTAGTTCATTTATTATATGTTGAAATTGATTCAAAGTGTTAGTGCAAATGCTCCTTTGTTGCATTTCTTGACACAAATGATGGAGGGTCAATGTTCCGTTAAATAATGCTGTGTATTCGTTTATTAATGGATCGAGATTGTAGTGAACGATGAAATTCCATTCGCTTGTTGCCAAGCCGTGTTTTTTTGGAATCCTATAAGGGCTTAGAGGAAGCACAAAAAAACGCCTAACTTTGACTTGGCAGCACTATCCTAGTTGACATATATTTGACATCGCGAAAACGTCACTGTCACTCGGTTCATAATAAGCGAGGCGACATTGAAAGAAATGTTGAAATCGGAAAATATTAGTTATAAACCAACTGATAAAAAGTGAAATACTTGGAAACAGCGTCCAATTTAGCCCTTTACTGTCGAAATGCTATTGCGAATCATTCGGCATATCACCGTGCAACTGGAATACTTTTCTCACCCTGCATTACAGATTCTATTCAGAGGTAATAGGGCCAATTGTTCAGGTAAAATATTTGATTATGTTCTGATAATTACAGAAATGAAAACCGCTGTGGAACTCTTGAAAATTCTTCAAGTCTCTGAATAGTTCTTAATCAACTGAAGAACTCAGTGCTTGGAGTACTTCAACCAGCAGAAATCATTTTATGACAATCTTTTGCTACAGCGCACATCCCTTTCGAATATTAGCCTCGACTCTGGTTGTAAGTATCTTGTTTAAGACAACATTTATCATTTTAATATGTGTGAATATTTCTTTCAGCACGTACAAATTTCGCAGATCTTTCCGAGCAATTAGTTGAGAAGCAAAATGAGCTGAATTACTGTGCATTTAAAACGAAACTGTGTTTATATCTTTTGTGGACGCAGCTTGATTTTTATATGAGAAGAACAATTCCGGTTAACACTTTACAGTTTAACAAATCAGTAGTGATTCCATCGGAAAGTAAGTTTAACTAATAAAATCTTTTAAGGTTTTGTTTCATCGTCAGCTGAAGCAATTTGGCGTGTTTCCTCCGATGACATTAACTATCTTAAGAAGAGACTTGTTTCAATATTCAATAAAACCTTCAGCATACAATTGATTTCAACAGCACATACCCAGGCAGTGGCGGACAATGGATTCACTGAAGCTTTGTTAAGGCGTATTAAATGTTTGATACAGTTTGTTCCCGTTTATTAAATAGTTAAGTTAACAGTGTCAATTTTGTTGTATCCTTTTGTAATAATAAAGACAGTTCGATTACTATTGGTCCATACTTCAGCCACACTCGCCATGAACCTGTTGGAGTGTGCGCTCAAATTATTCCATGGAATTGGAAATTGGGACTAGCTCTTGCCACCGGCAATACCATAATCCTTAAGCCCACTGAACGGACTCCATTAACTGCACTTTATATTGCACAACTGGTTAAGGAAGCGGGCTTTCACGAGGAAGTTGTAAATGTTGTTCCAGGCAAAGGACAGACTTTCGCTAAATTAGGTAACCACCTTGATGTGGATAAATTTGCCACCACTGGATCCACCGAGGTTGGTAAATTAATCCAACAAGCTTCAGCCACATCTAATCTAAAGCGAGTTACTCTGGAACTCGGTGGTAAGATTCCAAATATTGTCTTAGCTGATAGTGATTTGGATTATGCTGTGGAACAAGCGCACTTCGGACTTTTTCCAACGTGGGTCAGTGTTGCTGTGCCCGTTCAAGAACATTCATTGGAGACAAGATTTACAGATTTACGATGAATTCGTCGAACGTAGTGCAGCGCTAAGAAGCGAACCGTTGGCAATCCTTTCGACCACAACAACGAGCAAGGACCCCAAATAGATGACAAACAGATGGAAAAAATCCTTACATTAATTGATACTGGTAAAAAGGAAGGAGCCAAGTTGGTTGCTGGAGGCAAACGTAAGGATCTCGCTGGATATTTCGTTGAACCAACTGTCTTTGCCAATGTTAAGGATGATATGACAATAGCCTGAGAAGAAATTGAAAAACAAATGATTGTTTATGGTAATTTCTTAACTTTTTATTTGCCTTTATTGTTATTTCTTTTTAACACATTTGCTTCAATAAAAAACCGAATTAATTAAAAAAAAATTTTTCTTCATTAATACTTAATCTGCACTTTGCAAAGTTGAATTTACTACGGACTGACTTAAATTAACCAATGCACAGCAGGTAAGCACTATTTTGTCCATGTACCTACATTTCATTAGTGTCAGCTTACTTTTGGAAAAATTCTGGCATCTTTAGTTCTGGAGGAATATGTAGCGGCTCTTGCAACAGGTTGACCTGAAAAGAAATATATTGAATCAACTTTTAGTGTTACGCGACGTTGTCGTTAAGGAAACTTGATATTATTTCATATATGGTTAGTTTATAGCCGTTTTATTATTAAATTTCTAACTTATCGGATTTCGTAGCAATCTATCGTAACAGCAAGTCTATTTCCAAAAACACGTTTGAAGTATTCCGGTGTTTAATGCACTCTAACATCTTTGGCGGGCCAGGAAACCAAGCAGCTAAGTTCCGAACCTAGAACAAGAACGCAATCATAAAACTTTTTAGAAGCTGTCTAACAGTCTGGAATGTTTTCCTCAATAACAAGTGTATTTTTATTGTTATGGGTAAGTAAAATAGATAAATATATGTGTGTACCTACATACCATTAGGTTCCATAGAGTAAATTTGTATTTCTCTTAGCGCTCTTTCAGTCACACGTTGACGGAACCGATTAAATCGACTAGCTGCAAGTGTATCTCAGGTGCAAACTAGGAACCCAGTCCGGGTTCAAATGATCACAGAGATTCGCACTTTTTCCTAAACAGTAGATATTTTGCAACCGATATGGTTTTATTTTATTTTAAATGTACAAACATACCTGAAATAAAATGCTTAGAACAAACACGAGCTATTTTAGTGTTGAGTTCCTTACTGTTTATAGCTTTTAACCATTTCCTGTGTCTTTCCACAGACAGAGTTTTAAGTTTAGGGTTTTTTTATTCTTGAGGAAACAAATAAAATTTGCAGTCCACAGTATTGAATGAATGAATTGAGCAGCTCTGGATGCAGGCATTTTGATTTTTTTTTGTATAATTTTGTTCTTAATTATTTGTTGTATTTAGATGTATAAAATGTATGTTTAGAAAACTTTTCAACTTAACAAAAATATTTTTTTGCCACAACGTGATTCTCGCGGTTTCACTTTTATTTTTTGTACAGAATCTTTATATATTTTAACTTTTTAGCATTCCAAAATAGTGATTGACACTCCTTCTTATTTCTGGAAATTTGTTTTTGTTATAATTCGCTTTAATATAAACTTATTACGAAATATTCGCAACAAAAACATTTTTTGCTACAACTACGCGATTCTCACTTTTTCGGTTTTATTTTTTGTCCACAATCATATTATAAAGTTAACTTTTTAGTATTCCAAAACGTGGTTTGGATACTCCTTTTTAGTTCCGGAACTTTTTTTTGTTAAAATTGGCTTGGTATAAACTTTTTAATAAATATACGCGACGTTGTCGTGATCGTGAGGCACTCTTACTCTATTGTGTATTTTTTTTTAAACTAATTTTGGTTGTCATATTAATGTCATTTTGACACAATCGATAGAAATTTCGATAACATTTAAAGTAATCATGGATTGGTTGCACCGTTTTTATCTGGGCTTAGGCATAAGCCCCGATAATTATCTGGGATTACTAATCCTATATGGGATTGGGTTTTTGTATGGAAAATTTGCCAAGCCCATATGGGATTGCATAAAAAAACACGGTTATTATTGCTGACCCTATTCCTTCGAAGTATATTTCGAGGTCGGACTTAAATTTGTTGATCTGGATATTCCCACTTAACACATTTGGCCAAATTAAGCACATTGTTAAAAGTGATGTTATACCGACCGTACCAGTTGATTTTCGTCTTTTACTTGGTATGATGTCTACTGGGGCTGATGATTGGGCACTAGTCACTAGATATTCCACCTCGCTCCCAAGCGGTATATCATGGCTTATCTCATTATCGATTGGTAGTGGTGCTAATCTATGAATCGGACGCTTCCAAATCCCGGATGCTGTTTTGACTTCGACTACTCGTATTGGGCCGTCGTCAAACTTGAATATATTGATGATTCTTCCCAACGGCCATTGGAGTGCCGGAACGTTGTCTTCCTTTATGATGACCATGTCTCACACTTAAAGTTCTTGCAGCATTCTATCCATTTGTGGCGATATTGCAGTTCATTAAGGTATTCTTGTGACCATCGCTTCAAAAATTCGTGTTTGAGATGTGAGACTAAGTTCCATCATGTCAACAGGGTCTGCCTTGTCGGAAGTGCGTTTACATCGGTATGTACAGTCAGTGGTTCACCGATAAGAAAATTCCCCGGCGTTAGTTCTGTTAGATCGTTGGGATCGCTTGATAGGGGTATAAGTGATCTTGAATTTAGGATTGCTTCAATTCCAACTAATACTGTTTCCAATTCTTCATACGTCAGGGAGGCTGTTGACACACTCCTTTTTAGAAGATGTTTTGCTGATTTTACTGCTGCTTCCCAGAGCCCTCCAAAGTGGGGTGCTCTTAGAGGAATGAAGCTAAATTGTATAGCCTTGTCACTACATTCCTTTATTATTGATGTGCGTGCAGTTTCTGAGTAAATCGCGTCCTCTAACTCAGATAATTGATTATTTGCACCCACAAAGTTTGTTGCATTGTCGCAAAATAGGGTCTGACAGTGTCCTCTGCGTCCAATGAATCTTCTAAGTGCACCGAGGAATGAATTGGTGCTTAAATCGCTTACGAGTTCGATATGTACCGCCTGCGTGGCGAAGCAACAGAAAATTGCAACATAGGACTTTTGGGGTCGTTTACCTCGAATCTTGTGATGAATCCAAAATGGCCCACAATAATCGACTCCAGAATGAATAAAGGGTCTAGATGGTGTTATTCTTGATGCTGGTAGATGCCCCATGTGGGCTAACAATGTCTGAGGACCGCAGTGCTTATGCTTTTCGTGAACTTCCTGCATCAATAATTTTGCCAAGGGATTGTTGTATGGTATAAGCATTGGGTGCTTGGCGTCAAACCGAAGTGTTCCTGATTCCAACCGACCTCCAACTCGAATAATTCCCTTGTTATCCAAGAATTGTGCGAGGCTGGTGAACTGACTTATCCGTTTCAATTCCTTATGGGCACGAAGCTCCTTGAGTTCCACTTTGAAATCGAAGGCCTGCATAGCTCGTATTATTACAACGAGGGATTTCTCTAGTTAATGAGGCGTCAATAGTATTCCCTCATGCCGTGGAGCATTGGAATTTCTGGCATGATTTCAAAAACGAAGGATGTAAACAGTTATTCTCTGAAGCGTTGTAAAGGAATTACGATGGTTGATTTCGAAGATTGTATCCTGATCCCAGGCATAAATTGCTGTTGCTACAGTTGGCAGTTTCCTTTTTCTCTCCATGTTTTCCGAAATTAAAAGCTCTTTGATATATTTGGCTGGCCACCTGTCTTCATGGCCATGTAGAAAAAGAGGGCCATAAAACCATTGTGTGCATGATGGTGGCTTCGATGGTTGTTCACCTCTTGATAGTACATCTGCTGGATTACGTTGTTATGGCACATGCCGCCATTGCGCGGAAAGTGTAAGTCCTTGTATAGTGGCCACTCTATTGGCAACAAATGTTTGAAATGATGATGAGGGAGAATTAATCCATGCCAAGACGATTTCAGAATCTGTCCATAGGAAGCGGCTTTATCCTTGAAATTGAGATCGTTCTTCACCCTAGCTGTAAGTTGAGCTACGTCATCCATCTTGTGTGAAGTTCAGCTGGTAGTGTCTCATCCCATGATAATTTTAGTAGCCATAGCTCCTGGATGACTATTTTTGCTGTGACAACTACTAGAGCCATTATGCCTAATGGATCGAATAGTTTGCCAAGATCTGAAGTGACAATTCGTTTTGTTATTCGACTTGTCGAGTTCAGGTTTGTTTTAACACAGAACCTATCCTTTTTTGGCTGCCACGTTAAACCCAATGCCTTGATTGAGACATCACCTTCGTTGTTGAAATCGAGATCAATTTCTTGATCCTCTTTAGCAACGCATGTCAGTAGTCGGGGGTGATTAGCACACCATTTTCGTAACTTGAATCCTGCGCCTTGTAATATTCGTGTGATTGGGCTTGCATTTCCAAGGCAACTCATAAACTGTTGTCTCCAGTCAGACAGTCATCTATATAGAAATTGTTTTGTATGGCATGAGCACCTAATGGAAATCGGTCGCTATTCTTCTTAGCTAGCTGTTGCAAACACTTCGTAGCTAAATATGGTGCTGCTCTTGTCCCATATGTTACAGTGTTCAGTTGATAGCAGTGAAGGGGTCTGTTTTCTTCAGTTCTCCATACAATTGTTTGGTATTTTCTATCGTCGGGATGTATGATAATTTGTCGGTACATTTTTTGAATATCAGTGCAAAAGACAAATCTTGGTGGACGGAACCGTAATAATAATGAAAATAATTCACCCTGCACTGTCGGGCCTGTATACATGATGTCGTTTAATGATAGTCCTGACGATGTTTTTGATGACGCATCAAATACAACTCGAAGTTTGGTGGTGCTGCTGTCCGTCTTGAATACGCAATGATGAGGAATGACGTAGCTTGATGCTGCCGAGTCATTAAGGTCGATATGTGTCATGTGACCTAATGCTTCATATTCCTCCATGAATTGAATGTATTGGGCCTTAACTTCCGTATTTTTAGCTAACCTCCGTTCAAGAGCAAAAAATCTGTCGACTGCTATCTCCTTGGAGTTACCTAGAGTGCTTGTGCACTCAGTGGAACCAACACGTAGCAATTTATCAAGAGATGAAGAGATGTGCGAAGCCCATTTTGCACAAAACACGCACAAGACCAAGGAAGGACGTTTCGTTGTCAAGTTACTAGGACAACGAAACGTCCTTCCTTGGTCTTGTGCGTGTTTTGTGCAAAATGGGCTTCGCACATCTCTTCATCTCTTGATAAATTGCTACGTGTTGGTTCCACTTCTTCGAGGCTCCATATCCGTTCAATCATTTGATGGAGCTCATTGTCATCATACGTGGAAATTCCACATGTTGGTGTAAATGCCTTGACCTCAGTTATTCTTCCAGTTATTCTTCCAGACAGTATCCATCCAAAAACGGTGTTTTGTAGGGTAGGTAAATTATCTGCTAGACGTATTTGCCCATTTGAAAGTAGTTGATGATAGAATTCCGCACCGATGAGTACATCAATTTTTTCTGGTCGATTGAAGTGAGGGTCAGCTAATGGGATATTCGTCGGTATTGGCCATGATGATATGTTGAAATGTTGAGAGGGCTGTGGTCCTATGATGGGGTTGGTGACGTTTTCCCCAAGACATAATCTCCAAACTAAAATCCCCAAACCCAAAATCCCCAAACTAAAATCTCCAGCAGCGAAATCTCCAAAAGAGAGAATCTCCATGGCAAAAATCTCCAAACAAATATGTTCAAGTAGTGAATCATGCGATTAAATCGCGCAATTTAAATATGTTCAAGTAGTGAATCATGCGATTAAATCGCGCAATTTAATCGCATGATTCACTACTTGAACATATTTGTTTTGGACATATTACTTGATTTAGTTAAGGTTGCACGAAATGTTATTTAAGATTTTTTTTTGTCACAACACCATATATAATTTTCTTTTTTGTTTTTTGAATGGAAATGATATCCATTTATAAATAGCTTTTTTCCTCCTTTATTAGATTTTAAAACAATAATCTTATCCATAATAACTATATTTATTGAACAAAACACACTCTTCCGGCTATGAATACAGATACAGACTGAAAGTGCATTCATAATTTGTTGTTCAGAAACATAATCGTTATCATGTCATAACGGTAAAAGAATGTCATGCACATGCCGCAAGAGAAACGGTGGTAGTAGACGTACCTGGACATTGGGGATTTGGAGATTTCGTGGAGATTTTGGCAAAAACAATTGTTTCTTTGGGGATTTTTTCCATGGAGATTTTCTCTTGGAGATATTGGCAAGTTGGATTATTTTTTTTGGAGATTTTGTCCAAAGGGGTTTTTTTTTTGTGGGATTTCGTACGACTCCTCTATGATGTTAGGTAGAACAAAGGCTTCTAGCTGGGTATGAAATCCACTTGTTCTTGACTGTAACTTGACATTAACCCGATAGTGAGATTCTCTCTTTCCATTGCCAATGCCTTGAATACTCATGGCTGTATGTTTCGTCTGAAGGTCTAATCTCTTCATGATGCGTTCTGCAAAGAAGTTGACCTGAGAACCAGAATCCAGAACGGCTCTGCATTCTAACTTCTTTCCATTGCTAGCAATTAATTCTTAACTCTGTAACCAGCACACACAGGCGAGTAGGCTCTACGTTGCACGCCACCTGAAACAGAAGCCTGACATGCAGATGCATACTCTCCCCTCCTCTGACTGGTTGGCATCGGAAAACCAAAAAAAAAAGAAAAAAAAAACCCACGGCCGCTGTCATCCTCTGAGTGTGCCCAGCTGTCATCCTGCTGGCACGGAATGTATCTGGCAACGCTTGTCGATAGCCTATAACGTCGACGGCTCTGGCCTACAGACTGCCAAGAGTCCGCCTCCGTCACTGATTAATAAGAGAGAGGGGTTGTTCGACCACTCATAGCCAGGCATGGCCGCCCCGTGCTAGCTCGTCGGCGGGAGCGGGAACTTGCTATAGAGCTCGAACTGGGGTTACCTTGTTATTTACATGCCTGAAATTGCTGTGGTGGACTAGACCTCGGACGACCCGATGAACCGTCGCCGGTACCAAAAGAGTCCTAGTCCACCCTCCACTATCCCGAAGGATAGCCTCTCCGGCCCGAGGAAGACGTGGCTTGAGAAGATTTGTAGTGGCTAACCTGGACCACCAGATATATAAAGGAAGAATACAAGAAAGTTGGGACTTTTGCCGAATTGGTGCAGAAGAAGAGGATGTAGACTTTCTTCTGAACTGGCCCACCCCGCCGCAATAATGAGGAGAATTAGGGACACCTTTGGCCACCGCATCGCTCCACTCGCGATGGCCCCTGCTCCGGAAAGGAGTGAGATCCCCTAAAAGCTTAGGGTACCTTACCCCATGTTGTTGTCCACTCCGTGGTGGCTTATGTCGAGCTCGACTTCTCTTCCTCGACCTCTAAACGGCTTACTGCATGATGCGGAATGGCCTCCGTACCGTAGTGGAAATTGATAAAACGTAGGTGGTTTGCTGAGCCTTCATGGGATACAATTATTTATTTCCCCGATAAAAACGGTCGCTAAAACTATCGTAGCGTACAATAACCGAACAAATTCCGGGTGAACATTTCTATTAACTGATGCCTACACCAGTCGAGATAAATGTAGGAAAATAATAATAGTGACTAATACCGAATCGCCAGGACAATGCATTAAGACTGCAACGTCGGGTTGGTTACCCACCAGGCGCGTCCCCAGGTGGTGGATACGGGGACCTCGGTACGATACGTTCGTGATCCGAGGTTTTAGAGTCATAGCGGCGTTTTATACACTGTCAAAGCTCTATCGCGAACCAAACCAAAGAACCAAACCAAAAAAACAAGTATGCAGGAACAACTTAAGGATTTAAATACTCCAGGTGGTACTCGCATGGGCGAAAATCCACCCGTGGTCTTTTCGACCACGGTCGGGGCACGGATTCTGGAGGCCCCAACCGACATACATATACCGCCCGCCTGTACAGGCGTTGACCTTCGAGTTGCGAAAAGGTTTGCTTCCGAAGATTCCTGCAGCTCTATCTCCGACACGTTCGGTAGACTGGGCTGGAAACATGAAGAAAGTGGCGGAGAGGTTCAACCTGATACGCTTAATCTTCAGACCAATAGACAGACAGCCGATAGGTGTGATGCTGCCGACGAGGCCTGCGAAACCGAACAGGTGAAACGGGCCACAGAGGCGGCGTCCACTGGTCAGCGTCCATCTAAGAGCCAGCGAAAGAGGAAAAGGAGAAAGGCGGCTATCGTGCCAGTTGAAGGCGCAAGCGCTGAGAACTGCCCTTCCCCGGCGGCGACGGCAAAGAGATGCAGGTCGGCAGAGGTTACCCCAACCGAAACCAGCCAGCTGACTGAAACCAACGCTGCCTCCCCTTCCAATAGCTCGAACAGGAAAAAACGGAGGAAGAAGACCTCAAGCACTCCTGTCGGTGGAACTGCGCGCGCACCTTCTGCGTGCCCTTCCACTAGAACACTTCCAGCTGATGTATTTCCAATGATTGGATTTACTCAGATTAACCTTCAACACTCCAAGGCTGCTACTGCACTCATCAGTAAGAAGCTTTCTGTGTTGAATACAAAAGCCCACATAACATCCATACAGGAGCCATGGGTGTGGAAAAATCGCATCTGTGGCCTTGGAGGTGTTCGTGGCACTACGATACTCTGTGACGAGCGGTCCGAGAGCCCAAGGGCTTGTCTTGCTGTGTCGAACCTTTTCTCAGCGACTAAGCTTGGACAATTGTGTGGCCAAGATTTGGTTGCTGCAGCCATAAGCTACGAAACGAATGGAAGTTGGAAGACCTTCATCGTGGCGTCAGCTTATCTCCCCTATGATTCGGTAGTGCCTCCACCACCGAGGGCAATTGCTGAACTCATTGACTATTGCGACACCAGGAAGATGGGCCTAGTTATATGCTGTGATGCCAATGCTCAAAACACTGTTTGGGGCAGCAGCAAATGCAACATGCGAGGAAACCATCTCCTGGATTTCATTCTATCATCTGATCTTACTATCAACAATGTTGGCTCGCAACCAACTTTTGTGACGTCAAGAAGACAGGAAGTGATCGACCTAACTTTATCAAATAGATACTTTAAGGCGGTTACTAACTGGCGGGTCTCTTCGGAGGTGTCCCTCTCAGACCATAGATATATCGAATTCCAAATCGGATGCGAAGCCATCACTCTGCAGGAGAGGAGGAATCCGAGAAAAACCAACTGGATACGCTTCAGGGAGGAATTAGGGAAAACTCTCAAAACTCCAACCAAACTCAGGACGAGACAAAAGGTAGAGGAAGCTGTTCAAGACCTGAATAGTGCCATTACTAGCTGTTTTGAACTGACGTGCTCAGTAAGCAAACCCCCTGGCAGAACACCGGTTCCCTGGTGGAGCTCGGAACTGCAAAGAATTCGTAGAGAAGCTAGAAAGCTTCTAAATAGGTCACTCAAGACTGATTTGGAGACAGACTGGAATCTCTACCGATCGAAGCAGAAGGAATATAAGAGGCTAATTCGGGTATCGAAAAGTGCTTCTTATAAGAATTTCTGCGAAAAGATTGAAAAGCTGGGTGAAACTAGTAGGTTGGTTAAAGTTCTGAAAAAGGGCAAACCAGCCAAACTGGACTCACTTAGAAAACTTGATGGCACCTTCACTGATACGAAAGCGGAAACTCTTAGTTATCTGCTGGAGTCTCACTTTCCAGGTAACCAGATTACAATTGGTTCACAACCAGCCCCGATTACCGAGACTATGAGTGAGCCAAGACAAACAACTCGGCGTAGCTGGTATATTGCGAAGGCCGTGGTGACGGACGAGGCCATTAAATACGCATTTGCGTCTTTTGACGGCTTCAAGTCGCCTGGTACGGACGGAATATACCCAGCCATGCTGCAACAATGTACAAACCAGCTGCTACCGACTATGAAGAAAATCTTCACCGCTGTCCTAGCACTGGCATACATTCCAACACCCTGGCGTACAGTTAGAGTGGCATTCATACCAAAAATTGGCAGAAGTGACTACTCGCTCGCCAAGAGCTTCAGACCAATCAGTCTGACTTCTTTTTTTGCTGAAAAGCTTGGAAAGGCTGGTCGAGCTCCACGTGCGCAAAGGTGCTTTGCGATTGCACCCACTATTTCCGATGCAACATGCCTATCAACGCGGAAAATCCTGCGAGACTGCGCTCCAAAATCTAGTTGGTAGAATTGAAGGCGCGCTTGACAGAAAAGAATACGCGATGAGCATTTTCATCGATATTGAGGGTGCTTTTGACAATGCGACTTTTGATAGCATGTGCAGCTCCGCCAGACAACACGGAGTAGACGAACCATTGGTGTTGTGGATTAAAGCAATGCTAATGAATAGAACGTTGGTTGCGGATGCGGATTGTGGCCGCTATGTTATGGCGGGGGTAAACAGAGGCTGCCCGCAAGGCGGCGTCATGTCTCCACTGCTGTGGTGTATGCTGGTCTCTCTGTTGAACGCACTCAACAGTTCTAATATTTACGCTCAGGCGTACGCGGATGATGTTGCCGTGCTTTCTGTTGGATCATGCCTAGCGACTGTATGCGCCAAGGCGCAGGCGGCCATTGACGTGGTCGACGAATGGTGCACTAGGAATGGGCTCTCGGTCAATCCTCTTAAGACTGAGGTTGTTCTCTTTACGAGAAGGAGGAAGCTGGTCGGGTTGACTCAGCCAGTGCTAAAAGGCGTCACAATCCAACTCTCCAATGAAGCAAAGTATCTGGGAGTCATCCTGGATAGCAAACTTCTTTGGTCCAAACATGTTGAGCTGAAGACTGCCAAGGCGCTGTCTATTTTCTGGCAGTGCAAAGGCATTTTCGGCAAGACATGGGGCTTATCACCGAAAAGAGTCCTATGGATTTATACGCCTATGATAAGACCATTTATAGCATACGCATCGGTTGTTTGGTGGAATAAGCTTTCACGTAAATACGTCACTGCTGCTTTTGCCAAACTCCAGGTATGTCTCGGCTGCACGGGGGCCTTCCCCAGCACGCCTCGCTCCGGCCTAGATGCACTATTGAACCTTCCGCCCCTTGATGTTTACATCATGGGATGTACAATCAAGGCTATCTCACGTCTTACAAGAGGTGGCTTTTGGTATAACTCGCACTGGAGTTTTGATGAACTTGCGCAACGGTTGTCCTTCGACTCCTGTCTTATGGATATGCCGTCTGATGCGATGACACCGGAACTTCGGCTAAAGCGCAAATACGAGGTCGACTTACCTCGCGTCCAGGACTGGCTCTGGCCGGACTCTGAACCTGGAAGGGAATGCAGTCGAATCTTTACGGATGGCTCCAAAACCGATCAAGGATCTTTACTTTCCGTTAGGCAAACATGCGTCAGTCTTCCAAACAGAGACTTATGCTATCCTAATGGCCATGGACTATGTTACGAGGAACAGGTGGAGGGGGCGAAGTATCTGCGTCTGTAGCGACAGTCAGGCTGCGCTTAAGGCCTTACTCAAACCCTTAACTACCTCCAAAATAGTACGTGAATGCAAGATATCTCTGAATTCGGTCGGAAGGCTGAATTCACTTAAACTTGTCTGGGTCCCGGGTCATAACGGGATCACGGGAAATGAGATCTCCGACGAACTTGCTAGACAAGGCTCAGAGGGGGACCTCTCAGGACCTGAACCAGCGATCTGTCTGCCTGCGTCCTCGGTCAGGGCTTCCATTGACGGTTGGGTTTCCTATGAACACAATCGCCGTTGGCATGACTCTCCAGGGTGCAGACAGACTAAGCAAATGCTCCCCGACGTCTGTGGGAAATCCGCGGCATTCTTGTTGTCCCTCAACAGAAAAGACTGCAGACAGACTACTGGCGTTCTTACGGGACACTACGCTTTTACCAAACACCTTAAGGTGCTAGGCCTAAGCGACACCACCAATTGCGAAGCCTGTCGAGAAAACGACGCCACTGCAGAACATTTCCTCTGTGATTGTCCTGCTTTTGTTCGTATCAGGTGGCAGGTATTTGGTGCGGATATGGTGAGTGCTGTAAACCTAAGCTCCTTATCATTGAAGCGCCTTATCGTTTTTCTTAGAAAAACGAGTAAATTCCCACAGTAAAATGTGGTGTGTCTGCCTGGCACTACAATGGACCAGTATTGAGTCTGAGTACTCCAGTGCAGAAAGTTTCACACATCCCGACAAAAAAAAAAAAAAAAAAAAAGACTGTAACGTCGCCTTCAACTAATAATTTATGCGTTGTAGTCTCTGCATTACAATCAGCTTACACTTAATATCCGTATACATACATTTATATTACATGCATATATATCCATGTACTTATTCCGCGTTAGGAAAACCCGAAATACGTAACGAGAGACATAGATATATACCTACGGGCACATATACAATGGATTATTAATGATGATAATATTATTAATGATTCCAATAATACTATTCTCGAGGACGTATATCGCTAGGGTTAGTATTAACATTACTATTACGCCCCCTTAATTATTATCAATCATTGTTACTTATGAGTAAATCTTATATATATGTAATATCGTTCCGATCCAGGGGACGGAAGGTTCCAAAATGATCTATCTCCAACCGCGATGGTTGCAAAAAAAAATAATAATTCTACGTATGGCGATCTACGTGAACGGCTTACGTTACTACTTGGTAAATTCATTTATCTTAAAAACGTTCTTAAATTAGACTTAGTGTACTAGGACGAGAGACCGACATTGAGGACAAAATAGGTCGCTCACGAAAGATAACGAAGGTGCTGGGCGGTTGGGTAAAAAAAAACAAACCGACCGATTTCCGGAACCTCCCATTTGGGGCCTCTCCGCTGATGACTATAGTCAGGCCGGAGGATAATGCTATACCGACGGACGCGGCCGAGTCTTATCGATTCGAAGTTTAGAACGCGGATTCACCTCACAAGGACTCGAAGGACCCGGTGGTGAGACTCTACTGGTATTCCCCTTTCCCTCTTTTTTTTTATTTTGTTTTGTTCTATATAGGTTATGCAATATAATATAGGGAGTGACTCGAAAAATATATAGGTGAATTTGGAAATCTCCAACAATATAATATAGTAGAAAGCAAATTGGACTTACGTGGTGTTACTTTTTTCAGCCGATGTGCGCACATTGACGATCCACCTGTGTATATTGCTGCGAATCAAGGTCATTAGAAAAAAAAAGGAACGGATACCCCTAGGTCAGCCCTAATCCGGGTATATTCTACCGGTACTCGCTGGTTACTACTGGCGCGTTCGATTACGATATGTAAATCGATACGCTCGCTTTCTTCGTGCTCTGCACGACGGTTTGATTCGGTTAATCTTGATTTCCCCAAGATACAGATGTATATATCTCCCTTAATTCCGATGCACTCGATATGGTTGGTTTTGAAAAATACCGATTAGAAAAAAATTTAAGATATATATAACGCTTCTGCGTCGATGCACGAAATGCCCTATGACCCGTGTCAGCACGATTATATAAGACTGTACTTTACTTCGCGACGTAATGTGAATTATGGTGCGGCCTTGAAAAAGGCCGATTGGAAAAAAAAAGATTTACAAGCGCGAGATAACTCGCCTCGATGCTCGCTCGAGGGTTGAAAACTATCGCACCCGTGCGCGCTAATTCCGACTGAAATTCTTGTAACGATGACGAAATTGAAATCGCGAACGCGCTTTTTATCCCGTGGTTAGTAATTTATAACGAATGACTTTCTAATTAGTAAGATGCCCTGAGGTCTCGCCTCCAATTTTAATGGCGCTTAAATACGTTTTGAAATAAAGAAAACTTATAAAGAAAACTATGCATAACGTGGCTATCCCACGTCCCTTTCCCTTAACCGCTTGTTTGCGCTGGATCTGATGTTGCTGATGCTGACGCTGGAGATGTTGGTGCTGTCGAAGATGCTGATGCTGCTGCTGATGATGATGGTGCTGTCGAAGCTGAAGACGATGCTGTGGCTGCTGCTGAGTCGTACCTGTATCATTGGGGCAGGAAACAAAAAGCCAGTAAGAATGGTTGTTAAGCGTGGGGTGACCAAGACGAATAACTCGGTCGACGCTAGCTTACCTATCGTTGGGGTTCCTAGCCTCGTGGTCGGACTGCTGCCTGTGGATGTCGCAATGAGCGAGACTTTGTTTCGCTCTGGGACTGGTTAGCACTAGCGCCTGCGAATCTGCGGGTCATTATTCATTCAGTAGCGCTGCGATCGTGAGTGATAAAGACGTGTTTTGTTTTGCTCTCGATTATAATGTCTACAAATTGCTCAAAATGTACTAAGTTGATAAACAATGAAAAAACTATATTGTGCGGCATTTGTTCTTTAACGTTTCATCTTTCGTGCGCAAACATAGACGAAAATACTCTAAAAATAATTAAGTTAAATGCTTATCTATGCTGGAGGTGTTATACCTGCATGAATAATTCTTTTATAGAGTGTTTTGCAAAAGTAAACAGTGTTCATGATTCTCTGAATAGCGTTCAATCCTCTCTTAATGAGCTGAGATCTGAACTAATTTCTCTTAAAAATGCCCAGGACCAAAGTAATAATGTCAGTGATAGCAATAAAAAAATAAGAAACCAAAAGAGACCTAATACGAACTAAATTGCTGAGCCGCAGCGGTTTCTTCGTTCCCAAATTGAAAAATCGGTCAATGAACCCTCGCGTGTAGTGACACCATCTCATAAATTACAAAATGTTTTTTCACCTACAACTGAGCGAGTTGTAAGCAAAACCAAGGCTTTAACCGCGCTTTCTCCTAATCTTCCGCTACCACAAAAGAAAAAAGCAAAAAATATAAGCGAATCTCTCTTTAATAAAGTAAATAGAAAAGAATCACAAAGTACAAGTGAGTGCATTGATGGGGAAGGCCATTCTTGCTCCGCAGTGGGGACTAGGGAGAATAGTCTGCTTACAAACTCTCCCGCGGAAAATATTGTAACTCAATCTGCCAATGATGTTGTTACTCATTCTAAAGCTGTTGTTGATATTCTTGCTGCAAAAAAGTGTGCTTTCGATGTTGACATTGATGTTGCTAATAATGATGCGTTAAATGATGCTGATATGGATTCTGCTAGCAACTACTCTGCAATTGTTGATGGTGTACACGTTGATGCTGCTAAATTCGTTAAAAGAATGAATTCGAAGCGAGTGCCCAAAGCCCTTGTGGGAAATAATACTCGAAAACCTATTTTGGGAGTCCGAATTAAGTGGAAATGGCTTCATCTATCATCTTTTGAACCCAGTACAACTGCTTCTTCCGTCTTGAACTATGTCTCTTCTGCATTCTCAATTGACTCTTCTAGACTCAACTGTTATATACTCGTCAAGTTAAATGCAGATGAAAGTGAGCTGAAACACATAAACTTTAAACTTGGAGTTCCAGAAGATATGCTCTCGCAGTTTCTGAATCCCTCTATTTGGCAAAAAGGTATTCGTGTACGTATGTTTGATTTCCATTCAAAAAACGAACCAACCGAGGAAGCAACCTTGCAAAAATAGCGCGAAAGTCTCCATTCTCATCACCTAAGTTCTCGTTTGCGAATAGTTGGGCACTCTATTATCATAATGCGAAAACAACGGATTTCTATGTTGCTGCTACTGATTCTCCATTTTTCCTAATTGCCCTCACGGAAACATGGCTTACTCGAAATATACTTTCGTCTGAACTGTTTGATGCTAGATATGTTGTATACAGAAGAGATCGGTGTCTTGCTGGTGTGTCGAGAGGAGGTGGTGTCTTATTGGCCGTCAAATCATCACTTGTTAGTAGACAAATTGAACTTTTTGATCCATCTGATCTAATTGAACAGATTTGTGTAAGAATTGATTATTTTCGTTCTGAAGATAGTGTGCTTATTAAATTATTTTGTTTTGTGTCATATATACCACCAAATTCTCCTTTTAATATTTATCCAGCCCATATCTCAAATATTAAACGCATAGCTAAGGATTTGGATTGCAATTCTTTTTTAATTGTATTAGGCGATTTTAATCTTTCATATATCAAGTGGTCTTATTCTGAGGAAGATAAATGTTTAATTCCATATAATGTACAAAAAGATTTTGAAATTGAAGTTATTGATTCTATGTTAGCTCTAAATTTAATTCAAATTAATTCCGTGGTGAACAGTATGGGTAGATTACTTGATCTGGTTTTTACTTATGGTGAGTTAGATGCTTTGGTTACTGAACCAGACTATTTCTTGATCAATAACAGTGGAATTTATCACAAAGCATTGAATATTAGTTTTGATATTTCTATATTTAATTTGGAAATTAATACTGGTTGTAATCACGTTCATTATGATTTTCGTAAAGTTGATTACAATGCAGTAATGAATTATATGTCTTGGCTGAATTGGTTGTGTTTGCTAAATAACGGTGATCTTAAATGGAAATATGATAAATTTGGGAATGTAATTGAAGATATTTTCTCTAGATTTGTTCCTATGAAACGAATTGTTCACTCTAATAAACCAGTTTGGTTTAACAAACGGCTTTCCAATTTGAAAAATGTTATGTACCGTGTTTTAAGAAATAGCAGAGTGGATTGCACTCTTAGAAACGAATTTTATCGGTTAAGAAATGAATATGAATTTTTAAAAAGATTTCTATATCGTCAGCATGTTTGGTCTTTGGAGTCTTCAATAAAGAAAAATTCCAAAGCATTTTGGAGGTACATCAATATTAAAAAGAAAACCTCAGGCATACCATCTACAATGAGCTATGAAGGAGTAAGTAGTAGTGACCCTCTTCAAATTTGTGATATGTTTTCTAAATTCTTCCAATCTAACTTTGTGTTAGAATCTTGCCCTTATGATTTACCAAACATTGGTAACTCGATCGTTGATCTGGGTGCGATGAACATTTCAGTTGAGGATATACTTACCGAATTATCTTGTCTAGACGACTCTGTTACCCTAGGTCCAGATCATATACCTTCAATTTTCGTGAAAAAATTAAAATCTTGTTTTGCGACCCCACTTCACATAATTTTTAACCTTTCTCTCACAGAAGGTGTGTTTCTAGATTGGTGGAAGCATTCATTTATATCTCCAATTCATAAATCTGGTTCTAAGCAAGCAGTTGAGAATTATAGGCCTATAGCTAAACTTCAGGTTATACCTAAAATCTTTGAAGCCATTGTTAAAAAGAAAGTCTATGCATTGGTCAAAAACTATATCTCGGACTTTCAGCATGGTTTTGTTAGTGAAAGGTCTACTACATCTAACTTAGCAATCTTTACAAGTTTCTGCCTTCAGGCGTTGGAAAAGCGCTACCAAGTGGATGTAATCTATACTGATTTTGCTAAAGCGTTTGACCGTGTTCAACACAATGTTCTCATTTCGAAGTTAGTATCCCTTGGCTTCTATTCAAAGTTTCTGAATTGGATTAAAAGCTATCTCAATAATCGCACTCAGTCCGTAAAAATAGGCGAACTGTCATCTAAAATCATCAATAATTACTCTGGAGTGCCACAAGGAAGCCATCTCGGTCCAATCCTTTTCCTACTCCTCATAAATGATTTACCGTCTGTTTGTATATCTGCACAAAAGCTCTTATTTGCAGATGATCTTAAGATATTTATGATAGTAAGATCATTATTGGAGTGTGGCCAACTTCAACAAGATATAAATAGCTTATCTGGATGGTGTAAGAAAAATTGTTTGCATCTTAATATTCAGAAATGTTTAGTTATGACTGTATCTCGAATAAAAAATCCAATTATATTTGATTATAGTATTTCAAACATTGTCCTGAACAGAGTACATAAACAAAAAGATCTTGGAATAATTTTTGAACCAGAGCTTATATTCAACTCACATATAGATTACATTATATCTGAAGCTAATGTAATGCTTGGCTTTATATTTAGAAATTCAAGGGAATTTACTGACCCTTATACTCTAAAGTCGTTATATCTTGCGCTAGTTCGTTCGGTTCTTGAATACTGCTCAGTTATTTGGTGCCCTTATTACAATAACTCTATGTACCGCATTGAAAGGATACAGAAGAAATTTACGAGATTTGCTCTCCGTAAAATATATTCATACCCTCTATTGCCTTCGTATGAAATAAGATGCAAGCTTATTGATGTAAAGCCTCTGGTCAAACGACGATCCTACTATTTTACCATGTTTGCTTTTGATGTTATATCTGGTTATGTGGAGTGTCCAGCACTGTTATCTCTTTTTGGCATATACGCTTCGGAACGTTCTCTTAGACCTAGACAAGATGAATTCTTTTACATTCCTAGGCATGTAACCATTTATGGTCTAAACAACCCTGTAACTAGAGCATGTTCTCATTTTAATCAACACTTCCATGTAATTGACATTAACATGAATAGAGATGTATGTAAAGCCACTATCTTAAACTCATTGTAAATTTTATAATTAAATTCAATTAATAATATTAAGTTACTATGTATTAGCGATCTAAGAAAGTCGAATGTACTTGATAGATAAATAAATAAATAAATTAACCTCGATGGATGATCTGCAGAGGCCGATGACTGCACCAGGGCCGTTGCCTAAAATGTTGAGTACGCGCTTTCCACGCGGTCGTGGTGCCTATCTCCGCTGGCAAAGATGCGTACGCCTCGTGGTTGCGCTTGTGAGCGGCGACAATTTTAAATGGTTCGTCCAATTGGATCGCGTGACGCGTTCCGCGTGTGCAAGCAGGCACGTGCGGATGGTGACACCAATCTCGGTGTCGATGCGTGCCCGAGAGTTTCCTGGGGACGTGATGGAAGCGTAGGCGGGCGTCCTGAGCTCAGCCGCGATTGCACGCGAGCCACAGGGCGTCTGCTACTCGTTTCGGTAGTCTTCCTCTCAAGGGAGGGATGGTTGTTGAGGTGCCCTCTAATAAGAAAAAATGTGTACACTGGAACGTGATTTCCACGGCTGGTTTGCTTGGTCTGTTCCAAGCGAGGGGATGTCGCCTTTTTGGGTACTTACATTTGATTGCATCCGCCGTTTTAGGCGGAGTATAGTGCTTTCGCCCAAATGTATGGCGGGTGATGATGATTTGCGTATAGGCTGTGACTTCCTTTGGATTATTTTAATTTTTATTAAAAAATTACACTTGGCGAACGCGAGCAGTGGGTCGTCTCGCAGTCGAGCGGGAAATATAGTCTCCTTACTTCGTGTAGGTACTTTTAGACTTGACGAAACCAAGCCAACTATCCCACGGGTAGCGTTCAGCCACGGGGATCGGGTGTTATTCAATGTCGTTGAATTGTCGTGGTTTATACGGGGGAGTGGAAAAATACTTAGCCGCACAATTCTGTTGCTAGCTTTTTAATGCAGGATGGTAGAGTGAATGACTTCTAGGTGGTTTGTTACACACCTCGGAACTTTCGCGAGTATCGCAAACGAAAGAGCCAAGGACACAACCATCCGCTGAGCTGGATTATTGCTGGAAGCATTGCTTCCCTCGTCGAGTCTCGTGCGCGGGCTGAGCTATCCGGGCCTTGCACTGCGTTCTTCCGTCAGTTGGTGAATATCCTCTGCAACCCAAGAAAATTTATTCCATTACTAAAGTGGTCATTCGGGTATACGACGCTGGGTAATTGGGGATTTATGTCTATACCCGTTTCGTATACTCCCTACGAGGGTGTTTGTTTCTTTATTTTTGATTCTTCATTTCCCCGAAACAGACATATTGGGGGGGGGGGGGGGGTTTGCTTAACTTCCGTGATTAACGTCTAATATCTTTCGAGTGGACCAAACCTAAGTCTGCTCCCTTCTCATCTACCAGGTGGTAAAGGTCTCCTTGTACTTTCACGACTCGAGCCTTAATGAATTTTCTACCGAACTTCGCATTGAAGCCTTGCGCGAAATTGCTAAGCGCATGATTACGTTTATATACGCAGTCGCCTTCTCTAAACTTCCTAAGAGTGCTTCGGGTGTTGTATCTTTTTTCGTATTTGTCGTGGGCTTTGCTCAGCGCTTCTTTCACGTAGGAGTGTAGGATGTTCATCCGACTCGCTTTCGGAATCGGATCGATCTCTGAATTGTTTAGACCGTTCAGGTCTCTAAGCAGTTCGTATCCGCTCCCGTGCTCGATCATACTCTGCCCAAACACTACCTCATACGGGGACATTCCTAAGGCCGAGTGAATTGCGGTCCTAAGGGAACAGCTTATGGCATCCAGGTATGCATCCCACGTAGAGTGGTCGGGGCTAATGTAAGCGCGGATGGCGGCTATCAGTGAACGATTGACGCGCTCGCTGGCGTTAGCTTGCGGCGAATAAGACGCGGTTTTGAGGTGTCTTATCCCGAGCGACGAAGTGAACGAGGCGAACTCCTTGCTGACAAATTGTTTGCCGTTGTCAGACAACAAGGATTCGGGCACTCCGAAGATTGGGAAGATCTCGTCTCGGAAGAATTTGATTGCCGATTCTGATGTAGCACGACGTATCGCTTTCACGAATACAAATTTCGAAAATTGATCGAGAGCAAGGATCACATGGGTGTTTCCGAGCTTCGATCGAGGGTAAGGTCCTAAGTAATCTAAATACAGGTGTTGGAAAGGCCTATCGACGACGAAGGCTTTTTCCATTTGGGCTCGTAGCGTAGAGTTCGGGGCTTTGGTGGTTTTACATACCTCGCACTCTCCGATGAATTTGTGGACTTGTGTGGCCATGTTGGGTCAATAAAATTGCTGCCGTAGACGGTCTAGGGTTTTAGAAATACCGCCATGCGCGGCTTTCGCAGGGCAATGAGCTAGCTTAATCAAGTAGGGGGTCAGCTCAGCTGGAATCCAGAGCTTCCAGGGTTTATCGTCTCGGATGGGGTTTCCTACGCTACGCTGGATCCTCTTGAACAGGAAATTGTTCCGTATCTGAAGGTCAGGTAGCTGGTCTTTGTTATTAACGACGCTGTCCATGATTTGACGGTAAGATTCCGAGTTGAAACTTGGATCCGTCAAAGCAATGTGCAACACGTCGTAAACGAGGTTCGGCATCGAGTCGCCGCAATGGAGTGCTTCAATCTCGTGAACGCGCGACAACGCGTCTGGCACGACATTGAGGCTTCCCCTCCGGTGCTCGATGTCAAACGAGTACCCCTGAAGCTCCAAGCTCCAGCGAGCTAATCTGCCTTTGAGCTCTCGCTTGCTCATTAACCACTGCAGGCTTGCATGGTCTGTAATGATCTTAAATCGGTACCCTTCGATGTAGGGCCGAAATTTGGCGATGCCCATGAGGGCTGCCAAGCATTCTTGCTCCGTCACGGTGTAATTTCGCTGTGCCGAGTTCAGTATATGCAGCAGAAGAAAGATCGGGCGACCTTTTTAGAAGTACGGGGGAAGTTAATTCCACATCACGTTCAACGTATAAAAATAGAATCCAGAATCGATAAGATCATCAAAATGAACCAACGCCCTAGAAAGTGACTCATATTCCAAAATATAATATACACCAATGGAAAAATACCAGACAAGCCAAACTATTAAATATCAATTAGTAAGAACACATCCTTGGATAACAGATGTTTTTATTTCAATGGAAAAATACCAAAATCCAGACAAGCCAAACCACATCCTTGGATAACAGATGTTTTTATTTGTCAAATAGTATAAATAGGAATATCATAGCAAACCAAAAGACACTTCTTTTAAGTCAGTGAATAAGTTCACAACACATTTTTTTAACGTGGTATGGTCGTTGGTTTTTAACCAGGATAGGTAAAAAAAAAATCCTAAACACATTGTACTGTTTATGGGATCTATTTGTGATTTCACAATGTACCTCGCACCTATCCCAAAGCTAACAGTGAAGTCAAGCATTGGGGTGGCAGGGGGCAGCATGGCCCCATACACATTGTACTGTTTATGGGATCTACTTGTAACTAAACGCATTCTCAATCTAGAAAAGAAAAACCCAACAGAAACACGGTTGCCTGTAAAGGATAGTATCCTTAATGCTCATTCTAACGTTCGCAACATTTTTTTACAATATTTTCCAAGATTACATTAAGTCAATCCTGTTTAAGTCAATCTCTCATAGTCTAGTTAATACATGAACCCACAATTAACAGCACTGAATGCTGTTTTTTTATGAATTTCTTCTCAATGGAATTTATTGACAGGTAGAGGTCAAAAACGAATACTTTAAACATTTTTTTCAGATTTTTACGCTTTCTTAAGCTTAATTGGTGCAAACGTTGTTTTTAGGCCTTCTTTTACCTACGAAAAAAATTTCAGTTAGAAAAGCGAAATCCTATTTGGGAAATCAGTTCCGAACTCCCCCATTTCGACGAGCTAAGCGAAAGTAAAGCAAGGCGTGCTACCCGCATCCGGCTCAACACCCGGTCCAACCTGTTTAGCGAAGAGCCGTAACAAGTTGCACCCGATAATCAGAAGGTTTTGGATGTAATTTGGTATGAACATACTGATGAATTAGTCGTCGACGTCGATGACGTCTTAAGAGGCCTCTACCCAGAAATCGAGCAAAAGTGCAAAAAATGACATTTTGTTTCTCGAACTGATAAATTATTACTATAGCTACTGAATTGAAACTTAATAAACTTGAAAGAACAGAATTGTTTTAAGGCGTTGTTACGTTCCACTTACGCAATTCAAAATGCCGAGATCCAGCCGACTCAATGGAGATGGTCGTGGGAGGATGGTGGTATATAGGCGCCACGCGATTTATCTCGGCGTCCTGAAGAATCCCTTTTTTGAGTTAATCGCGACCGTCAAAAGGGGTTCGCGTTTCGGAAACTATCTTCGAATATAAACCAGTTTTGTTTCACTTTTCCTTAGGTATCTATCGCATATATTTCAACTTATATAAATCTAGGTTATAAGTTATGTTACTACTTGGCATCAATACCACGCTAATTACCCCCGGTATGAACCTTTCCTCAACGGCGTCGCAACGTTGCCACCCCCTTGCTTACATATAAGGGCTATATACCAATTGGAACTTCTTAGGACTAGTTTTCCCCTTAAAAAAACACAACGGAGATCGGAACGAAATTCAAAATTTTCTAAATTATATAAATTACTAGCTGTAGCGTGGCGACGGTGTAGAGGTTAGTGTGTTGGCTTGTGACCCGTGCGGTGCAGGTTCAATCCCCATGGGGAACATACGCCACCCATTCACATGCCTCTACACCAAAAAGGAGGATTTCTGCCTGGTAGTACAATGGACCGTTACCGAGTCCGAGTATTCTGGGATTTGGATTTCCTTTTAAAAAAAAAAAAAAAAATGCTGTGCCCGCCCGGCGTTGCCCGTGCTCAAGAGTCTAAATATTCGGTGTTCTCTGCGCCTAACAAAAAGAAATACTTGTCTTTTTTTGATGAGAAACAAAATTGCAAGTCAAACTTGGTGGACCGATTTTGACCAAACTTCACAGAAACATATTCAAGTCAATACCAAAGCTTGCCTGATTTGAGCTCAATCGGTTCCGTGGTTAAACGGACTGCACATTTTTCCGCGCTTTGCTTAGCCCGATTATGCTACTTCGTTGCTCCGCTAGGGGTAGGTGCTAGTTGCCTGGCAGGCGCCTATGTCACCTGACTCTTTTGAATCGAACAACAACACAAAAGAAAGAAACTTCGATTTGTATTTTCTTTCAATCAATTTGTTATGCGCACGGTTTAACAACATGCAGCAATTCTAATTTAATGTCAACAACGAAATCGACCAACATATACAAAACTGGGAATATAGCGCCACCTATAAGAATGCAACTTAATTATAAATATGTATCTCGAATTTTACAATATTAGCTCCCATTAGTGAACACGATATTTTGTGTGTTTCATACACACGCTGCAACTGATCATTTTGGCGATGTAAAACTATATCTCCTGCTTCCAAATTTTCTTCAACCATTACAATGACAACTTCATCGATTGTTGGTGCACTGAAACGTCTCGCATGTTGTCCTAAAGGAGTTTGTATTCAACCGTACATTGGTATTGGAATGCTACTCGCCGCAATTCTACATTCACGACGTTACTTCTTCTTCGTTGGTTTTCATTTATTTGAACGCTATGCTGATGACGATTATGTTGTTGTCTATCTCGGTCTCCAGTTCGGACGACTGCACGTTGTGCTTGCGATATTATTTCCCGAAGTTCCGACACCCCCTATTTCATCCTGTCAAAGTTTTGTTTTCGAGATAAAAAGTAGCATTCGTTCTTCCTAGGGCCCAAACGAAACCGTCAAGCTCAAACTCGTTAAAAACTAACCATTCTGTCTCGAGTTATGCGCATGAAAACTGAAAACGCTGAACAACTGCTGTTGCCTGTCATCATTGTCCACGTCATCTCAATCACCCCTACATTTCAACTTACTCACACACATAGGTACTAATGCAAGGATCCTGAAAATACTTGACAAACAAAAATGAAGGATTCAAATACCATCCAACAAATCAAAGTATCGACTCCGTTTCAAAAAGTTACTTTGTGTAACATAATAAACATAAACAAACTTATTAGGTATATGTATTTAAAAAAAAAATCAAAATTGTTGACAACAACAATTTCTTGGCAAATAATTGAAATAATTGACAACAACAATTGCTTTTAAAATTTTAAATGTCTTTTTTTGTATTTGAAGTGTCACTACTCGATTTCTACCCAGTTTATTTTTTCTTTCAAAGTTCGAAAAATGCGAATAAATCGATTTTCCGGAATTTTCTTAAACTGCAGCGCCATCTGCCGGGCTAATTGGTGAATCTAAACAATCCAGAGCGCCACCCCAACGCATACAAAAAATATCATTAAAATCGGTCCAGCCGTTTAGGAGGAGTTCAATGACATACACACGTACAGTAGAATTATATACGAGTATATAAAGATATCTAAAGGTAAGTTGATTATGTAATATAAAAAGAAATATAGTACTCGTAGTTATAAATAGTATGAAAAGAAAAACAAAAAAAAAATAGAAAAGATCCGAAGAACTAAAGAAAAAAAATAAAGTAACTATCGATAACAAAAAAAAAGTAGTTATATAAAAAAATAAAAAAAAATAAGCAGGATACAGACGGCTTCGTCTAGGGCTCGATCGAAAGCAGGCGGCGTGTCGAGCAAACGCTTAACGCCTTACACCAACCGGCTTCTACTGAACGCGGTTCCTCAAAATTGAACGGATATCACTCGGACGTCCCCACTTTAATTGGGGATCACGCGTTTCACCTCGCGTGGATTATTTGTGTGACCTCCAGGAAAACCTCAGATATACCTGATGGAATAAACTACAACACTAGAACACCAATCTACACCATCCAACTGAAAGTTACCTGATGAGCACGGATATCAAATTTGAATATAAAACGAAATCTCTATCTCGACGACATGGGAATAGTAGTATATGGGACGTTCGCTCCTTTCCTCGTCTTTCTGGCTCAGTACGGCGCCTATGCCGGTGGAACTGGCATCACATGAAATTATGAAGTCCTTTTTAAAATCGGGATTCACAAAAACTGGTGCTCTGGAAAGCATGTCTTTTATAGCCTTAAAGGATGAGGCTGCTTTGTCTGTGAAGTTAAAGGATTTCCTGCCAAGGTTGAATAATCTGGCACGAATCGTCGGTACCAGCCCGCCATTCCCAGGAATCTTCGGACTTGCCGTGCATTCGCTGGTATGGGGAAATTCCTGATCGATTCTACTTTACTCGGGTCTACTTTGAGTACACCATTTCCGACTATGAATCCTAGATATCTGAGCTCTCTGTAACATAATTTAGATTTTTCTAAATTGATCGTCAACCCCGCGGATTTAAGTTTCTCCGTTACTCCTGCCAATAATTCGAGGTGTTCCTGCAAAGTGCTCGATATTATGAGTAAATCATCGAGGTACACAAACACTTTGTGTCGCCATTCAATGGGAATGACTTGGTCCATTAGCCGACAAAGGCGCTGGGGCGCGTTGCACAACCCAAACGGCATGACCTTAAATTGGTAGAGTGGCCTACCGGGGACGATAAATGCTGTCTTCTCGCGGCTCTGCTCATCCAGCGGTATTTGCCAGAACGCGTCCTTCAAGTCCACGCTGGACATGAAGTACGTGTCCGGAAGGCGATCTAGCAACCCCTCTATATTCTGCAGCGGATATGCGTCTTTTTTCGTGACACGATTTAGCTCACGGACGTCCAGGCATAATCGGTGCTTATCTCCGCGTCTGACTAAGACGACTGGAGAGCTCCATGCACTGGGACTGATTTCGATCACGTCCATCGCTAGCATACGGTCCAACTGTTCATATAGAAGGGCCTCCACCGCTGGAGAAACAGGGTAATTGATCGGTTCAGCATCACCTGTGTCAATCACATGCGTTGTGAGGTGCGTGCGTCCTAAGCCTAAGTTGGCGAAAGATGGGAATAATAACAAGGTATCGTCTAGGAGTTGTCGTTCCATGGGCGTTAACAGATGAGCCTGGGAGAGGACTTCGGCTTTCGGTATCAAATCGCCCGTCATATCAATACCTACCGCGATGATACTCACGGCGAAGGCTTTGAACGTTGAGTCGGGTATGACATTCGGCGCTAATTCGAAGGCCTTCCAGAAATCCACGCCCAAGATCAAATCTTGCGCTATGGTCGGAACAATATACAGAGTGATGTCTTCTGTACGGTTATTGAAAGAAATTTTGGTGGAAACGATTCCCACAATAGATTGAGCTTTGCCGTCAGCTGTTGTGACTGCGGCTGAAAACGGGTTCCAAGGGATACGGTTGACTTTCAGGAATTCTACGCCCGCCCGACCGATGACACTAATGCACGCTCCCGTATCGAGGAGTCCTGACCAAGGTTGGTCAAACAGATTAACGACCGCGTAGGGACGCGGGTCTCCGTCTGTACGTGGTTTGGCATGTAGAGTCGTCGCGGCTATCGCGGTGTATGTTTTCCTTTTCTCCTGGAATCGCTTACGTAACTTCTGGATTCGGGGAGTCGGAATGGTTTTGCCGAAGATGCGTCTTCGGGTTTCCTGGTATTCAGACCATCGCTGGTCGAATGACTTATGGTGGTGAGATATCTTGACTGGGGTGTCAGGTTTTGAAATGGGTGACTCAGACACTACTCTATCGGGTTCTGTCTGGGTGTTTGTCTGGGGTTTTATCGGGGTTTCTACCCGCATTGGTACGTCTGGTGTTCTCTGATTTGAGGAGTGAGATGGTTGGGTTCTGTCTAGTGGGGAGGGGCCGGTCTGAAAGTGTTCGAACTGCTCTCGTCGGTCCGAGAGTAGTTCGTCCTCGGGTTTTCCCGACATCTAGGACAGTTTGGGGTGTAGACATCCTCTTTGCCGCAACGAAGACAGAAGGGTTTCTGCGGGAGCTTGAGGCATTCATACATCGAATGTCCCGGTTCCCTGCAGATCCAACAAATCAGGGTGCTCCGGTCTCGCTGGCGAAAGGCTAATCCCTCCACGCTTACGTCTGCGGAGTCAGTCTCTTGCAGTTCCGAATCGGTGAGCTCGCTGATTGTTCGACGAAGCGGTACGACTGTCGCAAATCGGGGCTTGCTCGAGTGGCTTCCTTGAGCTTCCGCGAGGAAACGCTCAATGCTTCGACAGACATAAACAAGTTCTGCCATGTCCGAAGTGTAGAAGGTAAGCAAATATTGGCCGATCTGTCTTTTGACATTCCGCTTCACGATCTCGATGAGCTCGCGATTCGCTTTGGGATACTTCAGTTTGGCGTTCAGCCTTAACAGGTTCCCATAATAGGCATCAAAGGTTTCTTGTTCGCCTTGAAGTCTGGCCGACATCTGTCGGAAAATATCGAAATCCGACTCGAGGCTGCGGTATTGTTCGAGGAGGGCTAAGCGTAAAGCTTCCCATGAGGCGTGTGGATTCTTCTTTATCCAGCCCTAAAACCATACCTTGGGCTGTCCTCGCACCAAATGATGAAAGTTGAGGACGACGTCCGCCCAAGTCGCGTTACACGATTCCCTTTGTCGCTCCACTTGTAGCAGGAAATCGTCGACTGAAAGTTCCTCGTTGTCGAAATGTAGATCCCACTTGGGGATATTGTGGTATCGCGGGAACGAACTCGCATGCGAGGGTCCCTGCGATGAAATAGGTTGCGCTACTGCTTGACGTGGCGTTGAATCGTCGAGATTCATGTGACTCAATTGAGCTAGAAAATTGTCCCCGTTTGCGCCTCTGGCCATGTGTACGGGGTACACTTGCCGATTGTCATTAGGAGCTGCTCTTGGAGGCGTGCTCGCTCCTAGAATGTATTCCGGACGTCTGTCCGACGGGTCTCCGCCTGCTGTGTTAGGTTGCGGGTTTCGTAGGGTTGGACAAGTGGAAGGTTGGCCGAATTGCTGAGGGTGAGTCGGACCAGGTCTGTAAGGATCACGAATGCGAAGAGCATTTGGTCCCATGACTGCTTCACGAAGAAACACGGCCATGTCTTGCCTCATAACGGCTCGACTGCGGTCTAACTCTTCGCGGATGAAACGCAGTTCATCGCCTCTCCTTGCTCTTACTGTTGCTGCTACGACCTGTTGAACGTACTGTTCGAAGTTGTCGCTTTCGTTAGGGTCGTCTTGTAACGAAACGAATCCGGCGGCGCCATCTCCCGTGCAGGGGTTTGGTCCCGCCTCTGGGTGTGAGTGAATGACTGCCGTGGTCGACAGACCTGCGGACAGACCATCGTTATCCCCGGAGGGATGAGTAATAATTGGAAAAGGACCCAGCCTCTCAGAAAGAGGTGCTGGTCCAGTGACTTTAGCTGGTGGTTAAGGGTTGCTGGTTGGGGGTCTTTCTGGATCGAGAGATCCTCCCGGTTGGTCTGAAGGTTCGATCATCCTGATGCTGGGAACACCTGAATGTTCGGGCCGTGGCGCGGTTGAAGCACGGTTAGAAGCTGAGACTTGCCTTCCCAGTCCTCTTGCAACTCGGCGTGGCTGTTTCCACGACTTGTCGAGCTGTCCGCCGTTAGACGGATTTGACATAGCCGGTTGGTTGAATGTCCGGTTCGACTTCCTTTGATTGGATGTCGTTGACTAGCGTTCCGTCCGGGAACGCGAAGTACTTATAAAGAAAAAACTATAAATAAAGGTAGGGTGGCTCAGAAACGGTAAGCTCCTGCCGTCTTAGAAAACTAAGTAACTTCTTAAACCTAAAGCTGGAAAAAGAAAATTTTTGTATACATTCTTATATCTAAAAGGTCGTGGCGAACTGGTCCTTATTTAGGGTGACCGCTGCTTCCACGATCCTAAAGAAATAAATTCACAAATGTTGATTTAATAGGATTAGTAAGATTAAAGTAAGATGTCTAAGCTTATGATCATATGAAGGTAATAAATGTCTCTAATACTAATACTGTCTTAAGAAAACGAGAATGATAAGAATAATAAGAAAAGATGATATGATAAATACTGATTAAAGAAAAAAAAAATGTTGTTTGTCGGAAGAGAAGTTGAGTCTCCACGGTGTGGAAATCGATTCTATTCGGTCAGTCTCTTTTCTTGTTCTTCGCCTTTCTCAAAACTGTGTTATCATATTCAACATAAGGTGTATCTTTAGTAAGAAAGCTGGGAGGTGGGAGGCGACTCTGTCGTCAGGTAGCATCGGACGTGCTCGGGGAACAACTTCACCCAGGCACCGGCCTACGTGAACGTCAGGGCATGCTAACCTCGAAATCGATGGGTGTGTCCCTTGCTCTACGAAGCCTAACTTCGCAGAACTGGGATAGAGAGGAAACCAAGCGACAGACGACTCAGGCAAACCTCTTGCTAGAAGTCCGGTCAAGACTCCAACTCCTCTCCGTGGATGTGCGTAAATGACTCCACTCCTTCAGATCATCCGGTCAGAGCTGAAGTTGTGAAGGCGGATGGATTCGGTCGCACAGCGAACCGATCACACGACCTAATAATACCAGGTTCGATCCCGGAGGTCGAAAACGTTGCATCCATACAAAAGTTGCGTTAAAAGGTGATGATAACGTTGAGCTATCCCCGGGGAATAAATTCCTCAGAGAAAAACTCAAAGAAAAATTAAATTTTTGAAGAAAAATGAAATTGTGAAAAAAACTTCCAAAAATAAAAAAAGTTGTTGAGAAACCTACAATAAACTTCTCAAGGCACTACTTTGCTTCTTCGGGCCACACGTTCTGGGCGCCATCTGTAACCAACACACACAGGCGAGTAGGCTCTACGTTGCACGCCACCTGAAACAGAAGCCTGACATGCAGATGCATACTCTCCCCTCCTCTGACTGGTTGGCATCGGAAAACCAAAAAAAAAGAAAAAAAAACCCACGGCCGCTGTCATCCTCTGAGTGTGCTCAGCTGTCATCCTGCTGGCACGGAATGTATCTGGCAATTCTTGTCGATAGCCTATAACGTCGACGGCTCTGGCCTACAGACTGCCAAGAGTCCGCCTCCGTCACTGATTAATAAGAGAGAGGGGTTGTTCGACCACTCATAGCCAGGCATGGCCGCCCCGTGCTAGCTCGTCGGCGGGAGCGGGAACTTGCTATGGAGCTCGAACTGGGGTTACCTCGTTATTTACATGCCTGAAATTGCTGTGGTGGACTAGACCTCGGACGACCCGATGAACCGTCGCCGGTACCAAAAGAGTCCTAGTCCACCCTCCACTATCCCGAAGGATAGCCTCTCCGGCCCGAGGAAGACGTGGCTTGAGAAAATTTGTAGTGGCTAACCTGGACCACCAGGTATATAAAGGAAGAATACAAGAAAGTTGGGACTTTTGCCGAATTGGTGCAGAAGAAGAGGATGTAGACTTTCTTCTGAGCTGGCCCACCCCGCCGCGATAATGAGGGGAATTGCGGACACCTTTGGCCACCGCATCGCTCCACTCGCGATGGCCCCTGCTCCGGAAAGGAGTGAGATCCCCTAAAAGCTTAGGGTACCTTACCCCATGTTTATGTCCACTCCGTGGTGGCTTATGTCGACCTCGACTTCTCTTCCTCGACCTCTAAACGGCTTACTGCTTGATGCGGAATAGCCTCCGTACCGTAGTGGAAATTGATAAAACGTAGGTGGTTTGCTGAGCCTTCATGGCGATACAATTATTTATTTCCCCGATAAAAACGGTCGCTAAAACTATCGTAGCGTACAATAACCGAACAAATTCCGGGTGAACATTTCTATTAACTGATGCCTACACCAGTCGAGATAAATGTAGAAAAATAATAATAGTGACTAATACCGAATCGCCAGGACAATGCATTAAGACTGCAAAGTCGCCTTCAACTAATAATTTATGCGTTGTAGTCTCTGCATTACAATCAGCTTACACTTAATATCCGTATACATTTTTTTTTTTTTTTTTTTTTTTAATTTCTGGCTCGCCAAGGCGATTTATAAGGGGGGGTACTTCGTCCTAAAAGATATTTTGTACCGTATGGGCCAGAAAAGTTTAAACTAGTAGAATTTCCACTTTCCGTGTAAAGCGGACAATTTTACCAGTAGAAGAATTCTTTATGTCCTCGGGGCTCATTTGCTCCCTGAAAAAGATCTTCTTTCTAATTCCATTAAGGGCTGGACATTCACATAAAATGTGTTCAGCTGACTCGTCCTCTTCAAGACAGAGTCGGCACTCAGGAGAGTCTGATATTCTCATTTTGTGTAGATGATATCTTAAACCATGGTGACCAGTAAGGTAACCTACTAGGTTGTTGATATCGTGCCTGCTTAGGTTTAGACATTTGCTGGTATTTTTATTGAAGGGCCGAATGGCTCGTTTGGCCTGTCTTAGACCTGGGATGCTTTCCCAAAGATAGATACATTTTCTATGTTCCCAGCTTTTAATTGCTGCCGTTGCTGCTGATCTAGGAGTGCAGCAGAAAGGTTCGGGACCTATGAAAGGTTTTGGAATTAACAACATTTTGGTTTGAATTCATTTATAAATTCATTAAAGCTTAAAACTATTTCAATTAACTTAAAATGATCTACTACCTACTTTTATATTTACAAATCTAATACTTTTTCATATTTATACTTTTGTTATACTTAACCTTTTTGACACATTGTTCTTTTTTACCTCTTCGTTTTTCTTCTTGTATTAAACTGAGTTAAAAGCAAGTTGGACTTTTATTTTTAATCTCTAGATTTTTTATTAGCATCGCTTAAATTTTGAACAGGTTATGGGCCCAGACCCTTCGGAATATAATAGAATTTAAAGTAAAGTATATATTTTTGCGTTTGCATTTAATGCAATGACTACTTTTACCGGAAAAATCCCACTCTTTAATGGGGAAAATTTCCTCACATGGAAACCTCAAATGGAGGCAGTTTTGCACAAGAATCGTTTGCTGAAAATTGTGCAAGGACTGGAGGTAAGACCTACAACAGATGCTGATAAAATTGAGGAATGGAACATCAAGGATATGGATGCCAGGGCCGAACTTATAATTGCTATGGAACCTGCCCAAGTGTCGCTCGTCAGATCATTCACTTCGTCTAAGGAGCTTTGGGATTTTCTGAAGACCACGTTCGAACGAAAGGGAACTAGACAAAAGGTAGAGGAATTCCGTAAGCTAATTAATTTCAAAATGCTTGAAGATGAACATATGGAACAATATCTTATTCATTTCAATTCAATTGTTACTCGGTTGCGGGAGATGGATGCCAAGCTGGATGACGAACTGCTGGTGATGCTGTTGCTGGATGGATTGCCTGCGAGCTATAAGGACATACAAGCTGCTTTTGATGTCTGTAATGAGTTCCCCAAAATGGACGTATTACGTACGAGACTTTTAGAGGTGAGCGATAAAAGGAAACCAACAACGGATGGAAAGCATGATGCACTCAAAGTCAAATTTCATAGAAAGAAGCCACTCGAACTGCAATCAGGTATGTCAAAATCTAGTTTTAATTACAATTGTCATCGATGTGGGCGCAAGGGGCATATGAAACGAGATTGTCGAGTCAATATTCAAAGAGGAAAATTACGATTTATGGAAAATGTTTCGCATGAGGAAGGTTTCATTGCAACCGAGATTGAACAAAGTAAAAAATTAAAGGAAATTTCGCACAAAGTTGATTCAATAGATAATAGCTTAGATAAAACAAATTGGTTCATAGATAGTGGAGCCACCTCGTACATGTGCTGCGAAAAAAAATTCTTCATACATTTAGACACTGACTACTCAGGTCAGGTGCAGGTTGCGAATAAAAAATCGGCAAATGTTGAGGGCATAGGAACTGTTCAGTTAGCTATATTGGTACGCGGAGAACAGAGAATCATATGCTTTTATCGTACTCTCTATGTTCCAAGTTTGAGAAGTAATCTCATTTCAACAAGTAAGGCAACTGACAATGGATGTAAGGTGTTGATAGAAGGAGGACGTGCACATATTTTTCGAGGTGATAGGGTTTTGGTTGAGGCTGTGAAAAGTATGGGACTCTACTCAGTTGTACTAGCATCGGAACAAAATCGATGTAACAAAGTTGAGTTGGAAAATAATATTCTTGAATGCTGGCATAAAAGATATGGTCATCTTAACTGTGCATCACTTCGTAAATTAAAAAACCAATCAATGGTTAAAGGGCTGCCGAAGTTTGGAAATAATAAAATAGATTGCGTTGCATGCATTCAAGGAAAACAATCTAGGCTTCCATTCCCTACAAAAACAGAAAAGTCTTCAAAGCGGATGTTAGAAATTATACACACGGACCTATGCGGTCCCATGAATGTGGAATCAATCAGCACGAGCCTTTATTTCGCAACATTTATTGACGATTATTCCCGTAAGGTATTTGTTTACTTTTTGCGACAAAAGAGTCAGTATTTAAGTGTTTTTAAGAATTTTAAACAGCTAGTTGAGAATGAGACTAATTTGAAGATTAAGACACTTCGAAGCGATAATGCGCGAGAGCTGCTGAGTGAAGAATTTTCCAATTTTTTGAGCGAAAATGGTATTAAGCGGCAATTGACGGTTGAGTACACCCCACAACAAAACGGTGTCGCTGAACGCATGAACCGCACATTGGTTGAGATGGCTCGTTGCTTCATGATAGAAGCGAACCTCCCAAAATTTTTGTGGGCTGAGTTGATTCACACTGCGGCCTATATACGGAATCATTGTCCTACAATGCTTAACAAACAAAAAACACCTCAACAAATTTGGACAGGTAGGATACCCGTCGTAAGTCACTTTCGCCAAATTGGTTGTCGTGCTTTTGTACTTAACAAGGCCACAGGTAGATCCAAACTGGATCCGAAAAGCATTGAATTTGTCCTTGTTGGATACTCCGCAGAATCCAAAGCATACCGCTTGTGGAAAAAAGGATCGAGAGATATCATCAAAAGTAGAGAAGTTCGGTTTATTGAGCATATCGATGCAGGCCAAACTGAACATGAAAATAATGATTTCTATGAATTTGAATTTAGCAAAGGAAACATAATAGAGAAGTCAAAAGTTCCGGAAACTTCAAAGAAAATCACAAAAGAAGAAAGAGATGATGATAATGAAGATGAATATGAAAGCTCCGATGATGTACATGATAATTTTGGCGAAGACCAACTCAATGGAAAAGAAGGCGTAGACAAAAACAAAAATCAAACCGAAGAGGACGACATAAGGAAGAGATTAAGGCCACGTTATAAATCAAAAAATGTAGTTGAGTTAGCTCTGACTACGAGTTTTCTCGAAGACCCAACAAAGAAGCTATGAACTCTCCTTATGCTAGTGAGTGGACTGTGGCTATGAAGGAAGAGTACCATTGCCTTATGAAAAATAAAACCTGGACTTTAAGCGAACTTCCAATGAATCGGAAGGCTATAGGTTCTCGGTGGGTCTTCAAGTCAAAATACAAGCCAGATGGAACAATTGAGAGACGAAAAGCGAGACTCGTCGCGAAGGGCTATAGTCAGAAGTTCGGCATCGACTATGTTGAAACTTATTCGCCGGTTATACGACAAAGTTCACTTCGACTTATTTATGCTATGTCTGTCGAATATGACATGGAACTTCATCACTTGGATGTTTCAACTGCCTTTTTAAATGGCAAGCTTAGTGAAGAGATTTTCATGACTCAACCTGAAGGTTTTGTAGACTGTGACCACCCGCAAAAGGTATGTCGCTTAAATAAGGCGCTTTACGGGCTTAAGCAGGCGAGTAGGCAGTGGGACGCAACTTTAAACGAAAAGCTCGAGAGTTTGACCTTATTACAATCGAACTACGATCATTGTGTATATTTTAAAATCGATGAGGAAGAAAAGACTATTATCGGAATATATGTGGATGACATAATAATTGCTTCCAATTTTAAATCAAGAATTAAATTGATAAAGCAACAACTTTCTGAGAGTTTTGATATAAGAGATCTTGGACATCCTTCTCTTTGCATAGGACTTGAGATAATAAAAAGAAATCAGACTTTATCAATTTCTCAATCGCGTTATATCAATAATCTTTGCATCAAATACAATTTACAAAACGCTAAACCAAATTTCATTCCAATGCAGGTCAAGCTCAAGCTGGAAAAGGAACCGACCATCACTGGAGAATGTGTTGCTGTTGACAGACAGAAGTATCAGGAGTTAATTGGATCCTTGATGCACCTTGCAGTGTTCAGCCGACCTGACATTGCATACAAAGTGAGCAGCCTAGCACAATTTGCTCAAGATCCTAAAAAGCAACACTGGAATGTTGCTCTTCGACTAATGCGGTATCTTTGCTTCACAAAACATGCGAGATTAGTTTTTCGAAAAACTGGTTTACACTTGATAGGCTATGTTGACGCGAGCTGGGCGGAGAATATAAATGATAGGAAGTCTCAAACTGGCTTCTGTTTTATATTTGCAGGTGCTGCTATTAGCTGGGAGTCTAAAAAACAGCGAACTGTGGCAACGTCAAGTGCAGAAGCGGAATATATTGCTCTGTCCGAAGCTGCAAAAGAAGCCTATTCACTACGTTTTTTGATGAAAGAACTAAAGGTTACTCCAGCTGATCCTACGTTGATTTATTGCGACAATCAAAGTGCACAACAAATTGCAAATTATGGGGGCAAGCATTCGCGAACCAAGCATATGGATTATAAGTACCATTTTATCAGAGAGGCAATTGAGAATGGTGCAGTTAACATCGATTATATTCAAACTGAACTGATGGTAGCAGATGGGCTGACGAAAGCACTCCCGAGAGACAAACATATATTCTGTTTCCAAAAGCTTGGAATGGATCTCGAATACAAATGTTGACGAGGGGTGTTGGAATTAACAACATTTTGGTTTGAATTCATTTATAAATTCATTAAAGCTTAAAACTATTTCAATTAACTTAAAATGATCTACTACCTACTTTTATATTTACAAATCTAATACTTTTTCATATTTATACTTTTGTTATACTTAACCTTTTTGACACATTGTTCTTTTTTACCTCTTCGTTTTTCTTCTTGTATTAAACTGAGTTAAAAGCAAGTTGGACTTTTATTTTTAATCTCTAGATTTTTTATTAGCATCGCTTAAATTTTGAACAAAAGGTGTTTCTGAACCTTTTCTGGCCAGTTCGTCGGCCTTTTCGTTACCTTCTACCCCGACATGACCCGGAACCCACCATAATTTGGTCTTGTTTCTTGTTCCGAGTGTTTGTAGGGTATTGAAGCAGTACATGACTGATTTGGAGTCAATGGTATACGAGCTAAGGGCGTTTATAGCTGCTTGACTATCCGTGAAAATATGGATGGTTGCACCTTTTATGCCAGATAAAATAATATGGCTGGCGCATTCTTGAATGGCGTGGAGCTCTGCTTGAAATACGCTGGGACTTTTTCCCATGGGTATCGTAAAGCGTTTGTGTGGTCCATATATTCCCGCTCCTACCCCCGTTTCCATTTTAGAACCATCCGTATACCACTTTATGCCGTTGTGGCTGTTTGGTGGGTTATTACTAACCCATGCTTCTCTCTTGGGGATCTCCGTGGAGAACCGTTTGTTGAAGCATAGTGTTTTTTGAATGCGGTCTGTGACCGCGCAGTTCATGTTAAGTTCTGGTAGTTCATCGAGAAGGGTCTTTAGATCCGGGTGATAATTAAGACTTATCTCGTTTAACTGTATTAGACTTATTGCACTGCGGATCGCTACTTTTTGAATGTATATGTGGAAAGGTGTGATTCCTGTTATTGCCTCTATGGCAGCTGTTGGACAGGTTCGCATGGCTCCGGAGATACCAAGGCACGCAAGCCGTTGTACCTTTTTGAGCTTCTCTATTGCGACCTTTTGTGTGGATTTTGTCCACCATACTATGGAGGCGTATGTTATAATGGGTCTTATCATCACTGTGTAGATCCAGTGGACGATCTTTGGAGATATTCCCCAGGTTCTGCCATATGTGCGACGACAGGCCCATAAAGCTCTATTAGCTTTAGTGATTTTGTTATTTATGTGAGAGTTCCAGTTAAGTCTCTTGTCTAGGATTACTCCAAGATACTTGACTTCGTCGGAGTACTCTACGACCGTGTCGTTTATTGTGATTAGGCCTAGGTCTAATTTCCTCCTTTTAGTGAAAGGAACGATGACGGCTTTACTGGAATTTATGGAAAGATTTTCCTTGATGCACCAGTCTATGGCTGTCTTTAGAGCATTTTTCATTTTTGATGTGACTCCAATTGAGTCTTTGCCCCTGACTATGATGACAATATCATCGGTGTACCCAATTGTAGTGTAGCCCAATTTGCCCATCTTGTGTAGCAGGTCATCGATGACCAATGACCACAAAAGGGGTGAAAGTACTCCCCCTTGTGGGCAGCCCCTTACGGCTGTTACTGATACTGAGGTCGTTCCTGACGAGGCAGTTATTTTGCGACTTTCCAGCATCGCTTTGATCCATTTAATAGTTGGTTTGTCTATGTTTCTATGGGACAAAGCATTTGATATGGATTCATATCCAGTATTGTCAAAAGCACCCTCTATGTCCAGAAAGGCACAAAGTGCGATCTCTTTGCAACGGTAGGCGTTTTTTATCTCTGTAGTTAGTCTTAACAGAGCGCCTTCCGTGGATTTACCCTTCTGGTACGCATATTGGTGAGGGTGCAGAGGCATGCTTTTTGATATGCATTCTCTAATGTGGACGTCAATAATCCTTTCCATTGTTTTCAGGAAAAACGATGTCAAGCTTATCGGACGATATGATTTAGGTAATTCGCTCGGCTTGTTTACCGGTTTGGGTATAAATACTACGTTTACCTCCCTCCAGGTAACTGGTATATACCCCCAGTTGAAGCTGAACCTAAATAAGGCAATCATGGATGGTAATAAAAATTCTATTCCATTTTGAATGAGGGCTGGAAAAATACCATCTGTTCCTGATGCCTTGAATGGTTTAAATGAGTTAATTGCCCATTTAACCTTATCCGGAGTAAAAAGTGTTCCGGATAAACTATTAATTCTGCTGAGGTTTCTTGGAATTGAGACCTCCGCTATATGGTCATCTGTAATGACCATCGTGTGAGACCCTGGGAAGTGAGCCTGAAGCAAAGTTTTCAGCGTTTCTTCCCGGTCGCGTGTGATTGAACCATCTGATTTGATTAACAATCCCATGCTTTTTGCTTGACCCTTTGACAGAGCCCTTTGGAGGCGTGCCACCTCTGGAAATTTTTTCGATCTTCTCACAGTTTGCACGCCATGAGGCTCTTTTGGATCTGCGCAACTCTAAGTTGTATATGGTCAGCATGGATTTATATTGTTCCCATGTGCCGGTGCGTTTGGCTTTGTTAAAAAGCTTTCTCACTCTCATTCGAATAGACTCAAGGTTATCATTCCACCATGGTACGCACCTTTTAACCACGGTTCTTTTAACCTTGCAACTACTTTTGAATGAGGCAAGAATAATATCATTTATTTGACATTGCGCAGCATCTGCATCATATGTTGTGGATGGTGCTTCTGGCAGCATGTCAGATCTGACCGCTAGATTTTGGCGGTAAGTTCTCCAATTAGTCAGTCTTGTGGCAGCCACCCTGAATGTAGGGAAAGAAAAATGAATTATAACATGTCGCACAGAAATCCTCATATCGTGATGACATTGTTTCCCAACGGAGATAATATGAACTGCCACAATGAAAACTAATATTCAAAGGGCACGTAAACAGCACCAAGTTGTACTGGGAGGCCTAGTGGAGTATAAGCAAGTCGTGCACGATTTGTTTAAAACACGATGCCACGTCACGCTTACGTTTCACCAGCCGCCCGGTTTAACACCCCGAGGAATAGAACTTCACGTTCAAGTGCGAGGACATTACCATGAGGCTTGTGTGTGCAATTGTGTCCACGGCGGGGATGGTCCAGCCCCTGTAGCGGCCATTGCTAGAAAAAGGCTGCAAAGAAAAAGGCAAGGGAGCAGATGGGAAAACACCCTCACCCGCGGCCATGGGGAGAGGCGGCGGAGCCGTTGAGGAGAATACTCGTAAGTCGTAGGCGTCGACCACCGACGATATGTCTAAATCCACATATTTAAGTTGTTTTGCACATAAAATATCCGAAAATTTGTGCCGACATTAATGTTGACGTCTGCGAGAATGTATGATTTTTGCAGTTTGACGTTTAGCAAAGCGTTCGAGGTTCAGTGTCACCTCCACCTGCACCATACTGGAAGAGATTGGAGAGCGAAGTTCCGTAGAAATCCTCCAGGGAGGCGGTTGCGAGATAGGCTGTGGTGGGGTTGAGGTACAGGCTGCTGGGGTGCGTGAGTGTGGGTGGTAGTTTTAAAGATGACGATTGATGACAATCGTCATAATTAAAACAATAAAAAACAAACGTAAGACAGGGACCGGCATAAGGGTGTTGCAAAAAACCACAGAAATCGGACGAGAGTACCGGACAGTCGAATGGTGGTGTGACGAACGACTTACGGTTTGAATTTGTGGAGGTAACAGAACCACAATCACTTGAATTCAAATCGTAGACCGAAAAGGTCTGTATCTCCTCGTTCTGTAAAGTGAATGTAATTTTTCTAAAGACCTTACATACTACGTGAGGCAGTGCCGGGTATTTTTTTTTTAAGTACATACTTACATTGTGAAAACAAAAAAAAAGGGAAAATAAAAACTATAGGTGCACCAAGACACCATTTCCAAAAGGAGACACCCGGATCCATTTAAAGATATACTGAAGGGGAACCGAAACTGGACGGCCAGACTGCCTAGAGAGAGGTGGCCGTCCAAGAATTAAAAGGTGAACCCAAGAAAATTTTAAATACCAAATAGTACGAGAGGCCCAGACTTCAAGGAAATCCCGAGCAGACGAGATACCACTTGAATACGCGTGGAGCAGATATAAATGGCAGTATCCTAGTGAGATATCGCGTTATTAAATTCCAGTATATAGTAGAAATTATAGCGCGTTAATTAGTTATATTAAAACTTAAATGTGCTACCGGCAGATGCCATAAGACCCAAGGTCAAAAGAACATACGGGCAGGACAAAATTATAAGTACCTGAATCCTATACAGGGTACATATATGTATTTCGAAATTTAGTTCAGTTTGCACGTAGTATTAAGTAGTTTTAAGTTAGTGATAGTGTGCATTAATTTATTTATATATTTATTATATTCGAAAATTGGCGTGATATCAATGGTAGTGTAATAACCGTTTTCCATTCAAAACGTGTAGGTGAATTTGTTGGATCCTTTGTGGACAATTGTCGTTTACCCCCCCACTTTATCGTTTATCTGTCGTGTTCACTGCTTGTGTGATAAACCCTTACACCCCCTACAGAGAGCTCTTTTTAGGCAGGTGGGGATATCGGGATTCGCGTGCGGGAAGATTTGTGTGGAGGCCCCTTAAAGCCAAAAATTTCGCTCTCAGCGGCGGGGGAAAGCGGGAGTTTGCCGTTTTTCTTGGAAAAAAAATGAAGATTAAATTTAAACTAAATTAAAAGGAATCAATCCAAAAGCCACCTTGTGGAATAGTAATTGTAGTCCGGTAACGTTCGTGTCTTTTGTTCGGTTTTGGAAACCGGTTAATGTTAAATTTGATTGCGTTATATTTTAAGATAATGCTCAATAGAAATTTTGAAAAGTTAATAAAGAATATTTTGTAAATCACGCCAAATGGTGGATGATTTTGGTGTTTTGTTTATCGCACTGAAAAGTGTGATGGAGTGCTAAGGCGTGAATTTACAGGGGTGTGAGGGGAGTTAAAGCCCGTTCGGAAACGATGACGTGATCTTGGAGCAGCATCCGCTTCGGTTTGGGGAATTCCAGATCATTGGCCGAGGAAATTCCAGGATGGGAGGGAACTGGCCAGCGCTGATTATCATCCTAAGCGCTCCTCAGAATGGTGAACGTCCGTCCGCGGTCCGACAAAGTAAGTAGATGTCCTTTTCGGCATGATTTATTTTTTTTTTTTGTGATTAAGGCTGGTGGAAGTAGGAGGCAAGAACTGCGACAATCCGACGAGCGGAGCCGTGCAATTAAGACAAGCATGCCGCGCTTGCTGCTTCCATCATTCCTCCCTTTTTAATCCTGTTCCCTTTTCCTTAGACCCAGTCCACATCCTGACTTCCATCCGAGACCAAGTTTCCACGTCATTTCCCTTCACACCCTTCCTTATCCCAGTAGAGCCTTTATTACAAGTGGCGCCCAACGTATGTCGTCCTTTCGTCCTTTTAGAAATTAGTAAAAATTGTTCTTGTTGTCGCTGCCCATGATTCGTATGTCTTCGCTTGGATAGCTCTTTAGCATGCCAGAACGAACTGCGACGAACAACTTCCGCAGCGATAGCGACAACAATTAGCCTCATTTTGGTTGCTCAGGTGTTTGCCGATGGCAGGGGAATGATGCGTATGTCTTTGAGGGGATAGCTCATTAGAATGCCCGCTCAAATTGCGACGATAATCTCCAACGCCGATAGCAACTACAACTAAATAGAGTAAGTGCATTAATCGTTTCATCTTTCCTATCTACCTTGTTCATGATTCTTTTACTTTCCTATCCCTACTTTAAACTTTCACTTTCTTATAGTCCCGTCAACGTAGAATAATCGAATACAGAGAGGACAGCGAGGTCGAATTGCTCTCGCTATCGACATGAAATCCAATCGTATGTCTTTAAGTGGATTGCTCTTTAGAAGGCCAGCTTAAATTGCGACGACTCGTTTTATGTCGACAGCGACAGTGATTGTAACCACTGTCATTCTCTATACTTAGATAATAGTTCCTACTTGATGTTAGTGAGTCTTTGTGAAATCTATGTTCATATTATCGCCATTCTGAGAAAAGAACTTCAAAAGTCCGTCTGCAGTCTACTATCTCGGATGCTGATACCAGGACGCGTCATCGGGAAACTACGCACCAAATCCACCGACGACAACTGCCCGAAGCACCCCTACCAAGATGATAGAAAACAACCCTATGAAAATAGTTAACCTTACAGTATATACATAGATGTTATAAGTGATTTCTTTGTCTTACGCACGAATAAGAATAAAATACGAAATAGAAAAAAAAACAAACTATCCGCGATTTTTTTTGTGATTTGTTGGTATCTTAGGTATTTAATAGTTTAAATATTTTCTATAGATTTACTAGAAATAAGTTAGATTATAAAATTATTAGGGTAGTTTGCGATACACCAATTTAGTGGGGATAGTCCTAAGTTAATATATATTTTTTTTGTCGTTTATATTTTTTTTGTTTCAGGTACTTTAATTTTTTTTGTAGATTTATTTCCTGTCATTATTTAGTGATTGTGGGTGTTCTTAGAGAGATCAGGAGTATACCGGCAGCAGATATTAGACGTTTCTTCAGAGAGACATTATATTTTCTTTCATAAAGTTATTTCAACCTTGGTTTAACAAACCTTGTTCAGGGTTAAAATCTCAATATATTTATTGATAAATTTTTGGTCCTATTTAATATAAAATTGTATATTTAGTCTTTACCGGATTTTCCGAGTGTGGTCCAACCTCTGTTTCAGCTCGCACCTAGTGACTATCCGCAGGTAATGAATTCAGCTTCTAAGGATAAAGAAAATAGGAGAATTAGGCTAGAGTCAATAATAGGAGACAATAGAGTAATTACCCGTTCGTTAGCTAAAGTATTCCAAAACACTGAGACGATGCCGGTGGAACGCTCGCCTGAGGGTAAAGGGGCGCCGGCAGCAGCAAATCCACCGACAGCTGGGGCTATGCCACCGCAGAGATCGCCGGAGGTCCCTCCGCAAGCACTGCCAACATCATCCCAATTAGAACCACTGGCAGCAGTTTCTACGGAAACAGCCGGTGCAACTTCACGCACTCGGAGCAGTACGGGTACGATTAGTCGCCATTCGAGTTCCTCCAGTTCTCTTCGCGCTCCAACATACAGTGGTCTAACTGGTCTAGAGGACGTGGGACCAGAGGAGAGGCGCGAGTCCGTAGCGAGTAGCTGTGCGACGTTGATGGATAGGCAGCAGCGAATGCCTGTAGCAAGTCGGTCCGAAGATATGCACTCAGTGGCTTTCGGAATGGAACAGCGAGCGCAGGTGCAGGAAAAGATTGGCGAAGATTTAAAGGCGTATGTTAACTTGGCTTTAGTACAGGCATTTTCGTCATACAAAACCTCCATTAGAGAGGATATCTCCCAAAGTATACGCGATGAGATGCAGCGAAGTCTAATGGGTTTTATGGGCGAAATGAACGCCGTCTTGCGTCCTTCTTCCACGGCATGGACGCAGCCACAAAATGTAGAGGTTAATAACCCGTCAACTGGTGTTCAGGCGGGACAAATGGAGCAACCGTTGGTATCTGAGCTACAGTATGGTCAGGAGCCAAGGGTAGGTTCAACGTGGCAAAAAGGAACAGTTCCGCGATATAGACATCCTCCGCCGGCATTAACTCTGCCGACACAGTCGACAGAAAGACATGCTTTTCAACCCGCAGGGGCGCAACAACCACCGGCGGATTCATATGTCCAACAGCCGACAGTCGGACGATTTACACGGCCACCACCGAATGCAATACACAACCCTGAAAGCAATAATGGGCGATCTGTAAAAAGAAATGTGAGTAATTGCAGATCTAATAAGGATTGGGGGCACCAGCATGCCAATACTTACAGTTTTGCAGCTCAGACCTTGTACGGCCCACAACAGCAACCTCCGGAAATGAATCCATATTTAAGAGAAAGAGGGCCCATACGACTCGATAAATGGACCTTGCATTTTGACGGGAATCCAAGTACAATGCGAGTGGAGAGTTTCACGTCGAGGATCGAACGGATGCAACAGCTGTACGGATGCGCATGGGCGGAAATACTCCGCGATTTTCATATGCTGCTCTCTGGCGCTGCCAGGGACTGGTATTTCGATTTCCTCAAAGATAATTACCGCTACGACTGGGTCGGATTAAAAGACGGGCTAAAGCGGCGGTTTCGCAGCATCAAAGCCGACTGGGAAATAATGAGAGACATCGTAGATAGGCGTCAAGGTCCGTATGAGCCCAGCGAGGAGTTCTTTGCGGAAATAGCGGAACTGAGATCACAGCTGAGGGCGCCCATTTCTGACACCGAGCTGATTGCGATTCTGAAAAGAAATGTGGATGCTAGAATAGGTAAATTGGTGTACCCCATGGCAGTCTTTTCGGTTGACCAATTGCGCCATGAATGCAGAATAGCCGAAAACGCTTTTCCGGCTAGGGAGTCTCACCGACTGCAACGACCACCTGGCAGATACAATGTGAATGAGTTGCTACACGAGTGTGAGGGACAATGCGACCATGACGAGCATTTGAACGCATTAAACCCGTCTTCTGGGAGACTACCACCAGCGGGAACTCGATACCAATGCACGGGACCAGTGCGATGCTACCGTTGTGGAAAAGAGGGGGTCAAAACACCCGAGTGCAGTCGTTGCAATCCGGGAAACCGTCAGAGGAGCGCGATCTCCATGGTAGAGTCGCGCTCGACTCAAACAACCCAACCAACACAAACTCAGATAAGCTAGAATTAAAAACCGATTCTGCTTGCCAAACAAGTGAGAGCGGTAATATAGATAGTAAGATTAGAATCCTAAGAAGAGACAGTAAAGAAAATCAAGTAGAAATAGTTAAAACGAATAAAAGAATACAAATTAAGCCATTGCATATTAGAATAGGAGAGTTTTATGAAGCTAGGGATAGAATTTTTAATGGATACCGAGCCCAAGTCTCACATAAAATTGAAAAAGCGAGAAATAGACATCAATTAAGAAAAGAAATCGGTAAATGTCTATCATCGGCACGTATTCCCATTAATGACGACCCAAGACCATACGCGTTTGTCAAAATATCGGGTAAGGAAGTACATGGTTTACTGGATAGTGGTGCGACCTATAGTTTCTTAGGGAAAAATTGCCTGGAGCTAGTTAAATCCCTTAATTTGAAAACAATTCCATATCGGTCATTCGTTAGGACGGCTGATGGGAAAAACCAGGATATTGTAGGTAAATTACAGGTGCCAGTAGAGTATGAAAACATGAAGCAAATTCAGTCCTTTTATTTAGTACCCAGTTTGTAACAGGAACTATACCTGGGCATAGATTTTTGGAGAAAATAGATTCAGCCGATCCAAACATGCACGTTCTGACTCCGGAGCAACAAATCGAGTTGGATGCGGTCAAGCAGAAATTTCTCTGCTACTCCAAACATGGATTGGGAAAAACTGACGTGATGGAACATGTAATCGATACTTCAGACGCGGCCCCTATTAAGCAGCGTCATTACCCGGTTTCTCCAGCGGTACAAGCCCTATTATACGAAGAACTAGACCGGATGATAAAGTTGGGTGTTGTGGAAGAGAGTGAGAGCCCTTGAAACTCACCAGTGGTGCTCATACGTAAGCCTGGAAAGAATCGTTTCTGTCTGGACTTCCGTGGAGTAAATGCAGTGAGTAAGAAGGACGCTTACCCTCTTCTATATTGGATGGCCAGCATCGATCTAAAGGATGCATTTTGGCAGATACCATTGGAGGAATCGAGTAAAGAAAAGACTGCGTTTACGGTTCCGGGAAGACCCTTGATGCAATTTAATGTCATGCCATTTGGGCTGTGCAACGCGGCCCAAAGATTATGTCGGGTGATGGAAAAGGTAATTCCTGCACGTTTAAGGGACCAAGTCTTTTTTTATTTAGATGACCTGCTGATTGTCGCACCGGATTTCAAAACGCTGATCGCCTTGCTAGAGGAAGTGGCCCAATGTCTACGGGATGCAAACCTAACCATTAACGTGAGCAAGTCCAGGTTTTGCTTTAAGGAGCTTAAATACTTGGGGTTCATCGATGGAGGCGGTAAACTGAAGACCGATCCAGCCAAAGTGGAGGCCATAGTGGACTTTCCAATGCCCAAAAACCCGAAGCAGGTTCGCAGGTTACTTGGTCTAGCGGGGTGGTATAGGAGGTTTATAAGGGACTTTTCTAGTTTGACTGCGCCTCTCACAGATACGCTCAAGAAGAAAAACGAAAAATTCAAGATGACGGAGGAAGCGATCGTGGCATTCGAGGGGTTGAAGAGGGCTTTGACCTTAGCTCCAGTATTAACGCACCCAGATTTTTCAAAGCGTTTCTTTATACAATGCGATGCGTCTGATTCGGGAATAGGGGCAGTTCTATTCCAGAAAAATAATGAGGGGGAAGAGACCCCAATCGCTTTCTTTTCCCAAAAGCTAAACAGCGCCCAGAGAAATTATACGGCCACGGAGAAAGAGTGCCTGGCTGCGGTCAAGGCCATCGAAAAAATCAGGCCGTATGTCGAATTGATGGAATTCACGGTCATAACGGACTGCTCCAGTCTACAGTGGCTTATGAGTCGTCCAGATTTGAGTGGTAGACTGGCAAGATGGAGTTTAAAGCTGCAGTTGCATTCATTCGACATACAGCACCGCAAAGGCCTCTTGAATGTGGTCCCAGACACCCTTTCTCGCGTTCACCCTGATAGCTTGGAATTAGCGAATGTGGCTCCTTTAATTGACCTTACCTCCGAAGAATTTAAGTCCGACGCATACTTAAGCCTAATCGACACAATCGAAAAAAATCGAGAAAGCTTGCCGGATCTGAAAATAGAGGACGGGTTCGGGTATAAGCGCGCATTACCACCAGCGGGGGAGAGTGACCTGGTTGAACACACATGGCGTTTGTGGATTCCTTCGGAATTAACGGAAGAAATAATCGGCAAGGCGCATGATCCTCCGCACGTAGCCCATGGCGGCATTCAAAAAACATTGCAAAGGATTCGGCAGTACTTTTACTGGCCGAACATGACAGTTCAAATCCGGCGATATATCGCACAGTGCTCCGTATGTAAGCAATGCAAGTCTTCCAACAAATTCACCTGCCCACCCATCACTACCAATTATTGTACCGATCGCCCATTCCAGAAAATTTACGCAGATTTTCTTGGCCCTTATCCGAGGTCGAAAGCCGGAAATGCCTACGTCTTCATTGTGTTAGACCATTTTTCGAAATTCGTGTTACTAAAAGCACTTAGAAAGGCCAACTCTAGTAGTGTGGTGAAATTCCTTCGCGACGAAGTGTTCAACACGTTCGGAGTTCCGCAGATTTTGCACTCCGATAACGGTAAACAGTTCTTGGCCAAAGACTTTCAAAGTCTGTTATCCAAATATGGAGTTCGTCATTTTCGGACGGCGAATTATTCACCACAATCGAATGCGTCGGAGCGGGTGAACAGAACGCTGCTGGCGGCTATTCGCTCTTATCTAAAGGAAGACCAGCGTGACTGGGATCTTCACCTCAGCGACATTGCATGCGCCACTAGAAGCTCGGTCCATAGTTCCACCGGAGTATCGCCATATTTTTCTCTGTTTGGCATCAATATGATGACACACGGGTCCAGCTGGCGCAGAAGTTAAACGCGGTAAATGACAGCGAACTACTCACTCTGTCCCGGCAAAATCGATTGCAGGTGGTACGCGACAAAGTAAAACAGAACATCCGAAAAACTAACGAAAGAACAGCGAAAACGTACAACATTCGCACGAGAAAGATACGTTTTCTTATTGGACAAGAAGTCTATAGGCGAAACTTTGTCCTAAGCGACTCCTCTAAATACTTAGCGTCAAAACTCTGTCCGAAATACACGAAGTGCCGGATAGCACAACAAGTAGGGGAAAACATGTATGAGTTAGAAAACCTAGCGGGGAAGAAAATTGGCATATTTCATGCTAAAGACCTGAAGCAATAAAAACCAGGAAATTTCTCAGGTAGTTACTCGTATTCAGGTAGTTTACTAATTATCTTATCCCCGAGTGCCAGGACACATTAAGCAATAGCTTTCATAGCTTAAAACAAAGGCCACCAGCAATTTAGTAAGGGCGCGAAAAATTTATGTATTTAAGTGTTATTTAGTGAGCATATTCGTACGTGTTATTTGTATTACTCTGATAGGGACTAATTCGCTTTTCAATGGTGGATAATTCAACTGGTCAAATATATAACATACATATTACACGTATTTCCATATCTATGTTTTGTAAAATCTACAGTTAGAAGTACTTACCCGGTTGTATACTTGTTTGGTATTAGTTGAGCCTCGGCTACCTACTGACCCCATCTATCCTCAAGCACTGATATAACGTCCTTTATTCCTTCGGGAAGACAAAAGTTGTTGCGGGCATAGGGACCGTCTTCTCATACAGGATTGAAGGGCATGTATACCATTAGAAGGAGTTCAAATCGCTGCTCTCCCTGGACAAAACTACAATGGTTAGGGAGGAAGATGAAAGTAAATCAGTTTCTAAATACCTGTGCGCAGCGGTCAGAAATATATTGTTGCCCGTCTAGCTCAGCCATTAGAGCACGAGAATTGTACTCTTGTGTCGTGGTTCTTCCCCACGTTACTCGGGGACAGGGTATCTGTGTTCCTTCGACTCCATCGTCCGTGAACTCCCTCAAGAGCAGACGTTTTGTGGCAGCCACCCTGAATGTAGGGAAAGAAAAATTAATTATAACATGTCGCACAGAAATCCCCATATCGTGATGACATTGTTTCCCAACGGAGATAATATGAACTGCCACAATGAAAACTAATATCCAAAGGGCACGTAAACAGCACCAAGTTGTACTGGGAGGCCTAGTGGAGTATAAGCAAGTCGTGCACGATTTGTTTAAAACACGATGCCACGTCACGCTTACGTTTCACCAGCCGCCCGGTTTAACACCCCGAGGAATAGAACTTCACGTTCAAGTGCGAGGACATTACCATGAGGCTTGTGTGTGCAATTGTGTCCACGGCGGGGATGGTCCAGCCCTTGTAGCGGCCATTGCTAGAAAAAGGCTGCAAAGAAAAAGGCAAGGGAGCAGATGGGAAAACACACTCACCCGCGGCCATGGGGAGAGGCGGCGGAGCCGTTGAGGAGAATACTCGTAAGTCATAGGCGTCGACCACCGACGATATGTCTAAATCCACATATTTAAGTTGTTTTGCACATAAAATATCCGAAAATTTGTGCCGACATTAATGTTGACGTCTGCGAGAATGTATGATTTTTGCAGTTTGACGTTTAGCAAAGCGTTCGAGGTTCAGTGTCACCTCCACCTGCACCATACTGGAAGAGATTGGAGAGCGAAGTTCCGTAGAAATCCTCCAGGGAGGCGGTTGCGAGATAGGCTGTGGTGGGGTTGAGGTACAGGCTGCTGGGGTGCGTGAGTGTGGGTGGTAGTTTTAAAGATGACGATTGATGACAATCGTCATAATTAAAACAATAAAAAACAAACGTAAGACAGGGACCGGCATAAGGGTGTTGAAAAAAACCACAGAAATCGGACGAGAGTACCGGACAGTCGAATGGTGGTGTGACGAACGACTTACGGTTTGAATTTGTGGAGGTAACAGAACCACAATCACTTGAATTCAAATCGTAGACCGAAAAGGTCTGTATCTCCTCGTTCTGTAAAGTGAATGTAATTTTTCTAAATACCTTACATACTACGTGAGGCAGTGCCGGGTATTTTTTTTTTAAGTACATACTTACATTGTGAAAACAAAAAAAAAGGGAAAATAAAAACTATAGGTGCACCAAGACACCATTTCCAAAAGGAGACACCCGGATCCATTTAAAGATATACTGAAGGGGAACCGAAACTGGACGGCCAGACTGCCTAGATAGAGGTGGCCGTCCAAGAATTAAAAGGTGAACCCAAGACAATTTTAAATACCAAATAGTACGAGAGGCCCAGACTTCAAGGAAATCCCGAGCAGACGAGATACCACTTGAATACGCGTGGAGCAGATATAAATGGCAGTATCCTAGTGAGATATTGCGTTATTAAATTCCAGTATATAGTAGAAATTATAGCGCGTTAATTAGTTATATTAAAACTTAAATGTGCTACCGGCAGATGCCATAAGACCCAAGGTCAAAAGAACATACGGGCAGGACAAAATTATAAGTACCTGAATCCTATACAGGGTACATATATGTATTTCGAAATTTAGTTCAGTTTGCACGTAGTATTAAGTAGTTTTAAGTTAGTGATAGTGTGCATTAATTTATTTATATATTTATTATATACGAAAATTGGCGTGATATCAATGGTAGTGTAATAACCGTTTTCCATTCAAAACGTGTAGGTGAATTTGTTGGATCCTTTGTGGACAATTGTCGTTTACCCCCCCACTTTATCGTTTATCTGTCGTGTTCACTGCTTGTGTGATAAACCCTTACACCCCCTACAGAGAGCTCTTTTTAGGCAGGTGGGGATATCGGGATTCGCGTGCGGGAAGATTTGTGTGGAGGCCCCTTAAAGCCAAAAATTTCGCTCACAGCGGCGGGGGAAAGCGGGAGTTTGCCGTTTTTCTTGGAAAAAAAAAATAAAGATTAAATTTAAACTAAATTAAAAGGAATCAATCCAAAAGCCACCTTGTGGAATAGTAATTGTAGTCCGGTAACGTTCGTGTCTTTTGTTCGGTTTTGGAAAACGGTTAATGTTAAATTTGATTGCGTTATATTTTAAGATAATGCTCAATAGAAATTTTGAAAAGTTAATAAAGAATATTTTGTAAATCACGCCAAATGGTGGATGATTTTGGTGTTTTGTTTATCGCACTGAAAAGTGTGATGGAGTGCTAAGGCGTGAATTTTCAGGGGTGTGAGGGGAGTTAAAGCCCGTTCAGAAACGATGACGTGATCTTGGAGCAGCATCCGCTTCGGTTTGGGGAATTCCAGATCATTGGCCGAGGAAATTCCAGGATGGGAGGGAACTGGCCAGCGCTGATTATCATCCTAAGCGCTCCTCAGAATGGTGAACGTCCGTCCGCGGTTCGACAAAGTAAGTAGATGTCCTTTTCGGCATGATTTATGTTTTTTTTTTTTGTGATTAAGGCTGGTGGAAGTAGGAGGCAAGAACTGCGACAATCCGACGAGCGGAGCCATGCAATTAAGACAAGCATGCCGCGCTTGCTGCTTCCATCATTCCTCCCTTTTTAATCCTGTTCCCTTTTCCTTAGACCCAGTCCACATCCTGACTTCCATCCGATACCAAGTTTCCACGTCATTTCCCTTCACACCCTTCCTTATCTCAGTAGAGCCTTTATTACAGTCTGTTGTCATAACGGACTGACGCGTGTTCGGCATTGCATCTTATCTCGAATCGGATGTGCATATGATCCGATAGAGATGCCTCGCCAGACACATGCCACCACTCTATGATATCTTTCATAAAAGGAGATGAGATAGTAAGGTCTAGGACCTCTTCTCTTATAGAATTTCTAAAAGTGGGACTATTTCCCTTGTTTAGAAAAACGAGGTTGTTGCTATATAAAAATTCTAATAACGACTCACCTCTATTGTTAGTATCTCGGCTGCCTCAAATCGTGTTATGTGCGTTTGCATCGCAGCCGATTATGATGTGTACTTTTTGGTCCGGACAAGTTCCTGTACTGGTAGGGGAGGAACTACATCAGTGTCTCCAGCAAAGTACGCCGATGCACACACAAATTTGTGTAGCTGTCGGCCTTTGTGGCGTTCTATTAGAACTGCCACCAGGTCCCTAGTTGTGAAACCTGGAATGAGAGAAAATTTTATATCTTTCTTAATAGAAATGGCCGCCCGTGGTCTGAAAGGACCTTTGGCGAAAATGATCTCTCTATTTTTACAGTTTAATCCAGATATCTTACCATTGTTTGCCCATGGTTCCTGGATTAGAGCAATAGCGATGTTCCCTTCGCTTCACCTCGGGACCCTTGTTGACCATCGTTTGTTTCGCATAGATTCGGGCCTGCTCAATGGTGCTCCCCTTCTTCTGCGCGCGCCTAAATCTGCGCTGTTCCGATGGTGTGAATCTGACGTACTCAGACTCAGTCCGTGCCACATTGCCGACTGTCTTAGTTACGTCCTCTGTATCGGGATGTCTTTCATCCGATAATATGCTGTTGCATATGGTGCTAGATTCTGAAATAGAGTCACTGAGTTGAGACAAGTTCTCTTCAGGTTCCCCCATTTCAGAGTCGATGATTACAGACTCTATCCCATTGACAGATGTTGTCTCGTCATCGACAGGGTGTTCTAAAACATCCCTAGTTGATGATGCAATCTTAGAGGCATCATTCTCTATTTGGTTTTTTTGTTTTGGATCAATTTTGATTCCCACGAGTATTCGGGATATTGTGTCGCCCGTGGTCTACCCTTCTAACCACAGGAAGGCTATCTTAAAATCAGAGGTCACCTGGTATCCGAAGTTTGCAAACTAACGACTAAGCACCCTCTTAGCCATGCATCTCTCGGCGCTTGCTACCTTTAGATTAGGGGTTTGTTGGGGAAGTAGGACTTAGGGATTTGAGGGAGGGGATAGGGGGTAATTGGGGAGAAAGAGAAAGCGGAGAAGGGGGGAAGGGGGCGGACGTGGAGTCCTGGTCAGTTCTTAGTTGACGCTCATCAGACGGCCTGCCCTTACCAGAATAGCCCGATGACTCTTTACGTCGTAAGTCTCCGCGCCGGCACCATCGAATTTGCGTTCCATGATGGTGCACACGTCAAGGTGACTGACCCCGCAAGGAGGATCAGTATACATACATTTATATTACATGCATATATATCCATGTACTTATTCCGCGTTAGGAAAACCCGAAATACGTAACGAGAGACATAGCTATATACCTACGGGCACATATATAATGGATTATTAATGATGATAATATTATTAATGATTCCAATAATACTATTCTCGAGGACGTATATCGCTAGGGATAGTATTAACATTATTATTACGCCCCCTTAATTATTATCAATCATTGTTACTTATGAGTAAATCTTATATATATGTAATATCGTTCCGATCCAGGGGACGGAAGGTTCCAAAATGATCTACCTCCAACCGCGATGGTTGCAAAAAAAAAATAATAATTCTACGTATGGCGATCTACGTGAACGGCTTACGTTACTACTTGGTAAATTCATTTATCTTAAAAACGTTCTTAAATTAGACTTAGTGTACTAGGACGAGAGACCGACATTGAGGACAAAGTAGGTCGCTCACGAAAGATAACGAAGGTGCTCGGCGACCCCGGTTGGGTAAAAAAAAAACAAACCGACCGATTTTCGGAACCTCCCATTTGGGGCCTCTCCGCTGATGACTATAGTCAGGCCGGAGGATATTGCTACACCGACGGACGCGGAAGAGTCTTATCGATTCGAAGTTTAGAACGCGGAGTCACCTCACAAGGACTCGAAGGACCCGGTGGTGAGACTCTACTGGTATTCCCCTTTCCCCCTTTTTTTTATTTTGTTTTGTTCTATATAGGTTATGCAATATAATATAACGAGTGACTCGAAAAATATATAGGTGAATTTGGAAATCTCCAACAATATAATATAGTAGAAAGCAAATTGGACTTACGTGGTGTTACTTTTTTCAGCCGATGTGCGCACATTGACGATCCACCTGTGTATATTGCTGCGAATCAAGGTCATTAGAAAAAAAAAATGAACGGATACCCCTAGGTCTGCCCTAATCCGGGTATATACTTCCGGTACTCGCTGGTTACTACTGGCGCGTTCGACTACGATATGTAAATCGATACGCTCGCTTTCTTCGTGCTCTGCACGACGGTTTAATTCGGTATACCTTGATTTCCCCAAGATACAGATGTATATATCACCCTTAATTCCGATGCACTCGATATGGTTGGTTTTGAAAAATACAGATTAGAAAAAAATTTAAGATATATATAACGCTTCTGCGTCGATGCACGAATTGCCCTATGACCCGTGTCAGCACGATTATATAAGACTGTACTTTACTTCGCGACGTAATGTGAATTTTGGTGCGGCCTTGAAAAAGGCCGATTGGAAAAAAAAAAGATTTACAAGCGCGAGATAACTCGCCTCGATGCTCGCTCGAGGGTTGAAAACTATCGCACCCGTGCGCGCTAATTCCGACTGAAATTCTTGTAACGATGACGAAATTGAAATCGCGAACGCGCTTTTTATCCCGTGTTAGTAATTTATAACGAATGACTTTCTAATTAGTAAGATGCCCTGAGGTCTCGCCTCCAATTTTAATGGCGCTTAAATACGTTTTGAAATAAAGAAAACTTATAAAGAAAACTATGCATAACGTGGCTATCCCACGTCCCTTTCCCTTAACCGCTTGCTTGCGCTGGATCTGATGTTGCTGATGCTGACGCTGGAGATGTTGGTGCTGTCGAAGATGCTGATGCTGCTGCTGATGATGATGGTGCTGTCGAAGCTGAAGACGATGCTGTGGCTGCTGCTGAGTCGTACCTGTATCACTGGGGCAGGAAACAAAAAGCCAGTAAGAATGGTTGTTAAGCGTGGGGTGACCAAGACGAATAACTCGGTCGACGCTAGCTTACCTATCGTTGGGGTTCCTAGCCTCGTGGTCGGACTGCTGCCTGTGGATGTCGCAATGAGCAAGACTTTGTTTCGCTCTGGGACTGGTTAGCACTAGCGCCTGCGAATCTGCGGGTCATTAACCTCGATGGATGATCTGCAGAGGCCGATGACTGCACCAGGGCCGTTGCCTAAAATGTTGAGTTCGCGTTTTCCACGCGGTCGTGGTGCCTATCTCCGCTGGCAAAGATGCGTACGCATCGTGGTTGCGCTTGTGAGCGGCGACAATTTTAAATGGTTCGTCCAATTGGATCGCGTGACGCGTTCCGCGTGTGCAAGCAAGCACGTGCGGATGGTGACACCAATCTCGGTGTCGATGCGTGCCCGAGAGTTTCCTGGGGACGTGATGGAAGCGTAGGCGGGCGTTCTGAGCTCAGCCGCGATTGCACGCGAGCCACAGGGCGTCTGCTACTCGTTTCGGTAGTCTTCCTCTCAAGGGAGGGATGGTTGTTGAAGTGCCCTCTAATAAGAAAAAATGTGTACACTGGAATGTGATTTCCACGGCTGGTTTGCTTGGTCTGTTCCAAGTGAGGGGATATCGCCTTTTTGGGTACTTACATTTGATTGCATCCGCCGTTTTAGGCGGAGTATAGAGCTTTCGCCCAAATGTATGGCGGTTGATGATGATTTGCGTATAGGCTGTGACTTCCTTTGGATTATTTTAATTTTTATTAAAAAATTACACTTGGCGAACGCGAGCAATGGGTCGTCTCGCAGTCGAGCGGAAAATATAGTCTTCTTACTTCGTGTAGGTACTTTTTGTACGGAATTTAGACTTGACGAAACCAAGCCAACTATCCCACGGGTAGCGTTCAGCCACGGGGATCGGGTGTTATTCAATGTCGTTGAATTGTCGTGGTTTATACGGTGGAGTGGAAAAATACTTAGCCGCAGAATTCTGTTGCTAGCTTTTTAATGCGGGATGGTAGAGTGAATGACTTCTAGATGTAGGTGGTTTGTTACAACTCTAAGTACTATAAAAGATATTTATCTTAATATACCTTAATTTTTGTATAATAATAATAATAATAATAATAATTTGACGATTGCTGTGCTGAGGAGTACGTACTGTTGTCTCTCTGGTTCCTTGGATGCTGCTAGTTTCACTGATGTACTGGTATTAATTTGAGAGCTTGATGGTTTCTCGCATTCCCTGTTGATTGGATGCTTTTTGGTGATTGAGCTTCTGCGATCGCCCTCAAGATGTAGCAACGTATTGTATTCGCGGTTGCACCTTGAACAACTTCTTAACAGGCATTTGTTTGCACCATGCCCAGCCCTTAAACAATTAAAACACAGGCTATGTTTTTTTACAACTTGTGTTCGTTCTTCTGGCCGTAGTTGAAGAAAATGTTTGCAGGCGAACAACGGATGTATAGCAGCTCCGCAAACCTTGCACAACCCTTTATCGTGTTGACTTGATGTTAATGAGGCACAAACACGGAATGATGTATCCTTCCTTTTGTGTCCTAATGATTCCAGCGACTGGAATTGAATTTCCAGAAAGTTTAAAAATTCCTTTATTGACTGTAACTCCTTCGGCTTCTTTAGAGATTGTTCATATAACATTAGTGTACCCTGATCTACCTTTAGTGCTATTATGTGTAACAGGATGGGGTCCCAAGAAGTGTTGTCTACACCGATGTTGCCTAGTGCCATCAAGCATTCTTGAGTGGTGTCATGAAGTCCCTTGATGGCCATTGCTGATGGTTGAGAATGTGATTGATTTGGCTGTAAAGTTATCTTAGTCAATAGGGTTGATGTGAGAACTCGGCCATTGTTATATCTTTCTTGGAGGCTCGTCCATGCGGTGTTGTAATCTTCCGTCAATGATAGGTGACGGATGAGAATTTCCGCTTCGCCACTGAGATGGGTCTTCAGATACCACATCTTTTGTATGTTGGATATTGTCTGCTCGTCAACCATTTGTGAGAACAAATCAAAAAATTGTCTCCATTTCATATAATGCAAATCGAATTTTGGAATTGTGACCTTCGGTAGGTCAAGGGAGTTCTGCCTTGCGGTGTCATTGGATGTGCCTGATTCCCTGTTTCCATTAGTTTGGGGCTGATTGTAAAGTGACAGGGCAATAAGACCTTCCTGAACCCTTCTCTCTATGTCGATGAATTCGACTCGATTGTAACCAATCGCTGTTGGTTCGTCACAGAGTTCCCAAATCGCATTGTGCATTTCCTCAATTTTCTTCCAATGCCGTTGTATTATTTTTTCCTGGAACTCATAGCATTGGCGTGACTCTCCGGTGTAATTTGCCTTATCTAACGCTCTTTGCAGCGAAGATATAATTACTTTCTGTCTTCGGATGAGCCTTTGGATAGCATCCCTCTCTTGGTTTAAAGAACTAGCATGACCTTCAGTATTCGCGCCCTCTTCGTGTTGCGAAGTTCTGGTGGCATCACTTCCTGTGTGCTCTAGCTTCTCAATTTGTATGATAAATTCTTCTCTATACGTATTAAAATGGCTCTTAATTGAATCGTAGTACCGATTGGAATAATATGGATGTGCCAACTGCCCCGGGTACTCATCCCGAATCGCGGAATGCTTGGTTTTGAAGCTGTCCCAGAGTCCGTCTAACTTAGCCATCAGTTTCTGGTAGTACGGGAGTGTCTTCCTGTCGGGCCCTTCCTTTTTGTAGTTTTTGATGAGGCCTGGATCTCATCTCCAGTCTCCTTTTGAGCTGTGGCCTTCTTATCCATTGTTGATCAGCAGTGTCAGATGATTAATCGTCTTGGTGTGATGGTTGATCACGTCGGGGTCACCAAATGTTTAGACTCATTTGACTAAATGTATGTGTATCAAGCGCATTAACTTGATAACACTTAAGTGTAATAAAACCAGCAATTAAACCTGTTCACTTGATGGCGGCTGAATCTATTTAGTGTAGTGAAACAAGCACTTAAACCTGTTCACTATTGGATTATGAAAGCTGAAATTGTTTGATAATAAGTAAAAGAGTTGTTTCCAATTAAACACTGATATAATTATCCATTTATTAAGTCTTTTTATACTTATAATTAATTTACTCTATGAATTAATAATAGTACAAGAATCATAATAACAATAAATGTATGCTATGCATTGTCAGCACCTTAGTTTATTGTCATGCCTGGTTGACCCAAATGTGGGTTTGCTGCCGTCTCAGCATGTTGCCTGCGTTGACTTGACCTTGGTGTTGTTGAGGTCGGAACAGCTGAGTTGGTAGATTTAAAGTGATGTAGGTTTGAACAACCGCAACGATCCGTGAAATCGACAGTTGCAACCGACGTTGCTTCCAGAGGACTTGTTATCGAGGATATAACGTAAGTAATTCATAATGTTGACTTGCAGATTAATAAATTCATCATTCGATAGATATGTTGTCAACTGTAAATTCCCCTGCAACACGTGCATCGTGTTGGTCGTACAGGTCGTGCGGGTCGCCTTGGTACGTCGTTGAGTTTCTTCACGCGTTCTGATTGGGGATCGTCGAAAGAGTTGATTGAGATCTTAGAAGCTGACCAAGAGGTACCTGACGAGCTGAGGAATATGGCTCGCCGTTTCCAGGTAATGAAAGACAAGCGTGCAAATGAAATGGAACATTTATTTATTATTTATTATTTATTTCAATTTATTTATTATTAATATAAAATATGATGGTACATTAAAATATAAATCTTTTATAGTACTTAGTTATAAGGTATGCATCTGTTTTACAATTGTATAAAGGTAGGAAAAATTATAATTATAATTAACCACTTAATTTTAAATTACAATAATAGGAATAAACAAAAAGGTGATGTGAAAAAGAAATAGTAGAATGGGCATGGGATTTTAAGGTAGAAGGGAGAAATGAAGGAGGACAGCGTTTTTAAAGCGTATGGCATTAGAAATGTGTCTGATACTTATTGGAAGAGAGTTCCACAATTTAATTGCGTAAACAAAAAATAGACGTGATGAATTAAGGTACCGACAACGTGATGGAATTATGGTAAATGTTCTAATGGAACGAGCAAAATTAAGTTTTTCATACAAATAAGATGGAGTCTTATTCGTTATAATATTATGCAGAAAAATACAATTTCTTGCATCGATGTAGTGTTTGAGCGTAAATCCCAACAAGGTTTTTACGTACTGTGATATATGGTCATATCTTCGTAGGCCATAGATATATCTAACGGAGTCATTAAATGCCACATGTAGCTTACGTAGAGATAGGGAATCAAGATTATAAACAACTTCAGCATACGTAATAAGGGGAAGAATTAGGGTTGTAACAAGTTTACGTCTAATATTAGTTGGAGTAAAATTTGCAGTTATCCAGAGCTTGCGAAGACAACCATATATACGTCTAATCACTGAGTTTATGTGGTCGTACCCCGACAAGTTACAATTAATGACAAAACCGAGCCTAGTTGCAGTTTCAACAAATGCAAGTTTATTAGCGGACAGCAAGACATCAGGCAAGGTGTTAAAGTTTATAGTTTTGTTAGCTATGGGAATCACCTGTGACTTTTTCGGATTCAAGTGTAATCCATTGGTAACAGACCATGAGTAAAAACTGGCAAGATCCTCATTAACTCCATTCACTAATTCATCTGTATCATTAATTGGCTTTGTTGAGTAGAGTTGGACATCATCTGCATAGATGTGGATCGTGGAATATTTACAAACAGAAGGTAAGTCATTTATAAACATGCAGAAAAGAATTGGACCAAGGATTGACCCTTGTGGTACGCCACATTTCACTGGTAGAAGATCTGAAGAAGAATCGCAAGTAACAACTCTCTGAAATCGATCACACAAATAGCTTTTAATCAGACTTACTGCACTGTTGCCAAAAGAGAACAAATTTTTTAATTTCCACCAAAGGATTTTATGGTTTACCTTGTCAAAAGCCTTTGAAAAATCAAGTAGGCAAAGAAGCGTAACATGTCGTCTATCAAAACCCTGCCTTATGTCTTCCAAAATATTTACCATAGCAGTGGAGCAACTTTGGTTAGACCTAAAACCAGATTGTCCCGCATAAATAAGGCTATAGAGAGACAGGTGTTGAAGAAGCTGTTTCGCTATAACTTTCTCAAAGACCTTCGACAAGCACGGTAAAATGCTTATTGGTCTGAAATCAGCGGCGGATACCGGACCTGATTTTTTGGCAACAGGTACGACTCGTGCTATTTTCCAGGATTTCGGAAAAGTAGACGTTGTGATACAGTGGTTTAGTATGTGAGTTAAGTGGCTTGCAATAAAAGGCAGAATAAGCTTAATAAATCGGATGGGTACCCCATCTTCCCCAACAGCATTTGATTTTATGGCTGAAATATAGCCTATAACCTCATTTTCAGTAACCGTTTCAATTTCAAAGCCCCTTACCAACGACTGGGTAGAATTTTCAGAAAAATTGAAACTTAAATCCTCAGAAATACTTTCAAGAAAAAAATTGTTTAATAAAGGGTGATTTTTTTAAGGTTAGGATTTTCATGCATTAGTATTTGACAGATCACGCGGGATTTCAGACATGGTGTCAAAGAGAAAGATGCTCAGTATGCTTTGACATTTCATCATTAATAGACTTACTAACGAGCAACGCTTGCAAATCATAGAATTTTATTACCAAAATCAGTGTTCGGTTCGAAATGTGTTTCGCGCTTTACGTCCGATTTATGGTCTACATAATCGACCAAGTGAGCAAACAATTAATGCGATTGTGACCAAGTTTCGCACTCAGTTTACTTTATTGGACATTAAACCAACCACACGAATGCGTACAGTGCGTACAGAAGAGAATATTGCGTCTGTTTCTGAGAGTGTTGCTGAAGACCGTGAAATGTCGATTCGTCGCCGTTCGCAGCAATTGGGTTTGTGTTATTCGACCACATGGAATATTTTACGCAAAGATCTTGGTGTAAAACCGTATAAAATACAGCTCGTGCAAGAACTGAAGCCGAACGATCTGCCACAACGTCGAATTTTCAGTGAATGGGCCCTAGAAAAGTTGGCAGAAAATCCGCTTTTTTATCGACAAATTTTGTTCAGCGATGAGGCTCATTTCTGGTTGAATGGCTACGTAAATAAGCACAATTGCCGCATTTGGAGTGAAGAGCAACCAGAAGCCGTTCAAGAACTGCCCATGCATCCCAAAAAATGCACTGTTTGGTGTGGTTTGTACGCTGGTGGAATCATTGGACCGTATTTTTTCAAAGATGCTGTTGGACGCAACGTTACGGTGAATGGCGATCGCTATCGTTCAATGCTAACAATCTTTTTGTTGCCAAAAATGGAAGAACTGAACTTGGTTGACATGTGGTTTCAACAAGATGGCGCTACATGCCACACAGCTCGCGATTCTATGGCCATTTTGAGGGAAAACTTCGGAGAACAATTCATCTCAAGGAATGGACCGGTAAGTTGGCCACCAAGATCATGCGATTTGACGCCTTTAGACTATTTTTTGTGGGGCTACGTCAAGTCTAAAGTCTACACAAATAAGCCAGCAACTATTCCAGCTTTGGAAGACAACATTTCCGAAGAAATTCGGGCTATTCCGGCCGAAATGCTCGAAAAAGTTACCCAAAATTTGACTTTCCGAATGGACCACCTAAGACGCAGCCGCGGTCAACATTTAAATGAAATAATCTTCAAAAAGTAAATGTCATGGACCAATCTAACGTTTCAAATAAAGAATCGATGAGATTTTGCAAATTTTATGCGTTTTTTTTTTAAAAAAAGTTCTCAAGCTCTTAAAAAATCACCCTTTATATCAGGATTTATTTGACATTTGGAATTACATTTATTAGAGATACCTATTTCACGCAGATTACTCCAAAGCTTTTTTGGCGAAAGCGACGTATTCAGCTTGGAAGCATAAAAGTTTCTTTTGGCGTTTCGTATTACAATAGTGGAATGGTTTCGCATATTTTTGTACGTAAGCCAATTGAAATCTGTGGGCCTATGTTTCCATTTACTGTAAAGCCTGTTACGAACTTTGATGGTATTGATTACTTCCGTTGTAAACCAAGGACAGCTTCTATTTCGAATATTGACAGTTTTAGTTGGAACAAATTGATTGTATAATTCTATAATCACCTCTTGAAAATAATTTAGTTTAACCTCAGGATCAGTATGCAGGCGACAACTACTCCATGGGGCAGATAAAGCTGCAGATTGGAGGGCATCGGTATTTATTGACCGGAAATCCTTATACGTAAAAGTCAAGGGGACGGCAGAATGGTTGAAGTTAATATTATATGTGCAAAAGAGTAGGTCATGATCAGAGAAACAGTCAAGCGAGACCTGTTCAAAAAGAAGAATAAGCGATGGATCAGAAACTATTGCCAAATCGAGGAGGCTAGGGATGCAATCCTTAGCGAAACGTGTTGGATAGTTTGCATTGAGTATTTGAAGTCCTAAAGAAGACACGAAATCCTTTATTTGAAAGGCACGAGAATCATTTTTTAATATATCTGAATTAAAGTCACCACAAACAATAACGTGCTCATATTGTGAAGAAAACTCAGAAAGAGTCGCAAAAAATGGCTGAGGCGAACAACTGCGGTCAGGAATATAAGCACTGGCAACCAAGCATTTAGTAGAACCATCATGAATCTCAACAATTAGAAACTATGAAACTAGATTTTCGGATTTACTAATGATTTCGCATTTTAATGAAGATTTACAATAAATCGCTATCCCACCTCCCCATGTATTAGTTTCTCTATCGTTCCTATAAAGTACAAAATTAGGTATATTATAATTCGTATCAGAAATATCACTTTTAAACCATGTTTCACAGACACAAACAACATCAACATTAGAATTTGAAAATACGTACTTCATATAATCTAGCTTGTATTGATTGAGACTACGTGCATTTAAGTGACAAACTCTAAAACCATCTCGACAATTAGAAAGAACATTTACCATAGTGTGCGTACATTTTTTGTCCATACTGTAATTATTTGTTGAACGTACTCTAATCATAATATGAATTATCAAAAATTAAAACAAAACAAAACACACAATAATAATGCCACAGGCTGAAAGCGAATGAGAAGAAAGATATAGAAAAGTAGAATAAAATAGAAGAGGGGAAGAAGGAGCATTTTTTTTTTTTTTTTTATAATTTGCGTGCGCTAAAGGGATTTCTTTTTTCTGTAGTGACACAGTACCCTTATAATGGTAAAACCGCAGCGCAGGCATTTAGTTTGTTGCGCAAGTAGCTCCCAGCAATTCATTGCCTATTTTTGGGTGCTACTTACTGAAAGAATAGAAGGATAGGAAAGATGTTTGGTGCGATGGGATTTTTTTTCTCAACAGGTGGCGCCTAAATTGCTTTAGGGAGATCAGTTTTTGTTGTGTGTATTCAATTTATAAAAAGCATAGCCCTGTGCCCGTGTTCTGTAACTATCGCATCGTTATATTTATCACATGAACGATGTGAATCGAAACAAAATTTCATTATATCACATTTCCGTGTTCTGTAACTATGCGATGCGAAAACTATACCACATGGAACATTGTGAAATGAAACTCCTGGAAATATGTGATAAATCGGTGTTCTGTAACTTTCGAATGCGATAAATTATTCACTTCAACTGTCAAAATTTATCACATTTCAATTGGCTTGCGAGAAAGGGATATTGAACAATTTTAAACGGATAGTGGACAGTGAACATTTTTGATTGTGTAGAAGAATGTAGGTATAGGTACCTATGTATGTACATTCTGTCGAAAGAATTCAGCAAGCACTTAAATAAGATCCATTTTGAACATTCTTGGAACTGTGTTGCTATAAAAATAAACAGCTTCATCCAACAAGAGAGACTAAAGGTTCTTGTTTTAAAAGAAAAAATATATTTCATTTATTTTTTTCATAGACAGACAAAATAAATTCAAAATTTTAACTTCATTAACTTCATCAACATAGAACATAGCGTTAGGATCAGATTAATTTCAAAAAAATTTGTCTGAGTCTAGCAGAACGAGCGATCATCGTATTTTTGAAAATTCAACAGAAACACGTAATTTTCCGATAATCCGCTAAAAAGTCGCGCTACACCGCTCCTATCCCAACGACATGTAAATACACACTGAATTTCCTCGCCAAACTACCCTTCGTTTTCCAGTATTTTGACAATCCTTCCAATCTCCCATGATAATAAAAGTAACCAAGGTATATTTTATCGCATAGAGTTACACAACACAACTTCTTTCCACATGCGATAAACGGTGGAATTTTGTGTTCCAAAGTTTTCGATGCGAAGAGTTATCGCATGAGTTACAGAACATGGGCACTGGTAGGGATTCGAACGCACGACATGCCAATCACTTTAGTGAATACACTACCATCGCACCATTGCCACCTGCAAATAATATAATAAACTAATAAAGAGAAAAAGGAATACAGTACAATTCATTGACGAGTCGCAGCAGCACCAGCACCAGCAGCAATAGAGTGAAGATCTTCAGAGATTTCAATAGAAAAGCTTTTTCCGTTTGCAGTCGCCTTAGCATAAACTATTCCAGATTTTGTATAAACAGTGAACAATTGTTTTTTTCTCTTCAGCCCAAGTGCACTTTGTAGAAGAAAGCGTGAGTGTTTGGTTAAGCTCTCATTCAAATAGCAATTGTCGTTTGATGCAACACCAATGTCTGTCAATTTCAACACTTTATTGTTTTGTTTGCGGTAATTTGCAGCAGCTATGAGAACAGCATTTCGTTCGTATGATGACTTGAATCTGATTACAATTGATGGCGGAGTAATCTGTGCAGAGTTGTTGTTGGTAGTATTACGCATTTTTGCACGAAATGCATGAACTAACTGTGGCTGATTGCAGTTTATAGTGTCACAGAGTTTATGGACAAGCTGAGGCAAATTTTCGTTGGGAATCACAGGTACCCCAAATAACACAGCATCACATGCGACTTCTTTTCTCTCGAGCACATTTATTTGTTGACGAAGAGCGACGATCTCAGAGCTATACATTAGAGAAGTAGCAGAGGTGTGTTCTTCCATTTGATCGACGCGTGCGTTTATGGTGGAGATCGCATTATTCAGACTGTCAAAACGTTGAGCCCAGCTTTCCTTGACTTCTTCAATTTTGTTGAAAAATTCAATTCGCATCTTATCCATTTCCTCAATAAATTTTCGTTGATTAGATGCTAAATGCTTGTTCAATTATTCTTCCACAATTTTGACAGTAAGAGTTCCTTTGTCGTTGGTTTGGAGTTTGGTTGAGGGTGAGTGAGAGACCATAATATGTGAAGAGATTGCGTCTTTTTGTGTTTTGTTGCGCGTGGATGGGCCTGATGTCGATGACATTATTGGCATGAGAGAAACTTTTTCGGGCGGCGAAATAAACAATCACAGAAGCAAAAGGCAAATAAATTATGCACTTTAATTTACTAATGCTTATTGTTAGTTGCATTTGAATTCTTTTATTTCGTTTTTTTATTTTCTAACGGTAAATAAAATGTATATTCATCAAAATGATCATGTTGAAATCATTGAAGTTAGTGAATTGGAACCGCTCAACTTGGTAAGTCAATAGAAGAGTTGCACAAAAGTTAGTTTAACTAATAACTAAAAAGCTACAACTAAATTAGCTGCAGTTTCTTTGAACGTACATAGCTAAACCATAATTTTAGTTATTGTTGCCACAAATTTTGGAACTAAATTAGTTATTAGTTGCGAAGTGCAACTAAGCGTGTTTAGTTGTGAAAAATTAGTTGCCAGAGTGTAACTAACAATAATAATTTCCTTGGAGTACTAAATAAGGTCCTTAAGTCGGAAAAAAAACTTTTTTCAAAAACTCCTTGAAAGAAGAAGAAAATTTATTTTTTTCCAAATGCCGTTAGAATCCTTTGACTAAGAGGACCTTGCAACAACAAAAAAGGTCCTTAATAGTCGAAAACAGGATATTTTCCAAAATATTTGTTGTTCCTATGACCCTTTATTCAAAAACCATTGAACTCATATAACCGTGCCGTTTCTAAAGACATTTTTGAAAAATAACCTTTTTTCGGGTTTAAAGGACCTTTATTGTGGCTCCAAGGACCTCTTTGTAAAATAACCTGATGTAAAATAAAAGGGCCATTCAATCAATTTTTATTTTAAACGCATGCATAACAAATCCCAATAAATTATCACCATTATAGCAAAATAATAAATTTTTATTCAAAAAATGCGTGCATCGAAAAACCAATTTAGAAAATGTTTAACAAAAAAACAACAAATTCCGCAACAAAATGTTGGCGGACGATTTCGGAAAAAAACTTGTGTGTCAAAATGTCAAAAACAAGAAAAAATGCACTTGATCGTACTACACGCATACCGCCGGTGTGCGTTAGATTTTGGCCGAAAAATGTTCCGATCCGTCGGAACGGAGATTAACTTGAAGAAAATTTCCGTTCCGACGGTTACCTCGCTATGGCCCATAGGACGCATTCAGTATGTCTTGAGCCAAACCTAACTTTACCTAAGGCAGAGCTCGCTGATGCGCTTGTTAAAAATCGCTCTAAAAATCTAGTCATTTCAACCAATCAGCGGTTGGCATAAGTTAGGCTTTGGCATACTGAATGCGCTCATACTGAATGCGCCCAATCCTATTCCGTAATTAGTCATAGCAAATCAAACTGGAAGTCATAGACAGCCTGTTATAATGTAAGTGTAATTAATTTGTTTATGCTGATTCAGATTTAAAATAACTAAATGCGCATACTGTATTTTTGAATTGCCTTTATAAAAAGGTAAAATTGGAAGTGAAATTAAAAGTAGTCCTTACAGCACAACTGCAGGTACCAGCATTTAACCATTGAGAACCGATTAGGCATGGCAACGCTTGTGGTGCTGTAGGGCGTGCCTCAATTATTTTTTTTGACCAGGCAAATTTGTTGAAATTTGTATTTCAGATGGCTGTTTTAAGTTCGTGTTGGTCACCGTGTATTTGGTCGAATAACGTGAGATCAGGGAGTTATGCTGTTGCCGCATATACGGCTTCATTATCCATCGTTTTAATAACATTTGTAAGTATATTTTTATCTGTTTTAAGGAATGATTGACACTATAGGATCTATTACAGATTTGCTACATGTTAGCTGGTGGGGAGTCTTCTCAGTTGTACTCTCCACTTTTTGAAGCAGACATTAGAAGTTCAATGCCGATAATTGGAGGATTCTTTATCATATTTTTCATTTTATTAACTGTTGCATCATATTTGGTTTATGTTGCCATAAAAATAAAGTACTTAAAAGAAACTAAAGGTTCTTAATAACCCATGCTTATATTTTATTTTATAGCACTCGAGGATGGCTATTGCCGTGGCTACTTTTAACTGGACTGGGAATTCTGTTTCAATTTGTTTTTGGACTCTGGCTGATCGGAGGATACTACATTTATGTGAGTCGAATATAATTTCGTTTTTAAAGGCCGTAATTCGGTACAAAAGATCTTTTTAGGTCGAAGTGCCCCCCCCCCCCCCCCCCCCCCCCCCCCCCCCCCCCGGCCATTATAAATCGCCTTGCCGAGCCAGAATTTAAAATTGAACTACTTTTTTCTTTATAGCTTGAACAAACTTTTTCGGCGTTGCTTAACTTCGTTTGGATGGCATACAATGTAACAAACTTGTCAAAAATAATTTAAACTATTATTCTATTAATTGAGATGTTTTTTAGGCGTATTGTTGGCTGTGTGTCTTCTCCCAGTACCAAATCTTTCTTAAATACCAAAACCCCAACATTGAACTTTTAATGCCGTAGGTGGTTTATATAAGAAGATTTCAATTTGCTTTCAAAAATTAATATAATAAGTTGATTCCGTCCATACGAGATTTTTTTTAATTTTCTTTATTTCTGCCAGAGTATAGTATTTTAAGGTGCAACTATTCACTTATACCTATTGATTACAATAATCAAAGTATATACAATAAATCCCAAAATACATTATTATGTTTTATTAAATAATAATTTATTTTGTGAGAGTCGAGCGATTAGATTCCTACGAAACGCTGTTGAAATGTAAAAAGTAATTTTGTCATACTATTTTCAACTGAAATATAGTCTCTTTTTTTAAAGTCAGGAGCAGCTAAGCACTTCAAGGGCCTAAAACATGGTCTGAAGAATTAGAAACGTTGTGCCTGAGACTGAAGATGGCAGAATGCAGTCTGCCATGTTGCAGGCCGAGTTTCTACTTGCGCCACTTACGAAGGAGGATTTTCGAATGAAGAAAATATGCTATCAACAAAAGGTTTTTTCTCTACTTTTCAATAAAGGACAATTTTAGTTTTGAAAAATTTATCTAATGTTTAAACATTTTCCACATTACATCCAAAACGTTGCAATGATACAACTGCATTTTTTTCTTTCTCTTTAACGACGAGGAATTGATCTGACCACTTACCGCATCCCTATTGCGGGTTTTGCCGGTTTACCTTAAAAATAGTCTGCAGGAGGAACGAGTTTTTTGTATCGATACCTATGACCTATGCATATTAAAAATAACAAGAACGACATGAAAAAGTTGCCATTCTAAATGCAAAAAAAGGAACAATTTTGAATAGTACCTATCCACCCCACCTTTAATTACAATTGTCGCAAATAAGCCCAAAACAGTGAAATGATCAACGATTTGTTACAATTTGGTTTGAAAATGCAATACCACAATGATTATTGTTTTAATAGTGCCGAGCAGGGCTGCTGTTTTTTAGCTTAAGCCCTCAATTCAATCCGTCAGGATTGTGAATTATGAATTATTTGATTCATAGCTCTCCAAGTTTTGTATGAGCACAAGTTACGGATTCGTAACAGGCAGCATCGCCATCTAATATTTTGTTTATATCCCTACCTTGCCTACCAAGCGATGGGGCTTTTTATAAGGCTGGCCCAAGCGACAGTTTTTATGGCTAAAAAGCCTTAGTGAGTTTTGGCTTAAGAGCCGAGCTGAAAATTAAGTAACAAACAATTGCTGCTGTGTCCAGTTTAAGATTGCTTTTATTTTCCAATCCTTAACATAATATTTATACAAATTCTTATTCACAGAGAGAGAGAGAGTATAAAGCTAGTTCTATTTTAGTAATAGCTCCAGTGAAAACATTTAAATAACACCAATGTTGAGCACAAATATTTTACCTTCCGCTTTGCCTACTTTTATAAGGTGTATCTCTGGCAAATAGCACATAGAAAATTAATAGGTGAGTCGATTACTCTCAAATAAATATAAAAAAACAAAAAAAAATCGTCGGTTAAAATTATGTCAGTGCAACGAACACCCGCAAAATCCAGCAGCATTAAAAACAACAACAATGCACAAAGAACTACTTCAGTTAATAAGACTGGTAGTGGCGACATCTCCCGATTTTCCCCCAAAAAAGGTAAACAAGGAAACGTATCGGTGGCTAACATGTCTGGCTGAGACCTGCAAATGGTGATAGTAGGCACCATGAGTTCATTGTTGGATGATAAACTCAAGGCTTTACCAACTAAATCTGATTTGGAGGGCATTGGCGAGGAAATTATGGCATTACAGCAAACCCAAGGTTCTACAAGGCCAACCTAAAGAAATGGTGTGCAAATTTTCTATCAAAATTTCCTATCGGTGAATACATGTGAATCAATAAAAGTGAAGTTAGCCGCTTGAAAATAGGTCCGTTCGCGAACTAATATGCACACGTAAATTTATATAAACTTTCGTGCAAAACTACAAAACGCGTTCGCGTACTGAGAAAATGGTAAAAAGATGAACGAAAGAAAAATGTAGTTTCGTTCATTTTTCTTCACACAGAATTTCGGCTGGTAAGAAAATGAAAACTGTCAAATGATGAAATCCTATGAGTTTGCCAGAAAAAAAAACAGCTGTTGCTTCTTTTCAAGCCAAACTAATAAGTTTTTACACAAAAGCGTTCGCGTACTTTTCTTAGAAATGAGAGGATTCTCTCTCGATTTTGGAGATTTGACACTTTTCATTTTTCTATACATAAAGTACGCGAACGGACCTAATGTTATTCTTCTGTCTGATTGTCAAATATGACAAGTTTGTGTGGTGAATTTAATTTTCATTTGACAGCACTTTTTGATTATCTTTTATTCCAAAGTTTAAATAATGATAAATGTGCAACAGCCTGCAAAAAAAAATAAAAAATAAAATGATCTCGACACTTGACATACGATTTATATTTATTATCGTGGAAAAGAAGAAAAGCTTCAGGCTGTAGAAACGGAAGTGATTTGTAGCATAAAGGGATTCGGATTGGAGACACAATTAACTGATGAAGTAACTGATGAAAATACTCAATACATTGAAGCTCTTTTGTCTACAAAAAAAGTATTTCCTTTAGTTTGTTTTTCAATAAATATAATAAAATTCTATCTTCATCAGGAGGAATTGAATGCCCTTCAATGAGGTTCCGAGGGGGTATACTTCCATATTGTTGGAAAGAATCAATTATCGTTCCTATATAAGTTGTTGGTGAGTGTAAGATGTGTGTCCTAACCGCATATCCAATTGCAAAAGTAACTTAATTTCCGAAAACCAATCATGATTTCGTTAGAGCCATAGCTGCGAAACATTATTAAATCTTGTAGCCCGTGCAGGGGCTACAAAATAATACTATTGCAATGAATTTCTAAATAGAAGTACCCTATAAATAAATAAAAAAAATAGTTATTCTCTTTTTAGGATCAAACGTCATTTCAAGACGGTGCATCATGTCGAAGACGTTGAAGAGGTGGAACGGTGCATTACAACAGAAAACTTTAAATTACAAACCAGCTTTGAGGAAGCTAATGATAAGGAGGAACTTATAGACGTGGAGGAACAGTCCATCGATGTATAGTTAAACAGCTAATTTGGCGTAGCTAAATAAAATAATTAAGTCAAAGATATGCTCATTTTGTGTAAACCCTTTTTTTAACATAGATTCAAGGTCCCCAGCTAAATTCTTAAGTATGGTCGCTCATGATAAACCATATGTTAAGAGTGCGAGCTTTAATTCAGTGTTGAATATACACAAATGAGGGAGCATGAGAATGTTGCAAAGGTTGAATGGTGTACATCAATTAAACGAATACACAAGCAGGAGTCACCATCCTTGAAAAGTACCTAAAGTGATGTCAGTCTATAGAATGTGTGAACAATTGATGAGAATTCTTTTTGGGGGAATGCAAACAAAGAAGAAAGAACAAACAGTTCTAGCTGTACATCAAAAGTGAGTGTAAAGAAGACTTTCGTAAGAGTTTTACCAGTAACAAAAAGTTAAGGCTTAACAACCCCCTCAATTATCAACCGGATTAACCAATAAAATTTGCAAAAACAAATGCAAAAATTAAGAGTTACTTGATCTATTAAGGCAAATGTATGAAATCAGAAGAGGAACATAAAATGTAAATAACCGATTTTGAGAAATCCCGATCAGATTGTGGATAAATAAAGTTTTAATTTACTTGAATCTGCTTTTGTTTATTATTTTGAGCTATTTCATTGGTTTTCTTTTGTAACGAGTGAACGAGAGCTGTGTCAATATTGAAGCCAAAAAGTAAGGATATTTTCACCCATCGAGAAATGATAAAAAATCCACTTGTAGTGAACTTGGCGACAAAAATACAATAGTTTTTCGGTTTTTTTTTTCAGATTAATAATACAATTTTTTTATTTACTCACTAGGATTAATTAATTACAATTCACAAGTATTATATGTATTTAAATCCGCTTACCGTTCCCGATTTATCGTGCTTAAGAAATGGTTGCTTGTAAGATGAAGGGAGGAAATGTTGTCACTGTTAGAGTTGCCCTGTAAAAAACATCGGGATTTACCGACGGTGTGTTACGTCAATAGAAACGAAACAATACAATAGATATAATATAGATACAATAGAATATTGCATTTCCACACCACCCATGAGGTATGCATTTTGGTGCGTTAACTGATTTTTTGTTTGGTGTTCAGTTTCCCCAGTAGGCCTATTGCACCAGACTAGAAATAAAAAAGTATTAATATAATTGTACTTTGATTAATTTTTAAATATATTTGTGTACTTATATGGATTTATGTGCATGCAGGTGGATGTGCGTATGTGTGTGGGTGTATGTATGTATATATATATATATATATATATATACATCAGGTACATCAGGAAAAACTATGAACAAAATAAATATAAAAGATAATATATTGGAATTTTAAAGATGGGCGACCGTGAGCATCTTGTTCCTGAAATCAGGTAGGTTAATTTCCCTATTTATGGATTTGAGAGCGAAATAAGTTCGTACTCTCAGAAAGAACTTCAAAATAAAAAAAAAATCTAAATTTTTACAACAGGCGTAGGAGGGAAAAGGCTTTTGCATTTCAAATAAATGTCGCAAAACGCCCCTAATTTGGCAGTGGGAGGGAAACGATTCGCAAAATGCCTGATCTAGGCTGCGAATGTATGAGACAAAATCTCCAGGTGGTGCTAGTAGATTACAATTTTCATACTGCTTTAGATGGGAGAAATACAAGAGTCACGAAACCCAAACGCCCGATGATGGAGAACAAGCTCCGAAACGCGTCGCGATAGAAAAATAATATTAATAAAATTAAATATAAGTTGTGAAAAATAAAAAACGAACAACAAGTTCAACAAAAATTGAAGATCTTTCATTTATAATTCAAACACAACCGGAGACGAAATAATAATAAATAATAAAAAAGAAATACAAGCTTTCAGAAGATCATATTATATCCATAGATTAGTATTATAATTACCTAAAAAGTGGCGTTTTTAGAATTTTGTTAAAATAGGATATACAAATTTTCACTATAGGACAAGTGTTGCGGCAGTAGACGACGAATTTGAAAAACATTTTCGTCGTTCACCGCCAAACGCGTTGGTCTACAGCGATCATATTATATCCATAGATTAGTGTGACAATTATCAAAGTTCCAAAGTTAAGTTACACAGGAGGAAGTGAAAATGTTTAATGATATAAAAAGGGGTTGATGTAAAAACATCACTTACCTGCATTCGTCGCGAGGAACCCGGTGAAGGGATTTGTATTCCAAACACCCAACCGCACAACTGTAGTGTCTATTGGAGTTGCTGTCAACCTGCAAATAAACGGGATGGATTAATTTTTAAGACAAAAAAGACAATTAGATACATTTAAATATTATTAATATTAACAGTATCACAGACGAGGTACAATTTATCTCGTCTGTGAAACATGAAAAAGACTTAAACTTACCTGAGGTTGCAAGGGAACTTCTTGTAACACTCCGCAATGTTCAATATTACTTTAACTCTCCATTCTTTTCTATTATTTTTAGTTTGTATTGTATTGTTTGTATTTAAATATATTTTTCACTGAACAACTATTTAAAAATGTTTCTTTGACGTTTGCCAAAGTTTTTGATTTTGTGTCGTGGTGAAATTGAGCGGTGCAAGGGGTGTGTTTACAGTGACTTTGTGAAAACAAATAACCAATGGAAAAGATAAAAATTGTGGCAAATATGTGGAAATTATTTTTACTGATTCATTTGACTTATGTTATTGTTGCATGTTTGCTTGAACTGTGTCATTCAGCATTAATTAGTCAACTGCGCCATCTAGTAGAGAGTAAAAGTAGCCATATTACCGATTTTGGCAGCATTGGAATAGCAGTTTGAGTAGCTGTGGTATAACTTGGTATGTTGTTCTCGAACCTTCTGAACTTAACGAACCTTCTGAACGAATCTGGAAATTTCGAGAGGTGTCACTAGGAGATATAAATAGATGTCGCAGGAGCACCCAAGACATTCGAGTAGTGAACCGCGATAAAGAAGGGCGATAGATGACAGTAGTGAAAAGTATAGAGAATATTGAATAAGAGAAAAGTGATTGTGTATTTAAAGTGATTAATTGTGAAATTGAATTGTTGGATTAAATAAGGGAATTATTAGAATAATAATCAAGAATTACATTGAAAGAGAACTAATAAAGATTAATTAAATAGAATTACGTTTTATCTTTTCGAATCCTGGCCTGGATGTAACATTGGTGTCAGAAGTGGGATAAAACGTATTCAGTGTGAAATTAAAGTGAAGTGAATTATGTTAAAAAAAAAAGGAAAACAAAAATGAGCCGCACATTGAAATTATTACAGCTCAGTATACCGCAGTTAAAAGCTGAACTGGAAAAACGGAATCTCTCCACAGCCGGAGGAAAAAGTGACCTGGTGCTTCGACTGCAGGAAGCTGTTGAAAACGAAGGAGAAAACCCCAAGTCCGTTTTGTTCGACGTAGCAGAAGAACAAGTAAGTACAGGCGTTGATATGACTGCTATGATGGAATTACTTCTGGCCAAGTTCGATGAACAGAAGAATTATCTAGATTCCAAATTGGAATCAAAGGACTCTAAATTTGATGAACAAAAGAATTCTATAGACTCTCAGTTCAATGAACAGAAGAATTCCCTAGAACTACAAAAGAATTCTCTGGATTCGAAATTGGAGTCAATGGACTCTAAATTCGAAGAACAAAAGAATTCCATAGTTGCCGCCCAAAAGAGCGCTGTGGAAGAGATTTTAAAAATGTTCTCGAAGGAAAACTCGAAGAAATTGACCACAAGTTCGAGAAGGTTGAAACCAAATTCGACGAAATCCATCAGACGTTTTGCAAGCATGAAACAAACTTCGAGAACTTGGCTAGAGAGCTGGAGAAAGTGAAGAAGCAGAAGGCTCGAGAAAATTCTGCGGACTGCCCGAGAAGGAAAGAGATGCAGCCTCCTGTTTTCGACGGTCAAACATCATGGCCAATTTATAAGAAACAGTTTGAAGCAGCTGCAATGGCGAACAGCTGGGACAACGAGGAAAAGTCGATTGCGCTAACGCTCGCACTAAGAGGTACAGCTGCGGAGTTACTCCAAACCGTCTCAGAAGAGAAGCAACACGACTATGACGCCCTGGTCAAGGCTATAGAGATGCGCTTCGGTGATGAGCATATGCAGCAAGTGTACAGGGTCCAGCTACGCAGTAGAGTCCAGAAGCGGGGAGAAACACTTCAACAGCTGCAAGCAGATATTGAACGTCTGGCACATTTGTCATATCCTAATGCTGGTGAGGTTCTCATCAATGAAATGGCTGTGGAGGCGTTTATCCAAGCCATTGAAGATAGACAACTGCAAATGGCCGTAAGAATGGCTGGAAAGAGAACTCTCGCTGAGGCCCTAGCATTTGCCTTGACAATGCAAGCTGCTGATCAGGCATCGCATGTGTTCCACTGCGTAAGGGAAATGACAGCCGTTGAATGTTCATGTCAAAGAGCAGACATCGTAGACCGGAGCAGAGATAACAGAGGTCAAATGCGCTGCTGGAACTGCAACAAAATAGGGCACCTACAGAGACAGTGCAGAGCTCCACCCAGACGAGGCAGTTGTCCACATTGCGGGCCTAGGAGGCGCAACGAAGAAGCATATGGCAGATATAGCTTCGCAGAACCAGCAGTCGGGAAACGTGTAACGGGCAGCTTCTCGGAGCAGAAGTGGGTTTCCAGAATCGATGACTCCAGGACCACAATTCAAGTCTCCCAAACCAAACGAGGAAACCAGAGTTTAACAGTGGAAGCCTATATCGATCAAAATAAGTGCGTGGCAGCCATCGACACCGGTGCCACCGCTTCCATTATAAGGAGGGACATCGTCCGTCAGTCTTGGTTGCACAACACCAACAGTTACTGTCTGAAAACAGCATCAGGAGCGACAGCGAAAGTGTACGGAGATATCATGCTAACAATAAATTTGGCAGGATTAGCATTCTCCCACGCTTTCTTAGTAGCTGATATATGTGACGAATGCATCATTGGAATCGATTTCATGAAGGCGCATGATGTCGTATTGGACTTTGGTATGCAAGTACTCAAGTATCGAAACGTAGAGATTTCGATGGTGTACGGGAAAGAGAACGCCGCATCCCTGAGGACAGTCAATAGTAAGGACGAGGTCCTACCACCTTCTTCAGAGATAATGATTCGGACAAAGCTGGAAGGTGATCCTATGAGCCACCGATTCTCTCTAGTTGAGCCAAAAGATAACCACTACCGAAACTGCGAGGTGGAAAAAGTGCTTGTCGAGCCGAACAACAATATTGTTCCCGTACGAGTTCTTAATGCGGAACACAAAAGCGTCAAATTGAAGCAAGGTGAGGTGATTGGAAAGTGTGTACCGGGTACTGAAATCCACCGAAATATTCATCCGATATCCAGCGACCGCATGAAGACGAGGTACGACACAAAAGCAACCACCACAGGATTCCAGGAAGGAGATCTGGTATGGCTATACAACCCTCATCGCCGAAAAGACATGTCACCTAAACTACAGCAGGATTGGGAAGGACCCTATAAAATAGTGAAGCGCATCAACGATGTTGTCTACCGGATCCAGCGAGGAAGAGGCAAGCTGAAAGTTGTCCATGTGGATCGTCTCCATCGCTACCATGGCGAAAATATTGACGTGCTTGTTCGGGACGAACAAGTTTAAGAGGGGGATATTGTTGCATGTTTGCTTGAACTGTGCCATTCAGCATTAATTAGTCAACTGCGCCATCTAGTAGAGAGTAAAAGTAGCCATATTATCGATTTTGGCAGCATTGGAATAGCAGTTTGAGTAGCTGTGGTATAACTTGGTATGTTGTTCTCGAACCTTCTGAACTTAACGAACCTTCTGAACGAATCTGGAAATTTCGAGAGGTGTCACTAGGAGATATAAATAGATGTCGCAGGAGCACCCAAGACATTCGAGTAGTGAACCGCGATAAAGAAGGGCGATAGATGACAGTAGTGAAAAGTATGGAGAATATTGAATAAGAGAAAAGTGATTGTGTATTTAAAGTGATTAATTGTGAAAGTGAATTGTTGGATTAAATAAGGGAATTATTAGAATAATAATCAAGAATTACATTGAAAGAGAACTAATAAAGATTAATTAAATAGAATTACGTTTTATCTTTTCGAATCCTAGCCTGGATGTAACATTATTATAATTTCTTTGTTAATTATTCTTATTTTGTTTGCAAATAATTTTTTTCGTACAATTTGTTGACCTCGAACGAACGAACGAGGTACGTATGACAGGCAATGCATTATTTATGAAATATGGAAAAAAAAATTTCGCATTTTACTATTCTAGGCGTACTATGATAAATTAGTTTAAGAATCTGTGACAATAAATTCAAGTTTTTGGTACGACAAAATATGTTTAGCAAAAGATGTGTAAAAGTTAACGCTGTTTCTTAAGTGACAAGATGATTTAACAAATAAATAGTGAATACATGTGGAGCATTTGGAATTTTGATAATAATATTCAATTTAACATAACTTCAAAACAGCTTAAGCTGACTTATGCAATGACACTTTGATGCGTCGTGTTGAAAGATAAATGTGGTTGAAAGTTAGGAGAGAAATGAAATAAAAATGACAAAACTTTTTTTATCAAATTTATGGTTATTTTTTGCCGATCTTTTCACATTACCACAAGAATATTTCAAAAGAAATAAATTTTAAAACGGCTTATGTTGAAACAGCCGCATTGAAAGACGCATCAAGAGTAATAATAGGAAATCAGTAAACACTACAAAGCTACATTCTACTTCAATTTTCAAATGGTATTCGTAAAACCAAAACCTTATATTTTTAATGTTGCTGTCAAGCGTTGTATGTCAATGCGAAGGCAGAGAATAGTATTGACTTAGGACTTGCGTGTTTTGTAATATTTGATACAGGTTGGTTTTCACTCTGTTATGAATGGTCATTAATTGTGTCCCACTCATATGTTTCAACAAATTTGTTTCACTTTTATATATACGAACGTCAATCAACACACAATAACTATCCAATTATTGTAATCCATAAATTCAAAATCATTTTCACCGATCATATGACCTGCATTTATAATGTCATTGATATTTATAGTATTGGTGTAACGAAAAGATTAGTAATGACAAACTTATTTCAGATGTTCGGACACATAAAACTCATTTCGTACGAATTACTAAAAATAATAATTTTGTTAGTAAGTAATTAGGCTTTAGTAATGACCGTGGAGAGTGGAGAGTTTCATCATTACTAGCAACAACATTATTTTTGACCATGTAGGAGCAGCCAGTACAAACTTTTATATACATTCGATCTATATACGACAAACGATCCTACTTGCTACTCATTTAGGGGGTACATAGCTTAAAAACTTAAAAACTTAAATATATGAGCTAAGGCTCATAAGGACTGGACATCCGAAGACTGGTTAAAGGTGATAACTTAATATGTCAGCTTTCAATAGATTTTTTTCTATATTTTGGAGATATATTTTCACGCGTTTTTTTGTAGGTCTGCTTTCCAATGAACCGTTGATTCATCGGAAAAGCAGACCTACAAAAAAACCCGTGCAAAGAAAATCGTGAAAATATATCTCCAAAATATAAAAAAAAAAAATCTATTGAAAGCTGACATATTAAGTTATCACCTTTAACCAGTCTTCGGATGTCCAGTCCTTATGAGCCTTAGCTCATTTAAGGCGTTTTTCGACCATCGCACTAAATCCTGAAAAAATTATATTTTTTTTAATCTACAGTTTATTTATTAATGGTACAAGGATTACCACAGATTTAATATTTATCTTTTTTCACGTTTGTTACAGCATGTACGATCTCTTACAAAAATAGAAAAATGTAACGTCGTCAAGTTGGATGTAGTTGGCGTCATCAATTCATCAATGGGTGCGTTTAACACCGTCATGCATTCCAACTTGAAAGCACAGATGGCGCTTTTACTAAAGTTTACAACTCGGCCAATCTGACAATTGATCGAACTCGAACAAAAATAAATACTTAACACTAGTCTCCACATTTTACTACAGACTTATATCTAAGGCGAGAGGGTCGCTTGAACTCTCAATAGGGATGGCCTCCTCATTTGGTTTCAATAACCACTTTCGCATTCTATTCGCCTCGACAACACCATCATACGGCAGCTGAGTCAACTGGCAGTTTTCAATATCCCGCAACACATATCTATCATGTCCAAGGATTTTACATACGACATAGGGACCACGGAACTTAGGCAAAAACTTTTTATTCGTCCCGACGGCAGTATCAACATTAGGCATAACGACAAAATCACCGACTTCGTACTCTTTAACTTTCTTACTGTGCCTAAGAAAATAATCTAAATTATATTTCTGAGACCTATCAATTTCCCCTGATGCGTCAGCCCGAATTTGGCTTAGATTACGGCAGCTCTCAGAGGCCATCTTCTCCTCCAGATGCTCCGTAATCTCATCTATTATTTCTCCCCTCTGTCCAACGCTAAACAATAGCATAATAGGTGAGTTCTTTGTCGTGCTATGAATAGAATTATTAATAGCATACTCCACTTTTAGTAACATACTCGACCAATCGGCATGACTTACCGGGTCACTCAACTTTCCCAGCATAGCTTTGATAACCCTATTGACCCTTTCGACTTGCCCATTTGCCTGGGGAGAAGCCACGGCAACCTTTACGTGTTCTATATTTTGTTTAATTAAAAAGTCTTCAAATTCAAAAGAGGTAAAGCATGTACTAGAGGTACATGTTTGTAGGATACAGTTTCACAAATTTTGTGAAAGCATCTATCACTACTAAAATGTGTTTCCTTTTCGAACTAATGGACGGTAAGGGACCAAAATGATCCACATGGATTGTATCGAACGGCAGCTGGTTTTTCGGAATATTGTACAAGCTGCTTTCACTAGAACGAGCCGGCATGGCATACATAATGCACTTAATACAATTTTGGATAAATCTTTCAATTTTTTGACGCATGCTCGGAAACCAGTAATGCATCGCAATCTTCTCATAACATTTATCCAGAGCTTGATGCCCGAGTTTTTCATGGATTAACCGTATAACATTGTCTTCCATTTCATTCGGCACGTATAATGCCTTTCTCCCAGTTCTCGTCACTTTATATACAAGTCCATCCATCATCTCGAAGTCTTTGACTTCTTCCGCCTCCATTTGATCCCGCAATTCCATAATTATTTTGTCCCGCCCTTGTGCAATTTGGATTTGAAAATCCGTGTCATCAACATCCCAAACTGCGGCGATCTGGCACCGACTTAGGGCATCGACGTGTCCCATAGATGTACCACTACGGTGCTGAATTTTATAGTTGTAATTTTTAAGTTCTAAGGCCCATCGGGCAATCCTTGGATTAACTTGTTTCTTTTCCAACGTCATAGTCAGAGAGCTGCAATCCGTAACGATCTTGAAGGGTATTCCTTCCAAATATACTCGGAATCGTCTCAGCGCATAAATTATAGCAAGCGTTTCTAATTCAAAGCTGTGATCGCGGGATTCGGCAGCGGAGGTTGTTTTCGAAAAGTAAGACACCGGATGAAATTTTCTGTCCCCTTGCCTTTGAAGCAAGACGGCACCAAAACCAATTGAACTGGCATCACAATGCAGTTCTGTTTCCTTTATGGGGCTATAAATGGCCAGAATCGGTGCTTCAATTAGTCTGCGTTTTAGTTCATTAAAAGCATCCGAACATGGATTGTCAAATCAAAATCGGCATCTCTCTTTAACAGATTTTGCAGTGGTTTTGCAATTCGAGAAAATGACTGTACAAATCGTCTGAAGTAGGAGAACAACCCAATACAAGAATGCAGCTGTTTCTGATTAGTCGGCACCCGATATTCTTTGATAGCGGCAATATGAGAATCATTTGGTGTAATCCCTTGTGAAGAAACGGCATATCCCAAATATTCTATCTCCGTATGACCGAACCGGCATTTAGCGAGAATTAATTTAAGATTCCGTTGAGTGATGCGCCTCAAAACGGTTCTTAGCAATATTTTGTGTTCCTCAAAGTCTGCCGTAGCAATCAATATGTCGTGAATATAAGCAACTATCTTGCCTGAATCAACTAAATCTCGGAAAATAACATTAATAAACCACTGAAAAACGGCAGAGGCATTCTTCAACCCAAACGGCATTTTTAAATACTCCCACATACCATTTGGAGTAACGAACGCAGTAAGGGGAATAGATTCCTCAGAAACCCGAACTTGATGGAATCCACTTTTCAAGTCTAAAAGTGTGAAATATTGTTTTCCCCCAAGATACTCTATACAATCTTCTATAAGCGGCAACTGTTGATTATCCCGGATGGTCTTTCTATTGAGACCGCGATAGTCCACACACATTCGAAGTTCCCCGTTCTTCTTTTTAACTAACACAATAGCAGACGCATAAGGCGAGTTACTTGGTCTAACAACGCCGTCTTTCTCCAACTGATGCACTATTGTTCTTTCAAAATAAAAGAGTCGTCGGGGGGCACAGTGGAACGGCACATCATCATTCAGATGGATTTTCATTTCATAATCCAACGGTTCTACTTCAATATCTTTCGGCAAAACATAGGAATCTATAACTAAACTATTCAATTCGGCACAGCGTAACTTTCCCAATTTATGGTCAATATTCAAATCTACTTCGTCAGAGACAACCTCAATATTAAATATATCCGGCATATCACAATGCGCGTCATTAATCCCAGTTGATTCAACTTCCGATACAACTTCATCCTCTTCTGGTTTATTACCCACTAGCAAACAATTATTCCCGATGAGGCTATATCTATTAAGAGTTGTAAGAAGTTCATTTGGCAAAACAAATTTATCATTTCCACCTATAGAAACCAACTTTTCTTTAGAGTATCTAAGTTTTACTTTAGTTAGATGGATACTGAAAGCATACAAAAAATTACGTCCAAAAATAATCGGCAGAGCCATACTTTCATCTGGGACGATATTAACTTTTATCGTCTTTATTTTGTTGTCAAATTTTACTTTACATTTTACTTCTCCTAAGACATTTAATTTTTTTCCGCCTACTCCGGAATTTTTGATCGTCGCAGCAACTTAATCGGAACGTACGACGACTTTATAAAACTAGTTGGACTGCCCGTATCGAAAAGAGAAAGAAACTTTATAAATCCCGCGTCTTTTGCCAAATCAACTTCGAAAGCGACACTCACCCAATTTACAGCACCAACTAATTCGCTTAAACTATCATCGTCATCAGATACGGCTTTCTTAGAAACGGCGGCAACTTGTCTGGTTTTCGGAACAGCATCCCAACATCGGAAACATGATCCATTTCGGCGCAGCGGATATGGGCAATACGGTTTAATATGCCCGTCTGCGAGCAATTAAAACATAATACGGCATTTTTATCGGCATTCATCTTGGTTCCAACGGCGGACTTGGTCGACACAGCATTAACGTTACGTCCTGACACACTCGCCGCACTTTCCATCAAATATCTTTGCTGATAGCGGTTAATAAGCTGCTTTAGCTCGTCAATGGTGCGAGTACCCAATAGCAAATTTATATTGGACACGCCACTACCTATCCCATCTATAATGAAGTATATGACTTCGGTTTCGCTAATATCCGAGCGCTTGGCAATCGCCTGCATATTTAAGATATAGCAATGCAGCGACTCTTCTGTCTTTTTCCACTTCCATAGGCTCAGCATTCTATATACATCTTGGCGGGACACAGCTATGTTAAATTCTTTTAGAAGTGCTGACTTCAGGTCTCTGTAATTGAGCGCCACTGTCGAGAGCAGGAACACTTTAGCGGTTCCAACAAGTGAACGCCGCAAACTCAATAGCTTAAATCTGTCATCGGCATTTACCGTCTGCATGGTTTCCTTGAAATCACGAAAGAAATGCTGTACAGAATGGCTTACATCGTCGCCATTAAACTTCGGAATGGCGTGCTCGATTTCGCCGAATTCCAATGTTCGTTCGGCAGAAGGGGCGACATCCTTTTCTAGCTCCTTAATTTGCTTGCGAAGCTTCAGCACTTCGAGTCGCTTCCGTAGCTCGCTCAGTTCTTCATCCAGGGCAGCACCTCCTAATTCCTCGGCATTATCAGCGTGGTATAACCTTTTTAACTGAGCCGTGGTAGCTGTTTCGGGAAATTCCATGCCGGCTTCCTTGAGTGGGATTTGCATGATATCAAATGTTGTTATTGTTTAGCCGATCTCGAGCCAAAAAAACTTTTCGTCAAGGGACTACCAGCCGATGTGACAAAAGAAGAAGTGGAAACGTTGTTTAGTTTTTTTTTTTTTTTTTATAATAAGCGCGCACTAAAGGGATTGGTTGGGACCCTTATAATGTATTAGCTACACAGCGCGGGCGTTAAGGAAATTAGGGTGAGAAGAAAAGGAGAGATGCCGATGCACATTGGTTTTGAATGTCTGTAGGTTATAATGTGTAGGAAAAATGGAGCGGGGAAGAGCATTCCACATTCGTGTTGTACGGCTGAGGAAAGATTCTTTGAACTTCACTGTACGTCCGAACACAGGCTTGAGGGTGAACTGATGAGCATTCCTTGCATGGCGGGTATTGCGGTTGAAATGTTAAAGGGGAGGAATGCAACTGGCTATTTCGTTTGAGCACTTATGGTGGAAATAACGATAAAATAACAACAGGCAGGAGACATTACGACGATGACTAAGAGAGTCAATCGATCTCGCGATGTCTCGGTCGCCAATGAGTTTTATCGCGCGTTTTTGGATCCTGTCAAGTAGCTCCAAATAAGTTATTGGTGCCCCGGACCAGATATGAGCGTTGTACTCGATTTTCGGGTGAATAAACGCCTTATAAATTGTAGCCAGATCAGAAGGGGTGAAATATTTCTTACAACGCTTAAGGAAGCCTAGACATTTCGCGGCGTTCTTGGCGACATCGAATATGTGGTCATTCCAACGAAGGTTGTCATTAACACACATACCGAGAATGGAAAGTCTTTCGGTTTCAGCGATGTAAGTGCCATTCATAGATAATGGCAGTGTGTGTGGGTTTTGCTTTAATGACAGGAGACAGCATTGAGTTTTGGAAGCATTAAATTCCACTCTATTGGTTTTACCCCACTGAGTTATGCTGTTAAGATCGGAATTTAATGAGCTTAACATACGTTGCCGTTCCAGTTCCACACCCGAAGATGAGGGGCGTGACCCAAGAAACGAATATGAGAAGCTGAGGGTACTGTCATCAGCAAAGGAATGGATTGGATTAGAAGTAACAGACAGGAGATCATTTATAAAAATGAGAAAGAGAGTCGGGGACAGAACAGAGCCTTGGGGGACACCAGCATTTATTTGGTGAGTTGCAGACTTGAAACCGTCCAAAACAACTTGAATTGAACGGTCCGAAAGGTAAGTTGTTTAGTGCTTTTGGTAAATTGCATGATGTCCGATTGGTGATTTACAAGTAAGTGAAGTGCTGTAGTTTTTGTATTTGGAAAACAAGCGACTTCAATTGATCAAACCCTGAATTCTTTCTTTTTAAGGAGTGGTAAATTCAAAGGAATTGCTTACATTGAATTCGATGCGGAAAATTAGCTTCAACAGCTTTAATGAGACTGGACCAGCACGAGATATTGAAAAGATTCTTGGCATGAGCACAGGTCGAAAGTTTAAGTCATCCATCATTCCCAATCAGAAGCCTCGAATGTCCCTAATCCGGAACCCCGTTCGAAAATAAATAACTCCAACAATTGGCAGCTCAACACCAACTACCTCAGCGAACGGCTCAATCAAAACGAAAGATGACTTTCGAAATCTACTTATTTTAAAAAATCCTCACTGAATTTGAAATTGGTGAAACAATAAAAAATGCGCAACCATTTCTGGGTCTAATAGTTTTATTACAGAAAAGCAAAAAAGGATTACGATTTTCGTTGATATCGGCTCCTTCCTCTTCGTACTCTTCATCTTCTTCATCGTAGCCCGCTTACTTCACTTTTATTGATTCAAATTATTCACCGATAGGAAACCTCTCTCCCATTTGAGGTCTGTGCTTCCGACTTTTTCACGATACAAACATGTCATCCGATGTTAGATGACAATGTGGAAAATCTAGTAATGCCATCCATGGGACGTTGTCATCCGGATGACACGCTGTCAAAAATATTTGGTAATCCAGTCCCAATAGCGATGACAAGCGAGCACACGGTCGATGAAATCAGTCATCTGGATGACATAGAAATCGTGTCATCTGGTATGTCATCCGGTTGACACATTCAATGACATGCCGGATGACAGGCGATCCACGGGATGACCACTTTAGGAAAAATTCTACGTCATAGTGACGCCAGCATGTCATCCGGATGACAAGTTTGGATGACCGTCTGATCGTACCTTTACTAATAAATTACTTTTTGCCGATTTTTTTGAATATATAAGTCAGTTTGATATATTTTTATTGTTTGAAACATTCATCGAAAATATTACCAATCGCTTTGACATCTGTTTTGAGAACCATGACCTTGGAGCGGAGGTTGTTTGTATGGCATCAAAAAACAACTGAAGGATAAAATTCAATGTAAATTTATCAATGGAGTCAACAGAGCTTTAATAGAAATAGTCATGAAGAATACTAAGTTGTTTTTAGTTTATGCCTGAAAACAATAAAACACAATATTACCTAAGGTAGAAATGTGTAAATTAAAAATACCTGTGCACGAGCTGCCGCGTCCCTTGTCTCCCCTGCTCAACTGCTGCTGCGGAGCATGGACCAGGTTGGTGAAAATAACCTGGATGCCATTCTTGTCACAACCTTTAGTAAAAGAAAAGAAAATGGGATTAATACATTAATAACACTTTGTATAAATCAGAAAAATTTATTCAATAAAGGCAGCAAGTACATAATGCCGGGATTTATCTTCCTTTTGTTTTGTTGATATGTTAGTTATTTGACAGCAATGGTTGGAAAATAAAGGAAAGTAATAGATTCCTGGAAAAAAGCTCTTTGGCTGAGGTTGTGGAATGCATTAGTAAATGTTTCAAAGAGTAGGACGTTGGGATGATTCGAAAAAGGTAGCATGATCTGGGTAGCGGGTTACTTAAAAACGGGTATGGATACATATGGTTTTATGGATAGTGGTAGTGGGTGGTGGTGGGAGTAAAATGGGGCATTATTGGTTAGCTATGGACTTTGTTAAGTTCCATGTAGCAGACTAGTGTTTAAATTAGCAAGTATAGGACGTGCGGTCATTTCAACTCGAAGTAACTGAAAGATGTAATAGTTTAAAAGTTTAAAAAAAAATCCCTTTTTTTATTAATTAAATATTTGCAGAAAGAAAATAGTTCGTGTGCAAGATCCCAAACAGATGAAAAATTGTGAGAATAGGTGCATAGAATTTCTCTGGTGAGTGCTAGGATCTAAGTTAAAGGTAGCCGTTTTTTAACGAAATAAAAATCCGCATAGGTGCAAACGGGGAAACTTTGGCTGTGCAACATAAGGGCTAAATCGGCGGTCAAGGAATATTCCAAAGATAGTCTATTCAAAGGAACATCTTGGCCGCCGCAATTTATTTGGCTCTGATCTAGAAATAATACTGCAGCAGTTCAAACAAAAATGTTAAAATTCGTAGTTCACAGCTTTTAACGGCAGAATAGAAAAGCGAGTACATAAGACGTAGTTCGCGAACATAAGATCGAAACGGCAACGGATAAAACGTTAAATATGGAATACATATATGCAAACACACAAAGGATTCCATAGATTATAGTACATACCTACATATACCTAATTCAAAATGCATAAAATATAATCGTCCGCAAAGGGAGTAGTTGTAACAAGACAGAGGAGAAATAAGTACATAAAGGATACCATTTTTTTTGAGACTTATATAATTTTATTTAGGAAGTATAATTAGATATAGATAGATTTAAGTGATCGTTTTATAAATAATTTATTAGATTTGATTTTAGAGTAGTTTTGCTATTTCGTTTATTTAAATTATTTTTTTGTAAAAAGTTAAGTTTCTGATGCGTCTTCTCGGCTAGTCTTTCGTGATCGCGTTTAGCGTTTTAATGTACCCCCTATAGAGAGCTCCTTATAGGTAGGCTTACCGATTATTTAAGCGTAGGATATACCGCGTCAGTGAAATAAAAGACCTGAACTACCGTCCCCCTTGTCTGCACGTATTGGAGACAAAACTTAATGTAATATATTCTGTTATTTGTAATTATTTGTATTTTAAGTTTTTTTTTTGATTCTTTCATTTATTTATTCATGGTTGTCAAATTAAAGCAAAATAAATCGTAATAAATATTATATACTTCTATGTTCAAATGAAGCGGAGGTCTTTTGCCTTTTTTTTTGTTGAGCCATAAAGGCTTAATGGAGGAATAATCTTATTTTTCAGGGGGTGGAGTAAGGTGCTCTAAAGCACTTCGGTGGATGGCTTGATCCGGCGGAGGCTTCCGCCTCTTTGGGGAAGTTCTTATATGGCCAAGGAACTTCCAGGTAGGGTGGGTAATGGCCGCGCTGGTTCCATCGTTAGCGCCCCCTCTATGTGACAACGTCCGTCTGCTGTTAGTAAAAACGACCTGTAAGTCTTGGCACGATATATGTTTTTGTGCATAGGTACTCGTTGTTGTGCGGGGACAAGAATCCCCCCCAGTCCGGCGAGCTCGGCCGAGCAACGCAAGCGTGCCATGCTCCTCACACACAACACCTTCCTTCCAATCACGATTCCCTTCCAATAGTCCCATCCCCATCCGGTCTTCTGACATTTTCAAATCCCAACCGTCCAAACTCCTGCAACCTACCTATCACAATACATAAATTGTAACAAATGGATGGACGATTTTCTAGTGGAATTCGATAAGGAAAATGTAATGGTAGTTTTGGGCTGCAATGCTAGAATTGGAGACTCGCAGATACTAGAGGTTGATACACAGCTATTATCGCAATGCTTGACCGTACAGAGAAATGCAACGGATTCGAAAATTGATGAGAACGGAAAAAACTCATGGAGATGTGTGAATCTTTTGGTTTGACAGTACTTAACGGCCGATAGATATAACGAAGACTAAATACATGCTATCAACAAACAAACAAACATCTGTCTGCCGCCTAGGACAAAACGTCACTATTGATAGCTACAATTTCGAGGTAGTTAACCCTAGATAGATAACCTACGTCGAATCGACGTAGTCAATTTTTTAAGTTCAATTTCATTTGTGCATATATGGCGTCACTGCCCTCGCCACTCCTGCCAACTCAGTTGACCTAAGTAGCTTGCAGGAGACACACGTGCCGCTCAGGTAAGTACACTAGTTTTATAGAAATACGCCTGCCGAAAAATATTGTATACGTCGAAGTGACGCAGGTTATGTGGAGAGCACAAGACGAGTGCTTGGCCTAATTGCCTTGGGGGCCAAGATGAATAATTTGTTTGTTACTAACGTTCCTCACATACATATATTATATTATAATAGTTACAAAAAGTTGTTTTTTAAAAATCGGATGTAATAATTTTGTAACATTGCAGGGGTGTAGGTATTTGCCCGAAAGGCAAATGCAAACGAAGATCGGCTGTTATGATCTTCAGCACGAAGCAGCTCTTGGCACGCTTGCGGTTGCACGGCGTTTACTCGACGGTGGGGTGGGATCTTGCTGCTTGCTACCCTTTGTTATCAAAGTGATCGTGCCAGAAGAACAGAAATATAGCAATAGGGAATAAATTGGGTAATATATATATATTGCCGAAAGAGGCGAACAAAATGTCCTTGCACATCGAAGGAGTAGTTATGTTCACATCCAAATGAAACGCGAAAAGGAATAAATATAAAAGTCAAGAAAACGAAAATGAAAAAGAATGAAAATAAAAAGGAAAATGAAAATGAAATTAAAATCTTATCAACAATGGTGAGGGGTTCGCTGTTAGTTTACCCCGAGGAGCCCTCCCCATGCATATGGCCACTGCCAATGCTCCATGACGGATCCCTCCTCAAAATCTGCTGGGATCGTCCCTTACTCATTCCGCGCACACTTCAATAAAGACTCATCTCAACGAATTTGGATTATCTAGTATATGATTCTTTATTTTAATTAATCAATTTTGCTTCGAATCTAACTGATTCATATATAATTCAAATTATTAGTTGTTCCTGAACATTTTAATTTAATTTAAAGAAATTATTAATTGTAGGTTAATGACTATATTAATAACTATAAGGTTGTTTTCGCGAGTGTAGGATAATTCACTAGTATATATGTATATAGAGTAATTAAAGAGTAAATTTAGAATTTAGGTAAAACAATAAAGAAATATGTGATAAGCCAAAGAAATGATGGAGAAAATGATTGTTTTGTTTGTACTCACTTTAATAATCCAGCGATGAAATTTGTGCACAAAGTTCCGCCTCTGTAGATGTTTTTTTTTCTAATAACTGTTTAGTTCATATGATCACTTCTAAGGCTTTTTATAGATTATTTAGGTAGGTATTTCGGTTGACCAAAAATTATAATTTTGTTTTGAAAGGCAAGAATTTAATTATTTACTTAATCGCGAAATGAATAAGAATTAAGAATATGAAATTATAGCAAAAATGATTTAGACTTTAGGTAGGATGTTTTAAACTTTAGCAAAATGAACTTAGAATTTTGGTAGAATGGGTGAAACTTAAGCAAAATGGGTTTAGATTTATTTTTTTGAATAGGTACTTTGTTTGTTTTATTTTTTTATTTTTCTTTTCAGGTATTAAAAGCAGGTTTAGGCGACAGACAAAGCTACCTCGAAATAAAGGAATGGGAAACACAAATCACTGATATCACTTTTTCACTTGTTGCATGTTCTGGGTTTTAGATTATAGGTGTTCTGGATGCTTGTCGAGATTTTGCTGGCTATATCAATAAATTTGTGGGTGTAAATACACGGTGATACTGATGGTAATGAAATGATGTCTGGTGATTTGAGTTTGACGATTGAACGAATGGAGGTTATGGTTTTTTTATGCTGGCTTGTTCCACGTAGGATTTAAAGAAAAGAGGATTTCCCAAAGCATATCAAAAAGATCCGTACGGATGTCGTGATAACGGCCAACGTGTCTGCCGATCAGGTTGGAATATTCTATTGTATTCCCCTGACGTAGATTTGATGAAGCAGCAGTGGGACGTTATCAACAGCTCATCCGTCGGTTTCCTGTGAAAAACAATCTTATTAGGCTAGGGAAATTATTGAGGGATTGCTATTATGCATACCTTTAAAGCGTTTATAATACTCTTGGCAAATCCGGCTTAGGTTTCTTGAAATCAATTTTCACCTGCAGCTGCTTATTCAGGCGTAAGGTATTAATCAGTCTCAAGTTTCTAAAAACGAAGAAAATAAATCCAACAAGATCCCAGAATAAAGATGGCGAAATCTTTATGTTACTTACTAGTATTTCTGATGCCTAGTTCTTGGCTTGTTGCAGGGTGAAAATGAAAGAGAACGCTGGCCAGAGTTGCACTAGCATAAATAGCTATTGGTGTACAGACGTTTCGTTCAATCTCCTCATTTAAATATGGCGAACTTGTTCGTTAAGAAAAGTTTTCCGTTCCAAAAAAAAACATGTTTGATTGGAAATTTGATCAACGATCTATGGGTAAGGTAGTGTGAGTCACCTCACTATAAAAGACAATTATATTTTTGAGGAGGTACGCCACAAAGTCTTGGATTTTCTAATCCCTTCACTGGTTTAGAAAAGACACGAAAAAACGTCCCCCAAAAATCGCTTTGTAATTGTTGTAGGTGTTGAATTTCAGCTCGACCCATGACCCTGACTGCAGAAAGGTTTTAAAGGAGTCACTTTCGCAAATCTTTGGAATGGTACACCCCAATTTTCTTGCCCTCTAAATTTTCAATTTCGTACAGAGAATTCCCAATTGGCTTGACGATCCTACACTTCAGGAACTTTGCACATAGTTTTGAGTTTAGATGTTTTGATGCATCACTTAATACAAAGTTTCTTCTATATACTATTTCTCCAGGAACAATTGACCGTTTGGAACTTCGCAAGTTATAAGATCTTTCATTTCTACTGTGAGCTTTTTGGATATTTTCTTTTACTTTACTTCGTATGAGTTCTAGCTTGGTACTCTTTGGTAGGTATTGAAGCTCCCCATCACTAAGTCCTCTAAGCTTTCGAAAAATGTTGTACATGTTTCCATGGGTACTCATCTGCTGACCAAAGAGGCAGTAGTACGGGGTTATACCAGTAGATTGATGTACACAGGTACACAAAGCTTGTTGAATCTCCGAGAGATACTTGTCCCAATCTTTCTGATCATTTCCGATGTAGCTCCTGATAGCTGACAGAATCGACTGATTCACTCTCTCTGACGCGTTTGCCTGAGGAGAGTAAAAAGCATTTCGAATATGTGTACAATTATATTTTTCAAGAAAGCTTTGAAAGTCTTTGGACACAAACTGCTTTCCATTGTCACTATGCACAAATTCAGGGACTCAGAATTGGTGAAAAACATTTTGCTCTAAAAACTCCAACACCGCACTTGTGTTTGCCTTGCGCAATGGCTTCAAAAGAACAAACTTCGAAAAACTGTCTAACACTACCAAAATGAAGGCGTTACCTCTTCTTGTTCGGGGATAAGGACCCATAAAGTCAATATATACTTTTTGGAACGGCCGATCGATCTCATGTTGTAATCCCATTGGAGCTCGCAAAGGAGTGTTAGGGGATTTATTTTGTTTACATACCGAACACTGGCGGATAAACTCCCGCACCTCATTGGTCAAGCTAGGCCAGTAATAAAGCTCTTTTAGCTTATTGATTGTCTTAGCCATTCCAGAGTGTGAACAATTAGGAGGGTTATGACAGTTTTCAATTAAACCTTGCCTTAGATTTTCGGGTACCCATATTTTCCAATCAAATTCAACACTGAATTCATTTTCATTTTTAGCGGGAGCTTTCTTATAAACAACACCATTTTCGATTTTAATATCTGGAAAGTTGTTCGGACTTTCAGTAACAGTTGTAACTAGATCAAGGTACGAAGGTGATTTAAACTCAGTAGACTGGAGATCAATGCTACTACCATGAGTCGTTTCAACCGAAAGTTCTTCGTTAAACGCACGGGATAAAGCGTCCGGCACTATATTTTGCGTACCCTTCCTGTGCTGGATGTCAAAAGTGAAAGGTTGAAGTTTAAGTGACCATCGCGCCAACCTACCACTTAGATCTTTAAGGCTCATAAGCCACTTTAGGCTTGCGTGATCGGTCACGATGGTGAAGCTTAAGCCTTCAATGTATGGACGAAATTTTTTTACTGCTTGAACAGCCGCATAGCATTCTTGTTCAGTAACGCTATAGTTCCTTTGGGCAGCGTTTAATTTTTCTGAAAAGAACGCTATGGGTTTTTCGTTATTTTCTTCGTCTAGCTGGTACAGGACACCTCCAATACCGTAGCTTGATGAATCGCACTGGATAGTAAAATGTTTAGTAAAATCCGGGTTCGATAATAGTGGAGCGGAAATCAATGCCGTTTTCAGAGAATCAAATGACATTAGGGCATCAGATGTCATTTCGAATTGCTTATTTTTCTTTAGAGTATCAGATAGAGGGCTAGCTATGGAAGCAAAGTTACGGTTAAAGCGTCTATACCATCCACAGAGTCCTAAGAATCTTCGCACTTGCTTTTGCGAGGTTGGCGTTGGAAAATTTTGTATAGCTGAGACTTTGTTGGGGTCAGGTTTAATGTGACCATCACCCACGATGTACCCTAAGTATTTTAATTCTCTGAAGCAAAAGTAAGATTTTCGACATTAATTGTCAAATTCGCCTTTTGTAAACACTCCGCTACTTTATCCAGAATCTCAATGTGACCGGCAAAATCCTTGGAGATGACAAGCAAATCATCTAGGTACACAAAAACGTGTTCCCTAAGTGGACTGGGGATCACTCTATCCATTAACCGACACATCCTTTGGGCTGCATTACACAACCCAAAAGGCATGACGGTGAACTGATACAGTGGTCGTCCTGGCACAGTGAACGCCGTTTTTTTCCTGGACTCTTTCTCTAAGGGAATCTGCCAAAACGCATCCTTAAGATCCACGCTACTGATGTAACGTGTATCTTGTAGACGGCTCAACAGACCCTCTATATGAGGAAGAGGATACGCATCTTTCTTCGTGAGTGAGTTCACTTTCCGAGAGTCAAGGCAAAGGCGGTTCTTTCCTGGTTTCCTAATTAGAACCATGGGTGAACTCCATGAACTCGTACTCTCTTCAATCACTCCCAGAGAAAGCATGCGATCTAATTCGCTGAAAATCAATTTTTGGATTGCTGGTGACACTGGATAATGTCGCTGTTTAATAGGCTCAGCACAACCCGTATCGATATAATGTTTTTCTAGCGACGTTTTGCCTAAGCCAAGTTTGGCGAAAGATGGCAACTTTGCTACCACGTCTGATAATATTTTGTTTTCAGAGTCGCTTAAGTCGACTTTCTGTCTGTCTCTGTCGTCTGAGCAATGCGCAACATCACGGTTCACGGACAATTCGCTGATAATGTTTGGAGCAATTTGAAACTTTTGCCAAAAATCAATACCTAAATACAATGATTGTGAAAGTGATGGGATTAGGTAAAGATCTAGATTTTCTTGCCGATTGTTGAAAATTACCTTAGTATTGATACGTCCTATGATGGCCTGTTGTTTCCCATCTGCTGTTTTAACAAAAGAAGCAAACTCTAGGATAGGGATATCCAACTTATTGACTACATCCAAACAATTCTTACCGAGGCAAGTTATACTCGCTCCACTATCTAACAATCCATTCATCTTTGTATTCTTTATTTGAATTGTAGCATATGGCCGAGAATCTAGGCTGTTGTTCAGGTTACTACTGCCAATAACTTGTTTAAATATCTTTCGCTTCTTGTAGCGCAAACGTGTTTAAAAAAAATGGTTTGATTCCACATTGTTTTGAATCTCTGCTAAACTAAGAATTTTGGAACGAAGCTCATTGTACCGTTTCAATCTAGCATCATAAGGTAAGTTTCGAAAATAGTTTTGCTTAAATTTTAAATTACAATTTATGATTTGGGTTTTAGGAGGACTAGAGACATAAGTTGTCCCAAAGTCAACGTTCGTGTTGGTACATGCATCAACCATTACAACTCCGGGTGCGTTTGTGTCGAACGAGACTCCCCGGTGTTCATCCCGTTCGAAATTTGGTTTTCCACCTGAGTATTACATCGAACGCAAGTGTTGAGAGTTCAATAGGATCCACAATATGGAACACCCGGTCATAGCAAAATAGAATAGTTTGATACATTGAACTATGAACAAATATAAATATGTATTATTGTATTTTATATAAATAATGAATGTAATGAGTTTACGGAATAAGTGTACTTGCAGAGGTCGAATAAAAGACATATTATAACGTTGTGGACGCCTTTGTTTCTTTGTTCCTTTTTGGTTTTCTTTATTTTATCCAGTAAAAAATACATGTCGAAACATTTTGGTCCTTCGTAGCCTTAGTAAATCGTTTAGTCTTTTTCGCGTGTAATTAAGTGTTTAATGGTTATTTGTATAAACAGAAAAAACTTTTAAAAAAAAAAAATTTGTTCGCAATAGAGGTTAGAAAGTGCATTGTAGAGTGCAATTAATTTGACTATCTGTAAAAGTTGCATTAGACTTAAATCAACTATTAATCAAATATCAATCATAAAAATTGTGTGTGTGTAAATCGTTTTTTCTACGCGTCGTGAAATACATAAATCGCCGGAAACATCAAGCAACTTTGTCCAACGTCCAGAGGATTAAGGATTCTTTGTCCGCGAAGTCTGCAAGAACATTTGCCAACATCCCAATTAGCAGCAAAAGCAAGTAAGTGTTGCTTTTTATCTTTTCGTTATTAAAATAATATCATAAACTACATACATATATACATAAAATACATAATATAATCTGAGTATAATAATGGCCGAGACAAATTACAACTGCGGCATGCTGCAAAAGGGCATTTTAACCTTGGTGGTATATAGTTTCACCAGTTTCAAGAATGCCGCCAAGAAACGTAAGCTGCAGCCATACGTTGCAAGTCGCCTTGACATGTTGGAAGAGAACATGCGAGTCGCTAGGCATTATCATCAGGCAATCGTCGGGGGCGGAAGGCTTGAAGCAGATCTGAAAATGACAGAATTAGTAGTAGTGTATGAGCAAATGACTGAAATTTACCTGGAGTATCGTACTGAGTTACTGGAAGCGTTGGAAAAATGCTCTCAGACATCATCGTCGACGGCTGGCGGACCATCAGGTGAACCAACGGTACCCAACAACAAAATTAGGCTTCGCGAAATCGATATTCCAAAATTCAGCGGCTCGTACACAACATGGAGGTCTTTCCAAGGTTTATTTCAGTCCATGGTTCACAATAACGCGTCTTTAGATGACATCGACAAGATGCATTATTTAAAATCCTGTTTGAAGGGTGAGGCGGAGCGTCTGCTGCAACATCTATCTTGCGAAGCGGGCAATTATGCGAAGGCGTGGGAACTGTTAACTTCGCGCTACGACCATAAACGGGTTCTCGTCAATGCCCAGCTTAAGTTGCTTTTTGGACAATCGTCATTGTTCAAGGAATCAGCGAACGGACTGAAGGAGTTGCTGGATACATCTCAAAAGTGTGTCCACGCGTTGGCGAATTTGGGGTTACACGTGGAACATTGGGATGCGGTGTTGATTTACGTCCTTCTCCATAAACTTCCAACTTCTACACAGCAGCTTTGGGAAGAAAAGTTGGGTAACCTCAAGGAACTGCCAACTTACAAACAATTCGTCGAATTTTTGGAAACTCGCTTCCGCACTCTTGAGGTGGTTGACCAGCAGGACCAGAAGGGGAGTTCCAGGCCTTGGATAAGGAGTGATGCAACCAACAGCACGAAAAATCGGTCGCATGCAGAGACACCACGGGTTCTTATGGCGAAGGCCTCTACGAGGGAGGTGGTTTCCTGTAAGCTGTGTCAACGTGGTCAACATTCGCTGAGGAAATGTCAGAGTTTTCTTAATATGAACCCTATTCAACGAAAACAGGCAGTTCGCAATGCACGAGTTTGTGACAATTGTCTCGGCTATGGCCACATGTCGCGAGAATGTGCGAGCATAAAGAATTGCTATTTCTATCAGCAGCGTCATCATTCCCTTCTACATGTACATGATAACAACAACAACAATCAAGGTAACAATGCGCCAACAACAACGATGCAACATGCACAAGCCAGGCAATCGCATCAGGGGGCTGTAAATGTAAATGCATCGGGTTTTCAACCTATGGACAACCAGCAAGCATCGACGAGTAGGCAAGTGAACACCTTTTATTCACTTTCACAACGAACAAGGGTGTTATTAGCAACAGCCGTAGTGAGGGTTAGGTCAGCTGATGGACGTTTCCATGATTTGCGTGCTCTGATCGATCCCGGATCCGAAGCCACATTTATCTCAGAGTCTGCAGCACAGTTGTTGAAATTGAAAAAGCATCGTACCTTTGTCGAGGTATCTGGGTTGGGGATGGTCAGCAGTGGCATAACAAAAAACTATGTCGACATTATGTTTGCATCGCGACATTCGACATTTGAGAGCGTCGTTAGGGCGTTCGTTTTCAAGTCGCTGACTGGGCTTCTTCCTGCCCAACGGGTGGTACCTGACAAATGGTCACATCTTTCAGGTTTGATTCTTGCAGATCCCGAATTCCATGTTCCTGCGCCAGTAGACTTACTGTTTGGAAGTGACGTTTTCGCCGAAATACTCCTTCCAGATATCCTGCGCAGCGAAAACCACATCTCTCCGATAGCACAAAAAACCCGATTAGGATGGGTTATTCTTGACAAAGTTCCAGCAGATAATCCGCAGCATATACGTAGTTTCGTGCAGTTCACAGATCTGAGTTCCGAGCTGCAAAAATTTTGGGAAATGGAGGAGGAGCCGTTCCAAACCAGGGATCCTGAAGAAGACGTCGTTTGTGATGAACATTTTGTTCGACATACCCAACGTTTATCCAACGGGCGGTATCAAGTCAAGCTGCCGTTTAGGGAGGAAGGTCATCCTGCGATGGGGTCCAGTAAGGAATGCGCGTTTCGTCGATTTGCCCTGTTGAAAAAAAAATTAGTCTCAGATCCGAAATTGCATGATGATTACAGCGCATGTATACGGGAGTATTCGACACTACAGCATATGGCGGAAGTGGATCTAGTGGACGATGTGACACTTAAAACTCCGTATCATTACTTCTTGCCGCATCATGCAGTCTTTAAAGCAACTAGCACCACTACAAAGCTCAGAGTTGTGTTTGACGCAGCGGCTAAGACATCGGATGGGACATCTTTAAACGATCGTTTACTCGTGGGTCCAAAACTACAATCCAATATTGTGGACATAATTCTGCGATGGAGGACTCATCGAGTGACGTTCATAGCAGACATCGAAAAGATGTATCGGCAGATTTTGGTGAGTCCCTGTGATCGCTACTAGCAGCTAGTCGTCTGGAGGGAACAACAATCTGCACCGCTGAAGGCCTACAATCTAAAAACGGTCACTTTTGGTACTGCAAGTGCACCATATTTAGCAATCCGGATCCTGAAAAGGTTGGCTGATGACGAGGAACACAATTTTCCCGTGGGAGCAACGGTGGTTCGTGAGGACATGTACGTCGACGACTTGATCAGCGGAGCCGATTCTGTAGACGACGCTAGGCAAAAGCGTAACGAGACTCGTCAATTGTTAGCCTCTGCAGGATTTCATTTGAGAAAGTGGACAAGTAACGAGAAAGCGTTGGTGGAGGACATTCAGGAGCGAGATCGTGAAATCGATTTTGAGCTTCCGTTCGGATCACTGAACCATGTTAAAACACTGGGAATTAAGTGGTACCCCATAAGTGACTCATTTTCCTTTCAGAATTTTCAACCGGATACTAAAGAAATAACGAAGAGGTCAATGTTGTCTACGATAGCTAAATTGTTTGATCCACTTGGCTGGATTTCACCGTGTATCATCACTGCCAAGATGATGATGCAACAACTTTGGAGCCTCGGTTCGAACTGGGATGATCCCATCCCCTTGCAGTTAAAGGAGCAGTGGGAAGCTTTTCGCCGAGAACTGCCACTGATAGAACGCATCAAAATTCCAAGGTGGATCAACACGATGCAGAATAATAAGGCGGTGGAGTTGCATGGGTTTTGCGACGCCTCGATGAAAGCATTTGGTGCAGCGGTTTATGTTCGAGTTTTGGACAGCGATGACAATATTCATGTTCATCTCGTCATCTCAAAGACCAAAGTAGCTCCTTGTAAGAGGACAGTGTCTCTTCCGCGCTTGGAACTTTGTGGAGCAGTAATTTTGGCCACTTTACTTCAATACGCTGTCGAAGTTATGAATGTTCAAACGACTTACGCATGGACAGATTCCATGATTGCGCTTGCCTGGATACGTTCACCGCCTGCAAAATGGGACACGTTTGTAGCTAATCGCGTCTCCGAAATACAACGCCTAACCACGATTAATGCATGGAGGCATGTACCAACGCACCATAATCCCGCTGACCTATCATCACGAGGCGTACTCCCTGGAGCTCTTCAGTCACTGGACTTTTGGTGGAGAGGACCGCGTTTCTTACATAATCGATGGGAGTTTGAGGCTCCTGAACAGCCCTTAAACATTGACACAGAGGTAGAGAGACGTGCAGTCAGAGCACACTGTGTTCACAGCTCAAACGGCGATACCGTTAGTGAGGTGGTTCACCGGTTTTCTCATCTCTCAAAAGTAGCGAGGGTTTTAGCTACGTGTTTGCGATTCGCCTATAATTGCAGAAGAACGAAAGATGAGAGGAGATCGGAGCCACTAACCCCACAGGACTTATCCGCGGCAACATTCCTCGCAGTCAAGGCATCACAAAAGGAGATGTTCCCGACGGAGCTGTTGGAGATGGAAACAACGGGCAGAACACCAAAACCCTTGTGCGCACTAAACGCATTCATCGATGCTCACGGGATCTTGCGTGTGGGAGGACGCCTGCAGAATTCCACCCTAACTTATGAGGAGCAGCACCCCATAATGCTAAAAATGAATCACCACTTCACCGGTCTGGTAGTTCGGGACGCTCACGGCAAAACATTCCATGGTGGAATTCAGCAAATGGTTGCCTACATCAGACGGACATACTGGATTGGGCAGATTAAGAGGATTGTCAGATACCACATCCACAGGTGCAACGACTGTTTTCGACAGAAGGCCAAGGAAATGCAGCAGCTGATGGGCAGTTTACCAGCAGCACGGGTACAAATGTCCAGACCATTTAGCCACACTGGCGTCGACTATGCAGGGCCGATCGAATTAAAATCTTGGAAAGGTCGCGGTGGAAAATCATATAAGGGATATTTCGCACTTTTCATCTGTTTAGCGACGAAGGCGATTCATATCGAGGTGGTGTCTGACCTAACGACTCGAGCGTTTTTGGCAGCTTTCCGACGCTTTACGGCACGTCGTGGAGTATGCACCCAAATATATAGTGATTGCGGCACAAATTTCATCGGAGCTAACGCCGAACTACAAAGGATGTTACGGGATGCGCAGCATGATTAGAACGAGGTCGCTGGCACATTGGCGAATTTAGGTACCGAATGGCATTTCATTCCCCCCGCTTCTCCTCATTTTGGAGGACTATGGGAAGCCGGGGTGAAGTCGGTCAAGTACCACTTGAAAAGAGTAGTCGGCAACGAGAGGCTTACCTACGAGGAACTCGCCACGCTTCTGGCACACATAGAAGCGTGTCTGAATTCAAGGCCCTTATGCCCTCTTTCCGACAACGTCGATGACTTAGAAGTTATCACGCCAGCACACTTTCTGGTCGGCGAACCCCTTCAAACAATACCACAAGGCGACAGCGCATTGCGGAAGGCGGGATATCTGGATCGTTGGAAACGGCTACAATTATTCCTTGATACGTTTTGGCGCAAATGGAACACCGAATACCTGTCGCGACTCCAACAACGACCGAAATGGGTCAAAACCGAAGGCGAACCAAAAATCGGCGATTTGGTGATTATCAAAGACGAACGTCTTCCACCGTCTCGTTGGAGCCTAGCGAGAATCCAAGAAACTCACCCCGGATCGGACGGATTGACTCGTGTCGTAACCCTTAAAACGAAATCAGGGCTCCTCAAACGACCAATCGCAAAAAATGTAGCCTACCAACCAACAAAAGCAACGAGGACAACACACTTCTATAAATAGATACATTTAAACACACAAAAATCTGAAATCATAAAAAAAAAAATGGATAATGACAATTAAAACATTCACTACACGACAATATCAACCTAGACCTATCACATATTAACATACAGTCCACATCTAACACAAACAAAACGTTCACAACCAATCTATACGCTATGGAAAAGCCGTCGTATCAAAAACACGCGATTTCGTAACATAGCCATTTCACAATCATATAACTAAGGCATCGTAGCAAAAACATGTCATGCATAACTTAACACTTAACAAATAATTACTAGCATATTCGACTAACGACAAAACACAAAACCACAAAAACCATATCGAACACAACAATCGTTGTAATCGATTATCGATAACACTACGGAACAAAACCAGCACATTCCTACCTTATCACAAATAAAAACCAAAACAAACCAAAGTTCAAAATACTCGTATATATATAAAAAAATGCACTTATGCGCCGAGCATAATATTTAATTGCACTCGCGAATATACACACACACATATAATTCGACTGCTGATTGTAGTAAATGCAAAAAAAAAACCAAATTAACTAATGAATTTAATATATCACCTGCGATTCAGCAGCCATCATCTTCATCAGCATCATCATCATCAGCATCAGCATTATCATCGTTATCGTCATCATCACCGTCACTATAAAATTCACGATCACTATATTTAACCGAACACATAAATTATACAAACAAACAAAAAAAAAAACTACACTTCCGTTGACACTTTAAATTAAATTCATTAAAATACTATACTACAACTACAAACAAACAAAACCGCACGATCGCCATTCATATTTATGATAAAACTATATTGAACAGGACTTAGAGTGGAATACGAGTGCAAGGGAGATGCACATTGTACCTTGCACATGCATTTATAAATGTTTACATTTTTTATATTGAATTTCGTCTTTTGTCTGTCCTTGTCTATCTCATTGGACAAATATGTTTGATTATATGTCAGAATATTAATCGTCTCTCTCTTTACATGTTCAAAATGGAACTTAAGAAGGTCGGCAAGGTAGTCAACGTCAACAGGATCGTCATTGAGGTGGACGAATATCATTTTCCATTCAGGAAACTTGTTACAAGGAAGGAAGTTGTTACGAGCTCCTACAAGAAGATGAATGAAGGCAATTTGCGAACTACGTTCACGGCCGGGGAGAATGTTGAGAGTTCAATAGGATCCACAATATGGAACACCCGGTCATAGCAAAATAGAATAGTTTGATACATTGAACTATGAACAAATATAAATATGTATTATTGTATTTTATATAAATAATGAATGTAATGAGTTTACGGAATAAGTGTACTGGCAGAGGTCGAATAAAAGACATATTATAACGTTGTGGACGCCTTTGTTTCTTTGTTCCTTTTTGGTTTTCTTTATTTTATCCAGTAAAAAATACATGTCGAAACATTTTGGTCCTTCGTAGCCTTAGTAAATCGTTTAGTCTTTTTCGCGTGTAATTAAGTGTTTAATGGTTATTTGTATAAACAGAAAAAACTTTTAAAAAAAAAAAATTTGTTCGCAATAGAGGTTAGAAAGTGCATTGTAGAGTGCAATTAATTTGACTATCTGTAAAAGTTGCATTAGACTTAAATCAACTATTAATCAAATATCAATCATAAAAATTGTGTGTGTGTAAATCGTTTTTTCTACGCGTCGTGAAATACATAAATCGCCGGAAACATCAAGCAACTTTGTCCAACGTCCAGAGGATTAAGGATTCTTTGTCCGCGAAGTCTGCAAGAACATTTGCCAACATCCCAATTAGCAGCAAAAGCAAGTAAGTGTTGCTTTTTATCTTTTCGTTATTAAAATAATATCATAAACTACATACATATATACATAAAATACATAATATAATCTGAGTATAATAATGGCCGAGACAAATTACAACTGCGGCATGCTGCAAAAGGGCATTTTAACCTTGGTGGTATATAGTTTCACCAGTTTCAAGAATGCCGCCAAGAAACGTAAGCTGCAGCCATACGTTGCAAGTCGCCTTGACATGTTGGAAGAGAACATGCGAGTCGCTAGGCATTATCATCAGGCAATCGTCGGGGGCGGAAGGCTTGAAGCAGATCTGAAAATGACAGAATTAGTAGTAGTGTATGAGCAAATAACTGAAATTTACCTGGAGTATCGTACTGAGTTACTGGAAGCGTTGGAAAAATGCTCTCAGACATCATCGTCGACGGCTGGCGGACCATCAGGTGAACCAACGGTACCCAACAACAAAATTAGGCTTCGCGAAATCGATATTCCAAAATTCAGCGGCTCGTACACAACATGGAGGTCTTTCCAAGGTTTATTTCAGTCCATGGTTCACAATAACGCGTCTTTAGATGACATCGACAAGATGCATTATTTAAAATCCTGTTTGAAGGGTGAGGCGGAGCGTCTGCTGCAACATCTATCTTGCGAAGCGGGCAATTATGCGAAGGCGTGGGAACTGTTAACTTCGCGCTACGACCATAAACGGGTTCTCGTCAATGCCCAGCTTAAGTTGCTTTTTGGACAATCGTCATTGTTCAAGGAATCAGCGAACGGACTGAAGGAGTTGCTGGATACATCTCAAAAGTGTGTCCACGCGTTGGCGAATTTGGGGTTACACGTGGAACATTGGGATGCGGTGTTGATTTACGTCCTTCTCCATAAACTTCCAACTTCTACACAGCAGCTTTGGGAAGAAAAGTTGGGTAACCTCAAGGAACTGCCAACTTACAAACAATTCGTCGAATTTTTGGAAACTCGCTTCCGCACTCTTGAGGTGGTTGACCAGCAGGACCAGAAGGGGAGTTCCAGGCCTTGGATAAGGAGTGATGCAACCAACAGCACGAAAAATCGGTCGCATGCAGAGACACCACGGGTTCTTATGGCGAAGGCCTCTACGAGGGAGGTGGTTTCCTGTAAGCTGTGTCAACGTGGTCAACATTCGCTGAGGAAATGTCAGAGTTTTCTTAATATGAACCCTATTCAACGAAAACAGGCAGTTCGCAATGCACGAGTTTGTGACAATTGTCTCGGCTATGGCCACATGTCGCGAGAATGTGCGAGCATAAAGAATTGCTATTTCTGTCAGCAGCGTCATCATTCCCTTCTACATGTACATGATAACAACAACAACAATCAAGGTAACAATGCGCCAACAACAACGATGCAACATGCACAAGCCAGGCAATCGCATCAGGGGGCTGTAAATGTAAATGCATCGGGTTTTCAACCTATGGACAACCAGCAAGCATCGACGAGTAGGCAAGTGAACACCTTTTATTCACTTTCACAACGAACAAGGGTGTTATTAGCAACAGCCGTAGTGAGGGTTAGGTCAGCTGATGGACGTTTCCATGATTTGCGTGCTCTGATCGATCCCGGATCCGAAGCCACATTTATCTCAGAGTCTGCAGCACAGTTGTTGAAATTGAAAAAGCATCGTACCTTTGTCGAGGTATCTGGGTTGGGGATGGTCAGCAGTGGCATAACAAAAAACTATGTCGACATTATGTTTGCATCGCGACATTCGACATTTGAGAGCGTCGTTAGGGCGTTCGTTTTCAAGTCGCTGACTGGGCTTCTTCCTGCCCAACGGGTGGTACCTGACAAATGGTCACATCTTTCAGGTTTGATTCTTGCAGATCCCGAATTCCATGTTCCTGTGCCAGTAGACTTACTGTTTGGAAGTGACGTTTTCGCCGAAATACTCCTTCCAGATATCCTGCGCAGCGAAAACCACATCTCTCCGATAGCACAAAAAACCCGATTAGGATGGGTTATTCTTGACAAAGTTCCAGCAGATAATCCGCAGCATATACGTAGTTTCGTGCAGTTCACAGATCTGAGTTCCGAGCTGCAAAAATTTTGGGAAATGGAGGAGGAGCCGTTCCAAACCAGGGATCCTGAAGAAGACGTCGTTTGTGATGAACATTTTGTTCGACATACCCAACGTTTATCCAACGGGCGGTATCAAGTCAAGCTGCCGTTTAGGGAGGAAGGTCATCCTGCGATGGGGTCCAGTAAGGAATGCGCGTTTCGTCGATTTGCCCTGTTGAAAAAAAAATTAGTCTCAGATCCGAAATTGCATGATGATTACAGCGCATGTATACGGGAGTATTCGACACTACAGCATATGGCGGAAGTGGATCTAGTGGACGATGTGACACTTAAAACTCCGTATCATTACTTCTTGCCGCATCATGCAGTCTTTAAAGCAACTAGCACCACTACAAAGCTCAGAGTTGTGTTTGACGCAGCGGCTAAGACATCGGATGGGACATCTTTAAACGATCGTTTACTCGTGGGTCCAAAACTACAATCCAATATTGTGGACATAATTCTGCGATGGAGGACTCATCGAGTGACGTTCATAGCAGACATCGAAAAGATGTATCGGCAGATTTTGGTGAGTCCCTGTGATCGCTACTAGCAGCTAGTCGTCTGGAGGGAACAACAATCTGCACCGCTGAAGGCCTACAAGCTAAAAACGGTCACTTTTGGTACTGCAAGTGCACCATATTTAGCAATCCGGATCCTGAAAAGGTTGGCTGATGACGAGGAACACAATTTTCCCGTGGGAGCAACGGTGGTTCGTGAGGACATGTACGTCGACGACTTGATCAGCGGAGCCGATTCTGTAGACGACGCTAGGCAAAAGCGTAACGAGACTCGTCAATTGTTAGCCTCTGCAGGATTTCATTTGAGAAAGTGGACAAGTAACGAGAAAGCGTTGGTGGAGGACATTCAGGAGCGAGATCGTGAAATCGATTTTGAGCTTCCGTTCGGATCACTGAACCATGTTAAAACACTGGGAATTAAGTGGTACCCCATAAGTGACTCATTTTCCTTTCAGAATTTTCAACCGGATACTAAAGAAATAACGAAGAGGTCAATGTTGTCTACGATAGCTAAATTGTTTGATCCACTTGGCTGGATTTCACCGTGTATCATCACTGCCAAGATGATGATGCAACAACTTTGGAGCCTCGGTTCCAACTGGGATGATCCCATCCCCTTGCAGTTAAAGGAGCAGTGGGAAGCTTTTCGCCGAGAACTGCCACTGATAGAACGCATCAAAATTCCAAGGTGGATCAACACGATGCAGAATAATAAGGCGGTGGAGTTGCATGGGTTTTGCGACGCCTCGATGAAAGCATTTGGTGCAGCGGTTTATGTTCGAGTTTTGGACAGCGATGACAATATTCATGTTCATCTCGTCATCTCAAAGACCAAAGTAGCTCCTTGTAAGAGGACAGTGTCTCTTCCGCGCTTGGAACTTTGTGGAGCAGTAATTTTGGCCACTTTACTTCAATACGCTGTCGAAGTTATGAATGTTCAAACGACTTACGCATGGACAGATTCCATGATTGCGCTTGCCTGGATACGTTCACCGCCTGCAAAATGGGACACGTTTGTAGCTAATCGCGTCTCCGAAATACAACGCCTAACCACGATTAATGCATGGAGGCATGTACCAACGCACCATAATCCCGCTGACCTATCATCACGAGGCGTACTCCCTGGAGCTCTTCAGTCACTGGACTTTTGGTGGAGAGGACCGCGTTTCTTACATAATCGATGGGAGTTTGAGGCTCCTGAACAGCCCTTAAACATTGACACAGAGGTAGAGAGACGTGCAGTCAGAGCACACTGTGTTCACAGCTCAAACGGCGATACCGTTAGTAAGGTGGTTCACCGGTTTTCTCATCTCTCAAAAGTAGCGAGGGTTTTAGCTACGTGTTTGCGATTCGCCTATAATTGCAGAAGAACGAAAGATGAGAGGAGATCGGAGCCACTAACCCCACAGGACTTATCCGCGGCAACATTATTCGCAGTCAAGGCATCACAAAAGGAGATGTTCCCGACGGAGCTGTTGGAGATGGAAACAACGGGCAGAACACCAAAACCCTTGTGCGCACTAAACGCATTCATCGATGCTCACGGGATCTTGCGTGTGGGAGGACGCCTGCAGAATTCCACCCTAACTTATGAGGAGCAGCACCCCATAATGCTAAAAATGAATCACCACTTCACCGGTCTGGTAGTTCGGGACGCTCACGGCAAAACATTCCATGGTGGAATTCAGCAAATGGTTGCCTACATCAGACGGACATACTGGATTGGGCAGATTAAGAGGATTGTCAGATACCACATCCACAGGTGCAACGACTGTTTTCGACAGAAGGCCAAGGAAATGCAGCAGCTGATGGGCAGTTTACCAGCAGCACGGGTACAAATGTCCAGACCATTTAGCCACACTGGCGTCGACTATGCAGGGCCGATCGAATTAAAATCTTGGAAAGGTCGCGGTGGAAAATCATATAAGGGATATTTCGCACTTTTCATCTGTTTAGCGACGAAGGCGATTCATATCGAGGTGGTGTCTGACCTAACGACTCGAGCGTTTTTGGCAGCTTTCCGACGCTTTACGGCACGTCGTGGAGTATGCACCCAAATATATAGTGATTGCGGCACAAATTTCATCGGAGCTAACGCCGAACTACAAAGGATGTTACGGGATGCGCAGCATGATTAGAACGAGGTCGCTGGCACATTGGCGAATTTAGGTACCGAATGGCATTTCATTCCCCCCGCTTCTCCTCATTTTGGAGGACTATGGGAAGCCGGGGTGAAGTCGGTCAAGTACCACTTGAAAAGAGTAGTCGGCAACGAGAGGCTTACCTACGAGGAACTCGCCACGCTTCTGGCACACATAGAAGCGTGTCTGAATTCAAGGCCCTTATGCCCTCTTTCCGACAACGTCGATGACTTAGAAGTTATCACGCCAGCACACTTTCTGGTCGGCGAACCCCTTCAAACAATACCACAAGGCGACAGCGCATTGCGGAAGGCGGGATATCTGGATCGTTGGAAACGGCTACAATTATTCCTTGATACGTTTTGGCGCAAATGGAACACCGAATACCTGTCGCGACTCCAACAACGACCGAAATGGGTCAAAACCGAAGGCGAACCAAAAATCGGCGATTTGGTGATTATCAAAGACGAACGTCTTCCACCGTCTCGTTGGAGCCTAGCGAGAATCCAAGAAACTCACCCCGGATCGGACGGATTGACTCGTGTCGTAACCCTTAAAACGAAATCAGGGCTCCTCAAACGACCAATCGCAAAAATATGTAGCCTACCAACCAACAAAAGCAACGAGGACAACACACTTCTATAAATAGATACATTTAAACACACAAAAATCTGAAATCATAAAAAAAAAAATGGATAATGACAATTAAAACATTCACTACACGACAATATCAACCTAGACCTATCACATATTAACATACAGTCCACATCTAACACAAACAAAACGTTCACAACCAATCTATACGCTATGGAAAAGCCGTCGTATCAAAAACACGCGATTTCGTAACATAGCCATTTCACAATCATATAACTAAGGCATCGTAGCAAAAACATGTCATGCATAACTTAACACTTAACAAATAATTACTAGCATATTCGACTAACGACAAAACACAAAACCACAAAAACCATATCGAACACAACAATCGTTGTAATCGATTATCGATAACACTACGGAACAAAACCAGCACATTCCTACCTTATCACAAATAAAAACCAAAACAAACCAAAGTTCAAAATACTCGTATATATATAAAAAAATGCACTTATGCGCCGAGCATAATATTTAATTGCACTCGCGAATATACACACACACATATAATTCGACTGCTGATTGTAGTAAATGCAAAAAAAAAACCAAATTAACTAATGAATTTAATATATCACCTGCGATTCAGCAGCCATCATCTTCATCAGCATCATCATCATCAGCATCAGCATTATCATCGTTATCGTCATCATCACCGTCACTATAAAATTCACGATCACTATATTTAACCGAACACATAAATTATACAAACAAACAAAAAAAAAAACTACACTTCCGTTGACACTTTAAATTAAATTCATTAAAATACTATACTACAACTACAAACAAACAAAACCGCACGATCGCCATTCATATTTATGATAAAACTATATTGAACAGGACTTAGAGTGGAATACGAGTGCAAGGGAGATGCACATTGTACCTTGCACATGCATTTATAAATGCTAACATTTTTTATATTGAATTTCGTCTTTTGTCTGTCCTTGTCTATCTCATTGGACAAATATGTTTGATTATATGTCAGAATATTAATCGTCTCTCTCTTTACATGTTCAAAATGGAACTTAAGAAGGTCGGCAAGGTAGTCAACGTCAACAGGATCGTCATTGAGGTGGACGAATATCATTTTCCATTCAGGAAACTTGTTACAAGGAAGGAAGTTGTTACGAGCTCCTACAAGAAGATGAATGAAGGCAATTTGCGAACTACGTTCACGGCCGGGGAGAATGTTGAGAGTTCAATAGGATCCACAATATGGAACACCCGGTCATAGCAAAATAGAATAGTTTGATACATTGAACTATGAACAAATATAAATATGTATTATTGTATTTTATATAAATAATGAATGTAATGAGTTTACGGAATAAGTGTACTGGCAGAGGTCGAATAAAAGACATATTATAACGTTGTGGACGCCTTTGTTTCTTTGTTCCTTTTTGGTTTTCTTTATTTTATCCAGTAAAAAATACATGTCGAAACAGCAAGACAAGACCGTTACTCCATCAGACCCACATCGATAGCAAAAAAGTCGCTTGATCGGTGATGGACAGTCGATGAATAAATGTCCCGGACATTTGCAATTGTAGCAGGTTGGTATCTTAGCTGGAAAAGTTTTCTTTTGCGGGTTTGAATGTATTCTGCCTGTAAAAGCAATTCCTGATATATTATATGCATCGTTATCAAAGTTTAGTGTCTCGTTAAATTCTTCGATTTCGTGAATTGTCTGATACGGATTCCGATTTACAATCGGAAATCGTGCTTGTATCATCCTCTCAGTTCTCTTTCACTCATATTTGAAGTGTTCTAACGTATAAATTTTCATTTGATAGATAAAATCCATCAGTTTAGAGTTAATGTTAGTGCGGAGAATTTCAATTAGATCTTGATCTCGGATTTGTTGCCGCAATTGGCTTCTCAATTGCATGATCGCATTAAAGAAATCTTCAAAGCTTTCTCTTGGTAACTGTTTCCTATCCATAAGTTGGTTAATGATTTCGAAGTCGTTTTCGTGATTTCGAAACTGCTTAATCAAGGCACGCCGAAGGCTTTGCCAACCTCCTCGCGGATATCTGCGGAGATATTGCCAATACCATTCCTGCGCTACCCCTGTCAAAAGGTGATGGAAATTCATTAAAACATCGTTCCAAGTGCAGTTGTAATTTTCTTTTAACATGTCCACTCTGAAAACAAAGTCTTCGACAGACATGCCTTTACCTGTGCCATCAAATTTGAGACCCCACCGATCTAAACGAAACGCAAAGTTATCGTTTGATCTTGAATGGCTCTCTCTATCTAGTGGAAACACTCTATTGGAACCAATATTATTATTAAATTCAGCATTTGAATCGTCATCGGCATTAGAATTGCTAATATAGTTATTGTTTACAAGCTGATTTGGTTGGTGAACCTGCCGTGTTATATAACTACGGTTACTTTGTTGCCTATCACCCGGACGCTGAATTGGCTTCTCATTATTATTTCTAGTATACGATGGTAGTAATTCCCCTAACGCATCGATGACAACTTTCCGAATATGATCTTCCATATGGTTTGCATTGTGTGTCATGCTCCCTGCGACCTGCCCTTGCTGAATGTTTGTGAGATAATCAGCTGGTTGCCGATAACTACCATAAACACTTGGCTGAGGAGGAACATTTGAGAGAGAGTCATCCAGTACTCTATTGTAAGCAGCATTTGATATATTGGCATGAGCGGCATTAAGGAAATTATCAATAATTCTGTTAGGTGCAACATGTCTGAAAGAGTTGTTTACATTCATCACTCTACTTTCTGCTATTACTGGTGAAACAATTGGATTTGACGTGCTTGTAACAGTAGTAGTTGTTGTCAGAGTAATGTTAGCTGTTGTAACCACATTCGGCCGAACCGAAATGGATGAAGTGTTGATAATGTTATCAAAGCTTAAGTTTAAACCATTTGCAGAACGGTTTGGAGACATTGACATTCGATGTGGAGAGTGCATAACGGGTTGCCTCTGACTTGGAGTGTGGGCTTCGCCATGCAGTATCTGCCAGCGTGTTGGTATTATCCGTTTAGGAACGGCACCACTATTTTGATTGCTTTTCTTCATATTTGTTTCGATTTAATAAATTAATTGTTCGTTCGCGTTATTCGGGAAAGCGAGAAAGGGAATATGATAAGGATTATGTTGCAGTTTGCGAAAATGTTCAATAAATGACGTTGAGAGTACTAGCCAATTAAAGTGTATGGAATATTTATTGCTGATAAGAATTTTATATAGAATTTAGAAGTTGAATATAGGAATAGTAACATGATGTGCTGATTGATTAGTTCAAAGTTGTATTAGTTGCTCTTTTCTGGACTGCTATGCTATTCATTAGCGACTCAGAAAATGCAGCCTAATATGAATTTTAAAGCAGAAAATATCTAAGGCACCATAAGCTAATAATATAATGCTAAGACTCTAAGATATTACTTTCTGACTACTAAAACATGTTTGAACTAATCTGTAAAACGTCAAAAAAAAATTGTGATTAGGTTACCATAACACAAGTTGAATTATACCCTAGCTTCCGCAAGAAAGCTGGTTGTGGTAGGTTAAATGTCATATTCGAACAATTTTTTTCATATTGTTCCTGGCTTTCCTGCTCCACGTTGTTGGGCGCCATTGTAACATTGCAGGGGTGTAGGTATTTGCCCGAAAGGCAAATGCAAACGAAGATCGGCTGTTATGATCTTCAGCACGAAGCAGCTCTTGGCACGCTTGCGGTTGCACGGCGTTTGCTCGACGGTGGGGTGGGATCTTGCTGCTTGCTACCCTTTGTTATCAAAATTATCGTGCCAGAAGAAGAGAAATATAGCAATAGGGAATAAATTGGGTAATATATATATATTGCCGAAAGAGGCGAACAAAATGTCCTTGCACATCGAAGGAGTAGTTATGTTCACATCCGAATGAAACGCGAAAAGGAATAAATATAAAAGTCAAGAAAACGAAAATGAAAAAGAATGAAAATAAAAAGGAAAATGAAAATGAAATTAAAATCTTATCAACAATGGTGAGGGGTTCGCTGTTAGTTTACCCCGAGGAGCCCTCCCCATGCATATGGCCACTGCCAATGCTCCATGACGGATCTCTCCTCAAAATCTGCTGGGATCGTCTGTTGAAGTGAATTTATTAATTATATAATTACATAATGTTAAATCTAAACTGTTCAGTTACTTCAATTATTGCCGATGTAAATGTGCATTAATCCTACAATAATATTATGACAGTTTTGTTTTTGTGAATTTATGACATTTTCTACCCATTAAAAGACACAATACATATTTCATAGTTCATAATTACGAAAGGAAGTGTTTTAATTTGATTGAGTTTTTAGAAGAGATTTGAGATTGGAAATAAAGTGAGTAATTTAAATTGGAAAATTCAGCGAAGGATTACACAAAAACAGTTGATTACACAAAAACATTTGGTCCTATCGAGCCTTTTTTGAGTGTTGAGTGCTGAAATTCCTGAAGAAGTCTTCTCATCAATTGGAATCCATTTGCCGGCGGAGGTTCTTTGTCTGGAAAAACCGTAAGTACCATTACTTACTTTATATACTTACTCTATATACCTGCAAATATAAAAGAACAAAAGAAAAATGAGTTCAAAGGCCATCAAAAAGGCAATACAACAAATGGAAAGGGATTTCAATAGTTTCAAGGCCAAAAAAGAAGCTGCCCCTAAGACACGAAGTGTAAAAAATTATGTTTCTACGCGTTTAACTTTGTTGGAGGAACAGTTTAAAATGATTTCCACGCGTTGTGAAGAGTTTGCTGATGCGACGGACGATGAAGAGGAGGTGCAAGAGATCGACAAGCGCTATGAGCTGGCCAGAGATATGTACATGGAGTACAAAACGGAGCTGCTGGACGAGTTGGACAAGGAGGATGTGGACAAGAAACCAGTCGGCACTACATCTTCACGTTCCGAATTCCGGTTGCAGAACATCGCTTTGCCAACATTCGCTGGAAGCTACGAAAATTGGAGATCATTCTACAACACGTTTTGTTCGCTAGTTCACAACAATGAATCGTTGACTGAAATTGAGAAATTTCACCATCTCAAATCTTGTCTGACAGGTGAAGCTGATCGTTTACTTCAACATTTAATAATCGAAAAGGGGAACTATGAGATGGCGTGGACAATTTTAACATCACGCTATGATCATAAGCGCGTATTAGTTAATGCGCAATTCAAGGTTTTTTTGGTCAGGCAGTCTTGCATAATGAAAGTGCATTGGGCTTAAAGAATTTGCTGGATATTTCCACCGAGTGTCGACATTCCCTTAAAAACTTAGGTCTCCCTGTGCAGCACTGGGATTCAATACTGATTTATATTTTGTTGCAAAAAGTTCCAGGTTCAACACAACAATTATGGGAGGAGATTTCGGACACTGGAGGTCTTGGAGCAGCAGAATTTCACACTCACATTCACACTCATACCCTACACAACACACTAATCCCTGCAATATACCAAACTCTACACAATATCAAATCTCTGACTCAAACCATACACCACACAATAGCAATAGAATACAGTCCATTAATCAAACCCCACACGCAAATACTCACACACACTCATATCAAATCAGTACAATTAACCACCCCCTTAACCCCTCTGCATCGAATTTTCAACCAACCGGGACTGAGCAGCCGACAACATCAACCGCATTTAGATCCTGTCACTCTATACAGTATGAAAACACTCAGGTCCTTTTAGCTACTGCTGTAATCAAGGTTAGGGACTCAAGGGGAGTTTTTATAAATCTTCGTGCCTTAATTGATTCGGGCTCAGAAGCCACTTTTATTACTGAGGATGCCGTTCAAGCGTTACAACTCAAACGTCGTCGTATTTTTTTGAATGTGTCAGGGCTGGGGAAGGTGAGCAGTGGTACATGTCATAGTTCAGTTGACATAACATTCGGGTCAAACCACTCGAACTTCGTGACTAAGACACGAGCCTACGTTTTTAAATCACTGACTGGGCTTCTTCCGGCCAAGGAACTGACAATTAGGAAGTGGGATCACATCAATGGTCTACGATTGGCTGATCCGTGCTTCTTCAAACCCGCCACTGTGGATATACTTCTGGGAAGTGACGTCTATTCGGAAATCATCCTGCCAGAAATCATCCGAAATGATGAAATCATGTCACCAATAGCCCAAAACACTTTGCTTGGATGGATCCTTATAGGCAAACTTCGGTTGGAATCGACCCCTGTTCGAAGCTTTATGCAGGTTTTTGATCTGGACTCTCAAATGCAAAGATTTTGGGAAATTGAGGAATCTTCATTCCAGAATTTTGAGGCCCAAGAAGATAGAATATGCGAGGAACATTTTGTGGAAAACACCAAGCGGATGCCCAATGGAAGGTTTCAGGTCAGGCTGCCCTTTAAGGAGATGCGTTACCCGGCAATGGGAACATCTTTGGACGGAGCTTTAAGGAGATTCTATCAGTTGGAGAGAAGGTTTCTGCACAACCCCACATTGAGAGAAGACTACACGAAATGTATAAAGGAGTATATTCAACTAGGTCACATGAAGCTACTTGAAAAAGAGGACAACACAATACTTTCAACTCCTTACCATTATGCTGTTCCGCACCATGCTGTATTCAAGGAAGCGAGTTCGACTACCAAGTTGCGAGTTGTCTTCGATGCTGCAGCTAAAACTTCCGATGGTACTTCACTGAACGATCATCTGCTAGTAGGTCCTAAAATACAAAACGATGTTTTAAATATCATTCAGCGTTGGAGAAAGCATCAATATAAGTTTACGGCTGATATGGAAAAAATGTATCGGCAGATCTTCGTGGACAGACAGGATGCCTACTATCAGCTGATATACTGGAGAGATGATCCACAGCAGCCCGTGAAGCTTTACCGACTGGACACAGTTACCTTTGGTACTGCATCTGCTCCATATTTGGCGATTCGGACGCTTCACAAGCTGGCGAACGACGAGGAAGCAAATTTTCCCAAGGCTGCCGTTGTTTTGCGTGAGGACACGTACGTGGATGACGTTATCACCGGAGCAGATACAGCTGAAGAAGCCCTAGAAAAGAGAGAACAGTTAAGATCAATGTTATCATCAGCAGGTTTTAACTTACGAAAGTGGACCAGTAATTCCTTGGATCTTCTGCAACATCTTCTACCGTCCGACTGCGAAGTCGACTTTTCATTGCCGTTTGACTCAGCCAACACACACGTCAAAACCCTCGGCATTAAGTGGCAACCGTTAAGGACTCATTCTCGTTCCAGAACGTCGAGTTGGGAGAGGCCGAAGTCACCAAACGCACAATGCTTTCGACGATTGCCAGGCTTTTTGATCCACTCGGGTGGATTTCACCGTGTATTGTGAAGGCGAAGCTGATGATGCAGGAACTTTGGTCACGAGGCTTGGACTGGGACAAACCCATTACGCCAGAGCTGAAGCAAGAATGGCTTGCTTTTCGGGAAGATCTTCCAGCTGTTGAGCAGATCTGCATTCCTCGGTGGATCCAGGTACACGGCAAGAGCAAAAATCTGGAAATACATGGTTTTAGTGACGCTTCCGAGAAAGCTTATGCAGCGGCAATTTACCTGCGAGTGCTGGACGAGGAGAACAGGATCCACATGAATCTATTGATTTCCAAAACAAAGGTTGCGCCTTTAAAAAAGATTACGCTACCACGCTTGGAACTTTGTGGCGCCGTCATGTTAGCAAAACTTTTGAACGAGACATCTACAGCACTAGGATTTCAAAACGCCAGGATGTTTGCATGGACGGATTCGCTTATCACTTTATGCTGGATTACAGACACTCCTTCGAGATGGGAAACGTTCGTATCCAACCGAGTTGCGGAAATTCAAAGGCTCACTAAGTGCGATATGTGGAGACATATTCCATCCCAATACAACCCAGCAGATCTTGCGTCTCGTGGCGTACTTCCATCTTCACTCGTCGGAAACAAATTTTGGTGGAACGGGCCAGAGTTTCTTCACCATTCTTGGGAAATTCCTTTTCCCGCTCAACCCGCTTCATTGGAGACCAACGAAGGGATGCGTTCTACGAGGGTACACTGCATTACACAGGATGAAAATCAGCTTAGCTCTTTAATACATAGGAAGTCGGGTTTGTCTTCAATTGTAAGAACAATTGCACGCTGTAATCGATTTGTTTTTAATGCAAAACGACCCACAAATGAGAGAAATTTCGGCACACTATTGTTCAAGGAACTTCATTCAGCATTATTGACAGCAGTCTATGTCGTGCAACAGGAAATGTTTTCACAGGAGTTAGCAGATTTTCGACAAAAAAGTACAAAAAATTAAGGGGTTCAAATCCTTAAAACCGTTTTTAAACAAACACACATAAATATAACATGAATAACATGAATTAATCAAATACACATCACATAATACACCATTTTAAAACAAAATGAAATATATTAATATTAAAACGAAATAATACTAAATAGTACTATTTTTCAACGAATACAACACGAAAGCACTAAAGTCACATCACTAGTACAATTTCTTCTCAACACTTGCACTCAATCTACAAATTTCATTCATGCCCTATACCACACATATCCACACACTCATAGTAACATGTTTACATTGAAACACAATGGAAAATGAAACATTCAACACAAAATGAAAACATTATCAATATAAATAAGGTACTCACCTGAAATAACATAACACAACACAACACAATATAATAATATAATTTAATTTCAACCCGACTGAGCAAACGCAAATTAAATAAAAACAAACTTTTTATTCAACAAAAAAAACAACCGAGCGACGCCGACGCCGATGCCAACAACTGATAACGATTACAAGCCGAGAAATATTATCTACGTTAGGGCAAAAGAGATAGCTATCATGTTTTTTTTTTGTACCTATGCTTGTTATTGTTTATGTTTGTCTCCTTTATTAATCAATACAATTATATATTCGCAGAGAAGAAGATAATGATAACAATTTCAAGCAAAACGAGGGAAATAGTAAATTGGCGATTATGTTGGAGCTTTGAAGTCAGGGACGTCCATCTTATTACCTCAATAAGATCTGTTCGATGATGATAATGGTGCTCGTTGCGAACAGCGTTCACGGGGGGGAGAATGTTGAAGTGAATTTATTAATTATATAATTACATAATGTTAAATCTAAACTGTTCAGTTACTTCAATTATTGCCGATGTAAATGTGCATTAATCCTACAATAATATTATGACAGTTTTGTTTTTGTGAATTTATGACATTTTCTACCCATTAAAAGACACAATACATATGTTCATAATTACGAAAGGAAGTGTTTTAATTTGATTGAGTTTTTAGAAGAGATTTGAGATTGGAAATAAAGTGAGTAATTTAAATTGGAAAATTCAGCGAAGGATTACACAAAAACATTTGATTACACAAAAACACGTCCCTTACTCATTCCGCGCACACTTCAATAAAGACTCATCTCAACGAATTTGAATTATCTAGTACATGATTCTTTATTTTAATTAATCAATTTTGCTTCGAATCTAACTGATTCATATATAATTCAAATTATTAGTTGTTCCTGAACATTTTAATTTAATTTAAAGAAATTATTAATTGTAGGTTAATGACTATATTAATAACTATAAGGTTGTTTTCGCGAGTGTAGGATAATTCACTAGTATATATGTATATAGAGTAATTAAAGAGTAAATTTAGAATTTAGGTAAAACAATAAAGAAATATGTGATAAGCCAAAGAAATGATGGAGAAAATGATTGTTTTGTTTGTACTCACTTTAATAATCCAGCGATGAAATTTGTGCACAAAGTTCCGCTTCTGTAGATGTTTTTTTTTTCTAATAACTGTTTAGTTCATATGATCACTTCTAAGGCTTTTTATAGATTATTTAGGTAGGTATTTCGGTTGACCAAAAATTATAATTTTGTTTTGAAAGGCAAGAATTTAATTATTTACTTAATCGCGAAATGAAAAAGAATTAAGGTAGAATATGAAATTATAGCAAAAATGATTTAGACTTTAGGTAGGATGTTTTAAACTTTAGCAAAATGAACTTAGAATTTTGGTAGAATGGGTGAAACTTAAGCAAAATGGGTTTAGATTTATTTTTTTGAATAGGTACTTTGTTTGTTTTATTTTTTTATTTTTCTTTTCAGGTATTAAAAGCAGGTTTAGGCGACAGACAAAGCTACCTCGAAATAAAGGAATGGGAAACACAAATCACTGATATCACTTTTTCACTTGTTGCTTGTTCTGGGTTTTAGATTATAGGTGTTCTGGATGCTTGTCGAGATTTTGCTGGCTATATCAATAAATTTGTTGGTGTAAATACACGGTGATACTGATGGTAATGAAATGATGTCTGGTGATTTGAGTTTGACGATTGAACGAATGGAGGTTATGGTTTTTTTATGCTGGCTTGTTCCACGTGGGATTTAAAGACAAGAGGATTTCCCAAAGCATACCAAAAAGATCCGTACGGATGTCGTGATAACGGCCAACGTGTTTGCCGATCAGGTTGGAATATTCTATTGTATTCCCCTGACGTAGATTTGATGAAGCAGCAGTGGGACGTTATCAACAGCTCATCCGTCGGTTTCCTGTGAAAAACAATCTTATTAGGCTAGGGAAATTATTGAGGGATTGCTATTATGCATACCTTTAAAGCGTTTATAATACTCTTGGCAAATCCGGCTTAGGTTTCTTGAAATCAATTTTCACCTGCAGCTGCTTATTCAGGCGTAAGGTATTAATCAGTCTCAAGTTTCTAAAAACGAAGAAAATAAATCCAACAAGATCCCAGAATAAAGATGGCGAAATCTTTATGTTACTTACTAGTATTTCTGATGCCTAGTTCTTGGCTTGTTGCAGGGTGAAAATGAAAGAGAACGCTGGCCAGAGTTGCACTAGCATAAATAGCTATTGGTGTACAGACGTTTCGTTCAATCTCCTCATTTAAATATGGCGAACTTGTTCGTTAAGAAAAGTTTTCCGTTCCAAAAAAAAACATGTTTGATTGGAAATTTGATCAACGATCTATGGGTAAGGTAGTGTGAGTCACCTCACTATAAAAGACAATTATATTTTTGAGGAGGTACGCCACAATTTATTAGTCTGAAAATGAGATCTCAATATTTTGTTGGTTTTGTAAAGAAAGATTTTTATTTTTTTTGTCTATATATTTTTACCTAATAAAAATAAAAATAAACTTGAATGTTGCATTATTCTATAGCACAATGATATTTGTAGTAATATATTGACACTTTTAGAGACATCTTATATACACTATCCAAAATATGTGCTTTCAAATATATATACGTCGAATTGACGTATGGTTATCTTTAATGTACTATAAAATATGGTTATCTCTCTAGGGTTAAGGAGTTTATCTACCTCGGAGTAAACATGAACTCCACGAATGACACCTTAGTGGAGATCCGGCGAAGAACTACCCTAGAAACCGCTGCTACTTCGGTTTGGCAAAAGAACTGGGTTTAAAACTCCTAACTCGGAGGACGAAATGTATGCTTTACAAAACCCTTATCCTGCCAGTTCTGCTTTATAGCGCAGTGTGCTGGACGATAAGCAGGAAGGGAGAGCTGATACTTGGCTCCTTCGAAAGGAAAATTCTTCGGGGGATTTGTGGTCCTGTGTGCGAGGAGGGCGAATGGAGGAGAAGATATAACCGCGAACTCTATGAGCTGTACCAAGATGTGGATGTAGTCCAAAAAGCCAAAATACGTCGAGCCGTTAACAGTCTTGGTTAATTTAAGGCTATTGCTAAGACCTACGACCCTGAACCTAGGCCTACTGCCAAGCTGAAATGGAAGATGAGTTACTCCGCAATTTATAAACGTAACCTTGATTGGAAACTGAATGAAATAACTGACAACGAAATTCGCTCCAATCGTTGTGTGGACTCACTCGTGTCTTGCATATCGCATGCTGCGAGGAACTTTCAACTGTCTGGAAGGTACAAGAGAAAGCAACAATGGTATGATTGGGAGTGTGTAGCTGCGAGGTGGAAGTCTTTTGCTTGCTTACGTTTGGTTAGAAAATTGGGCAGCACCATCGCAAAAATGATGTATCAAGAAGCAACAAAGGCGTACAAAAATATTTGCAGACATAAGGAAACAAGATACGTGGCGCACCTAACAAGAACACTTGTGGAAACAAAAGATAGTCAATCGTTTTGGAAACTTGTTAGGTAACTTACAACTTAATGGTATAGGTTTCGCACGGGGCATTCATGTGGAAACAAGTGTTCTAGTTGGCTTAGTTATGCTCTCCCATATACGACAGTGGACTCACTAGACAACGAAATTTCGATGCAAGAAATTTTGCAATGTTTTACATCGCTGTAACGTAAATAAAGTCCCATGAGAAGACCGCATTGCCTACGAGTTTTTTAATTTTGCGACAAATGGGTTCCTTGAAAATCTAACGCTAGCATACAATCACATTTTCGACGTGGGTGAAGTAGCCAGCTTTAGAGGAGGTATAATTTATCCGTTGTTCAAAAAAGGTTATCCGAATGATCCGAACAATTATAGAGGCATTTCTTTCATGAACTCCGTTATGAAAATATTCACCGGAATCATATTACACCGCTCAACAGATTGAATATGGGTAAATGACTTACTGAGCGATTTCCAGGCGGGTTTCAGAAAAGAGTACTCAACAGTAGATCACATAGTCTCTCTGACAAGCATAGCACGAACCTACCTTGATAGGGGCAAAAAGTTGTATGCATTCTATAAAGTACTGAATGAGAACACAACCTATGCGTACGCGGCTGCGTAAGTGTCCTGGCGGGATAATGTGCCTGAAACCTCCAGGAGCCTGACGGATTAATGAACGACCCTTGTCAAATTCAGATGATCGAAATAATAAGACTCATGCGCTCATACGCACGATTGCATCTGATATGGATACGGATACGTTTACGGATACGGATACGTTTATTATCTAAATTCAATAATATTTTAATTCACATTTGGTTTTCTTAATAATTAATGAGTACTTACCATTTTTGGCAGACTCCTGGCGGCGGCATGGGCTTCTAGGCAAGTAATGAAATCGGAAATAAAATGGCACAGTTTCACGTGGCCTGTCAGTGCATCTGTCAACTGGAATTTACTCGGACTGTTTCATTTGATATTTTTATATACCCCATGCCGCATCCAGAGTCGTTACAATTCAAATATGTTTCTTAATAATACCAATTCTCAACATCCCGCCCCCCGCGAGGCGCCCTGGTCCTCGACCGAAGCCTCACCAACATCTAAAATGGCCAATTTCACAGCTGGTCGTCGGAGTACCCCCGTTGACGTTCTTACCTCAGCTGAACGGATCTGGTTGTCCTTTCCTGGGAACGTCTTTGTGATTCTTCCTCGTACCCAGTTGTTCCTCGAAACGTCGGCGTCACAGGCGAGCACCAAATCTCCCTCTTTGAGAACTGGAACTCGCTCAAACCACTTGCATCGTCGTGTGAGTACTGGCAAGTACTCCCGCATCCATCTTCTCCAGAAACGATCCTTAATTTGTCGGCTGACTCTCCATTGTTTTCGGAGGCAGAGGGCTCTTCCATCCACTGGACCTGGAGTTTGAGTTGAGTTCACGCCACCCAACAGAAAATGATTCGGCGTCAGAGGTTCCTCTTCGTCTGGGGTAACTGGCAGATGCGTGAGTGGACGACTGTTAACTATGTTCTCTGCTTCGATAAGTGCGCTCTGCAACGTCTCCATCCTCGGAGTCACCTCACTCAGCGAACATTTCAGGACTCTCTGAATAGTGCGCACTAACCGCTCCCAGCATCCTCCAGCATGTGAGTTCAACGGGCAATTGAAAACCCATTCAATTCCCTTCGAAGACAGTTCTGCCTTGATAGTGTCGTTGTCAAAAATCTCGACGTTCGCCAGCTCGTTCTTCGCGCCAATAAAATTTGTCCCATTGTCGCTCCTTATGCGCTTAGGGACACCCCGCCTATTCACGAAGTTGCGAATGCATAATATGCAGGCATACGTTGAAAGATCAGCTGCTACTTCAAGGTGGACCGCCCTAACCGTCAGGCACGTGTATAGGGCAATCCCGCGTTTCTCCTTACGACGTCCTATGGCAACATATACTGGTCCGAAGTAATCGAGACCCAAGATATACAGAAAACAAGGTAATATATTGCGCATGTCTATCTCTCTTTTTCATGTGACGTCACCTGAATTCTGTTTGCTAAAGTGGTTGCAAACACTCATTACAAATTTGTGTGAAAATCTATCAAGAACCACGAAGAACTATGACACTCTCAAACTTACCCATATATCTTTGTGAATTTAATACAAAACAATACTTTGTTATCATTTTAAGAACTGATTTTATTTAATTTTCTTTTAAGTTGATCTCGTTTTTTCCAATTATTGTTTGTTATGATTTTATTTTGAATTCTTATTCTAAAATACATTTTACAGCGAAAAAAAAGAGCAGTCCGAAGTTAAAGAAAGCTGATTTTGTATGTACCCTTTAGATGGTTTCAGTGCATATTCCTCCTGTTCATTGTTAAATTTATTGAAAATTGAATCTAATTTCTTCAATTCCATAATAAATATTTCATTGGGTTTCTGAAGACCTCCTTCATTGATTATATTTGTCCATGTTAACCCCGTGCAATCGTTTCTATCAGCAAATCTTTCCATACTTGGTATTTTTGATTTGAAACGCTTTAAAAGCTAACCTGCAAGGTACTCTAAAGCATCGTACTTTATATCTGTCATTTCTCCTTCATTAGTTGAAACAGAAATGCTTTCATTAGCTGTTTGTTCGTTCTCATTGTCAGAAAAATGAGACAAAAGCTCAGACGTAATGAGCGTACATTCCTGTTCCTTCTCCGGCAAGTCATTGTTTAAGTTCATATCCATTTTAACTTCTTCTTCCGTAAATGACTCCACGTTTGAAGAGTCAGATACCATACCCTCGTTCCGACCTAGTAAATATGAACGCAAACGATATTTAAATTCAAGTGGACTTGGGTGGTCATGAAGTCCACCATTGGAGCGTATAACACCAAAGAACCTTTCTAAGAGATCCTGGTTGAGACGGTAAGATAGTATATAAGAGGCATCAAATGATACCTTAAGATACACAAAAAGCATTTTTAGAGAACAAATGCTCATAATAATTCCTTGCTGAAAAGGTAGCAAACCACTTTTTTTCCCAAATCGCATTTTTAGCACAATGCTTTCCATTTTGTCTAGTATTTCTTTTTGGACATCAAGGTTAAGTCCGTAAGCAGCTTTTCTTGGTCTGGAATCTATCTTTGGAACCCTTGCGTTGAAAATATCAAACCATGCATCAACCTAAGAGATATAACACCGTTTTTAGTACTTTTATGTGTTTTAAAAAATAATAACAACTTACAGTTTTGATTAGCTCAGATAATTCTTGCCAATTAGGAGTTTTAAGAATACCTAACATTCCCAATCGATTTAAAGCGCACGAATTTGTATGGGAAAAAAGTTGAGTTGCATATTTGACCTTTAAAAATAAAACTTCCGTTTTTATATCATAAAAAAAATAAACTTTTGAAGTCTTACCTTTTGCCTCTTGCTGCGTTTAACATCAAATGTTCTGATGTAAGCCGATAAGCAATTTTCAAATCGCTCTTGTCGTTCTCAAGGATCTCATCCAAAGGAGCGCGTGTCAATGAAGATTCCTTCATTTAGGAAATGGTTTCGCAACAATTTCACCATATGAGGAACGTCAGCAAAAAAAAAATACTTTTTGGTTTTGCTGTGTTTTTTGGTTTTGCTGTGTTGGGTGTTGAATGACGGCTTGTTTTCATTTACTCCATACTCCTTCCACAAACCCCTGTTACCGCCACCCATGTCCATTGTTATTGCAACAACTTGATATCCAATAAAATCTAAATTTGCAATTGTAGCATCTATTAGAGACTTTGTTAGTTTTTGATCGTATTTATAGTAAAGTGGCTGCTTCCAATTGCTAAATATCCCTCCTGCCATGATTACTTGAACATAGTTTGCCGGTCCAAGTAAATTATCGGATGTTTTTTCATACTCATAAGAGGCTCGAATCTTCATCTCATCTGCCATTAGCATACAAAATCTGTCACGTTGAGATAGGTTAGCATTTTTCATTAAATTAAAAACTGTATTTAAAAACCCTGGGTTGACGTCTAGTTTGGATGCCCATTTTTTTAATGTTATAACAGCAGGGTAGGGGTAGCCTTGTTGAAGTAGGAATCGGTAGGCTCTTGGACCGCTGGCATGGATTGGTATGCATTTCGATATGTCGTCCACGTTCCACTTTACTCGTGCATTTCGTGTTCCAAGTTTTTTTTCCCTGTGTCGGAGTAAAAATTGAATTTGTTGCGCTGCATTCTTTGTCTAGGAAATAGCTTTCCTGCATTAATTGCTTGATTTTTAAGTTCTGAGCATTTTTTTCGTTTTCAAGCGAAATTATTTTTTCTTGGAGTTCTGCATTTTTTTGCATCAGTTCAACAGCAGTTTCGTCAGGCCTAAAGATTTCGAAACGGAATTATACGTAATAAAGAAATATGAAATCTTTTGTATTGTATATGCTTACGAGCTGCGGTTAACATGGTGCTTCATAACATCTTCTTCAGGGACAATGGGTTCAACTATTAGCTCTTCTTCTTTAGCTACAACAGTAGAACTTTTTATCAAAGCTTCTACTTCTATACGTCGATGTCGTCTTTTAAAACGATCCCTTCGCTTGTCCTTGTTATGTGGGTCGATGTTTTCTTTATCTGAAGAACTGGGGAAGGGAAGATTTTCTGTCGGAATGGCATCGTTTTTAAGTTTCTTGCAACTTTTTGGTGAATACTGAAGAAGTTCATGTTGCAAGTTACGAATATATTTGTCCCGAGTGAAATGTTTTGAGCATATCTAGGCTGCTTTTATATTTATTTTGTCTCTTCTACCACATTTTTTTTGCCAAACTTTTGCAACTGCCAAATCTTTAGGAAAACGAAATAAATTTAAGGGCTCTTTATTTTCTTTACTTAAATATTGTTTACTTTTTTTATTATTGTTAGTATCACAGAATAAGCAGCTGTCAAAAGAAAATAATTCGGATGACGTACATGCGCAGAAGGTGCACACAAATTTGCGCGCGAATATATTACCTTCTATTCTGTATATCTTGATCGAGACCAGTGTAAGTAAATGGTCTTACGAATGGTGTGACGCGATCCTCAGGTAACTGTCCCATCAACGGCGGCATCGGCTGAGCATCTCGGACGCGGCAGTACGGACACTCAATTTTAGCTCTTCTGACAACGGAACGCAAATGTGGCACCCAAAATCGTTGCCGTATCTCATTCGTTATGATTTTTTTTTTTTTTTTTATAGAGTTTCTAATATTACTCCCAAGCCATAGTAATATTATCGTTACTCTCAGCAAGCTGAGAGTTACCTATCCTGGTTAAAAGCACGAGACCTGGAACCAGAACTAGGCTCGGACGAATAATAGGGGTAGGTGGAAAATCGTACATGCGACTCTTTCTCACTTAAGATAAGAAAACAAAAACCACCTCCCTTCGAAACCTGCATACTACAACTAGGTTATTCCTATCTAGTAGTTTTATTTAAACTGTAAATTACGCGTTTGGCAGGCAGCTTCCCAGTGGAGGCACCTGCTAATACCGCCATAAGCACGCGGTTACATCTTATTGCGCTAATTCAAATGGTTTTATCCTTTGTAATCGGCGCACTAGGTTAGTATCGTCTCGAATTTGTAGCATGGTGATATTGCAATGACCGTGAAGGCGTGTCTGTTGTTTGCAGGCAAAATGTTTTATTTCATCTTCGACGGTAGCCATAGTTAGGTCTCTGTGGATATCAGTGTTTCTGATAAACCATGGTGCATTTACTATTTTTCTTAGCACTTTGTTTTGAAAAGTTTGTAAAATTTTGATATTACTGGATTTGGTACAACCCCAAAGTTGTATACCGTATGTCCAAACCGGTTTTAGTACTTGCTTGTATAAAAGCAGCTTGTTCTGCATGCTGAGTTGGGAAAATCTACCAAGCAGCCAGTGCATTTGTTTACATCGAATGGCGAGCTCTTCGCGTTTCTTCTTGACGTGCGGTTTCCATTTTAATTTCGCATCGAGTGTCATACCCAAATATTTTGTCTCGTTTGCGTACGGAATTCGTACCGAATCAATGAAAATGGGTAAGTTGTCTACCTTTTTATACCCTATTCTAGGGGTATATTAATTTTGACGCATAGTTTGTAACATACCTTAATATTGCCCGTAGACCCCTAAAAGTTACTATATTTATGATCAGCATCGATAGTAATGTCGATCTAGCCATGTCCGTCCGTCCGTCCGTCCGTCGGCAAAAATTAGGCCTTTAAACTGGACCTAGAGAGCTGAAATTTTAACCATATACTCTCTAGGGTCCCGAAATAATCAAGTTTAAGAATTTTTGAAATCCGCCCACAGACACGCCCACAAACTCAAAAAAACAAAATTTTGGAAAAAATACTACAACTAGGTTATTCCTATCTAGTAGTTTTATTTAAACTGTAAATTACGCGTTTGGCAGGCAGCTTCCCAGTGGAGGCACCTGCTAATACCGCCATAAGCACGCGGTTACATCTTATTGCGCTAATTCAAATGGTTTTATCCTTTGTAATCGGCGCACTAGGTTAGTATCGTCTCGAATTTGTAGCATGGTGATATTGCAATGACCGTGAAGGCGTGTCTGTTGTTTGCAGGCAAAATGTTTTATTTCATCTTCGACGGTAGCCATAGTTAGGTCTCTGTGGATATCAGTGTTTCTGATAAACCATGGTGCATTTACTATTTTTCTTAGCACTTTGTTTTGAAAAGTTTGTAAAATTTTGATATTACTGGATTTGGTACAACCCCAAAGTTGTATACCGTATGTCCAAACCGGTTTTAGTACTTGCTTGTATAAAAGCAGCTTGTTCTGCATGCTGAGTTGGGAAAATCTACCAAGCAGCCAGTGCATTTGTTTACATCGAATGGCGAGCTCTTCGCGTTTCTTCTTGACGTGCGGTTTCCATTTTAATTTCGCATCGAGTGTCATACCCAAATATTTTGCCTCGTTTGCGTACGGAATTCGTACCGAATCAATGAAAATGGGTAAGTTGTCTACCTTTTTATACCCTATTCTAGGGGTATATTAATTTTGACGCATAGTTTGTAACATACCTTAATATTGCCCGTAGACCCCTAAAAGTTACTATATTTATGATCAGCATCGATAGTAATGTCGATCTAGCCATGTCCGTCCGTCCGTCCGTCTCTATCTAGTAGTTTTATTTAAACTGTAAATTACGCGTTTGGCAGGCAGCTTCCCAGTGGAGGCACCTGCTAATACCGCCATAAGCACGCGGTTACATCTTATTGCGCTAATTCAAATGGTTTTATCCTTTGTAATCGGCGCACTAGGTTAGTATCGTCTCGAATTTGTAGCATGGTGATATTGCAATGACCGTGAAGGCGTGTCTGTTGTTTGCAGGCAAAATGTTTTATTTCATCTTCGACGGTAGCCATAGTTAGGTCTCTGTGGATATCAGTGTTTCTGATAAACCATGGTGCATTTACTATTTTTCTTAGCACTTTGTTTTGAAAAGTTTGTAAAATTTTGATATTACTGGATTTGGTACAACCCCAAAGTTGTATACCGTATGTCCAAACCGGTTTTAGTACTTGCTTGTATAAAAGCAGCTTGTTCTGCATGCTGAGTTGGGAAAATCTACCAAGCAGCCAGTGCATTTGTTTACATCGAATGGCGAGCTCTTCGCGTTTCTTCTTGACGTGCGGTTTCCATTTTAATTTCGCATCGAGTGTCATACCCAAATATTTTGCCTCGTTTGCGTACGGAATTCGTACCGAATCAATGAAAATGGGTAAGTTGTCTACCTTTTTATACCCTATTCTAGGGGTATATTAATTTTGACGCATAGTTTGTAACATACCTTAATATTGCCCGTAGACCCCTAAAAGTTACTATATTTATGATCAGCATCGATAGTAATGTCGATCTAGCCATGTCCGTCCGTCCGTCCGTCCGTCCGTCCGTCCGTCCGTCCGTCCGTCCGTCCGTCCGTCCGTCCGTCCGTCCGTCCGTCGGCAAAAATTAGGCCTTTAAACTGGACCTAGAGAGCTGAAATTTTAACCATATACTCTCTAGGGTCCCGAAATAATCAAGTTTAAGAATTTTTGAAATCCGCCCACAGACACGCCCACAAACTCAAAAAAACAAAATTTTGGAAAAAATCGAATTTTGAGCTAGAGAGCTGAAATTTTTTATATATGATCTATGGCCCATAAAACTGATTGGGACATAAAATTTTCAAAATCCGCCCACTGACACGCCCACAATTAAATAAAACAAATTTTGGGAAAAATTGAATTTTGAGCTAGAAAGCTGAAATTTTTTATATATGATCTATGGCCCATAAAACAGATTGGGACATAAAATTTTCAAAATCCGCCCACTGACACGCCCACAATTAAATAAAATATTTTTTTTGAAAAACCAAAATTTGAGCTAGGGAGCTGAAATTTTAAATATATACTCTCTAGGGGTCCTTTATGCTAATGTGGAAATATTTTCAAAATCCGCCTACTGACACGCCCACAATTATTTTTTTTTTTATTTTTGAAAGTCCAAAGTTTGAGCTAGTGAGCTGAAATTTATAGTATATACTCTCTAGGTGCCCTTTATGCTCATACTTAAATTTTTTTTAAATCCGCCTACTGACACGCCCACAATTAAATAAAACAATTTTATTGAAAAACCAAAGTTTGAGCTAGGGAGCGTTTTTATTTACAAAAGCTTAGTTTTTTCGATAAAATCCTTTAAATTTTTGTCACGCCCACTTATGAGATATAGGAATAAGAATAGGGTATCCAACAGTTCGCCCAAGCGGACTGTAGCCCGCCCCTATGTTTATACCCTATTCTAGGGGTATATTAATTTTGACGCATAGTTTGTAACATACCTTAATATTGCCCGTAGACCCCTAAAAGTTACTATATTTATGATCAGCATCGATAGTAATGTCGATCTAGCCATGTCCGTCCGTCCGTCCGTCCGTCCGTCCGTCCGTCCGTCCGTCGGCAAAAATTAGGCCTTTAAACTGGACCTAGAGAGCTGAAATTTTAACCATATACTCTCTAGGGTCCCGAAATAATCAAGTTTAAGAATTTTTGAAATCCGCCCACAGACACGCCCACAAACTCAAAAAAACAAAATTTTGGAAAAAATCGAATTTTGAGCTAGAGAGCTGAAATTTTTTATATATAATCTATGGCCCATAAAACTGATTGGGACATAAAATTTTCAAAATCCGCCCACTGACACGCCCACAATTAAATAAAGCAAATTTTGGGAAAAATTGAATTTTGAGCTAGAAAGCTGAAATTTTTTATATATGATCTTTGGCCCATAAAACTGCTTGGGACATAAAATTTTCAAAATCCGCCCACTGACACGCCCACAATTAAATAAAATATTTTTTTTGAAAAACTAAAATTTGAGCTAGGGAGCTGAAATTTTTAATATATACTCTCTAGGGGCCCTTTATGCTCATGTGTAAATATTTTCAAAATCCGCCCACTGACACGCCCACAATTTTTTATTTTTTATTTTTGAAAGTCCAAAGTTTGAGCTAGGGAGCTGAAATTTATAGTATATACTCTCTAGGTGCCCTTTATGCTCATACTTAAATTTTTTTTAAATCCGCCTACTGACACGCCCACAATTAAATAAAACAATTTTATTGAAAAACCAAAGTTTGAGCTAGGGAGCGTTTTTATTTACAAAAGCTTAGTTTTTTCGATAAAATCCTTTAAATTTTTGTCACGCCCACTTATGAGATATAGGAATAAGAATAGGGTATCCAACAGTTCGCCCAAGCGGACTGTAGCCCGCCCCTATGTTTATAAGTAAAATTCACGTGCGTTGATTTGGCCTCGTTGAGAGCAATACGCCAAGTCTTTGTCCAATCACAAATTTTGTCAATAGAACGTTGGAGTTTATTAGTTGCTGATTCAACGGTATTACTGACCGCTAATATAGCTGTATCGTCTGCAAATGTGGCTACTGTTGTGCCTTCTTCTTGAGGAATATCACTAGAGTATATTAGAAATAGGATCGGTCCAAGAACGCTTCCTTGGGGAACTCCTGCCGCGATTTCTTTAAATTCAGAGTAATCATTTCCGTGTTTTACACGAAAGAGTCTGTCTGATAAGTAACAACTAAGGATATCAGATAACTGTTTCGGAAAAGCTTGTCTTAGCTTATGTTTCAACCCTGTATGCCATACTTTATCAAAGGCCTGAGAGACGTCGAGAAAAACACTAGAACATATTTTTTTCTCCTCTAGGGCTTTTTCAATTACATTGGTTATTCTGTAAACCTGGTCGATTGTAGAGTGCTTAATCCTGAATCCGAATTGGTGGTCAGGTATTAATCGACGTTCTTCGATAATCGGATGTAGGCGCTTTAACAAAAGTTTTTCGAATACCTTCGACATTATCGGTGTCTACACACAGCAATGACCTACCTCAAGTGGTCATTACCCCGCACACATAATTTTCCCATTTGCCATACCCACAACCCAACACCACTCGTAATTATGCTGATTTAGCATATCTATCTCTTGCATTTCCCGTACCCAGCCAGAATCATTCACCTTTCCCATTATTCTCCTAAGTCAGCACATTTTATTTGTTTTGTTTGTAAATTCAGTGCAATGTATGTTATTTTGCCTACTCAGCACAACTTATTGTTTTATGTTATTCTCCTAACTCAGCACAACTTAATTCAGTACAATGCACTTTTCCATTTAGCCAAGTAAGCATTATGTTAGTATATAAGTCAATTCAATCAATAAACCAGACACTTGTTCAATATCAGTCATTTGTTTAACATCATTTATCACTAAGGCTTCCCCCCACCAGCGGTAAGGGGTCTTAGCAAGGAAATTACAGAGCAAGGGAAAATAAGTTGACGATCACCACATCACCACAAGGTATTCTGGTTCATGCACCAGCATTACCTACCGTTGTCAAGGTTTAAGAGCTTTGGTCAACACACGAGAAATCGTACATTTTGGTGACCCCGACGTGATTCTGGTGATCACGGTTCAACATCTTTTTCTTGCTCTGCTATCCATCATCGATATAAATTCATCGAGTCCTGCATCATGGACCAACAAGCAGCACGCCAGCAAGTAACTGGCTCGGAAATTGAGCGAATCATCGCTAATTTCAAGAAGGATTCACCTTCACGAAAGTCCTTGGAGTACTTCCAGGAACGCCTCCGTAGACTGGAGGAGCAATGGGAACGCTTCGACGCAACAGACAGCGAGATCAGGAGCACATTCCCCCATCAACTTGATCACCCCTATTTCAAAAAGGGGTATTTTGATGCCGTAAGATTGGCATATGAAGAGCACAAGGCTCTATTTACATTCAGAATTGAGCGCTTGCAAATGCAGGGCAAGCCCGACAATTTTGAGACTGATGGCAATCCACACACGTCAGCACTTCTCCATGCCAAGACAACCGAAGACGACCAAGCAAACAATGACATCGAGGTAGCACAGCTGGAACAGCGTCAGCAATGTTTGATGGACATACTGCAACGCACCCTGGATAATGTAGAAACCACACCAGTGGGATCGAAACATTTTTGGGAACTCAGCAGTGCCAACATCAACAAGTATTGGGCACGAATTGAGGCGATCCAGGTAGAGACGAGCAATTCTCCGTCATCTGACAAGGACATTTCCAGATATATTGACATGGAAGACAAGGTCCAAGGAATGCTAGTAAGGTGCGCGGCAGAAATCGAAGATTATACCAGGCCGCAACAATTCGCATCACCCAGGAGTTCAGACGGCAACAGTCAAGCTCAATTCAGCTTGATCAAAATTGCGCTCCCGAAATTCAATGGCGATTATCTGAACTGGAAGCAATTCTTCGACCTCTTCACCCAGATGGTCGACCAGCAACCAATGCCCAAGTGCCAAAAAATGTGGTACCTCAAAACCAACTTGACCGATGAGGCAGAAAAGCTCATTCGTCATCTACCGTTGACAGAAGACAGCTACACCTCCGCCTGGCAGATGCTCCAAGAGAGGTACAACAACGTTAGAATGCTATCGACGGCCTTTTTCAATCGGTTGCTTCAGCAGCCCGCTAGTGCGACGGAATCGGCGAGCAGTATCAAGGCACTCCACGACACGACCAACGAGTGCTTGCAAGGTCTCAAGAACCTTGGAGTTGACATTAGCACGTGGGACCCGCTCATCGTCCACCTGCTAATAAAAAAACTAGACCGGGCAACGCACGTGCTCTACGAGCAATCATTAAAACAGCCGAGAGCACTGCCCTCCCTCAATGAGTTTCTAAGCTTCTTGGAGATCCGATTCCAATCCCTAGAGGCACTCGGAAATAAGGGTCGTGGCACAGAGGAGCACGGCCGAAAACTAGCAGCACGGTCTCTTACATCAGTGGCAGCAGGGAACCAAATCAAGGCAGTCTGTGTTTGCTGCAGTAACGGCAATCACCAACTATATGCATGTCCTCAGTTTTTGCGACTCAACCCAGAATGTCGCCTATCAGCAGTCCGAAGATTCAAGTTCTGCATAAACTGCCTCAATCCAGGGCACACGGCATCAGCATGTTCAGCTCGAAATTGCACCAAATGCTCCGGAAGGCATAACACTCTTTTACACAGGACCATTGAGAGCGAGGAGCCAACAACCTCGGCAGCATCAGCCCCGAGCACATCAGCTACAGCAGTAGCAACCACAGATAAAGGCTACGTCTTTCTCAGCACAGTAATAGTGAACCTGGAGGATAGCGAAGGCACTATTGTAAATTGCCGTGCACTGCTAGACTCTGGGTCACAACTCAACTTCATTACCGAGAAGCTATCGAGAAGGTTGAACGTTCCAGAAGTCACCGAAACAATGCGAATTCTTGGAATAGGAGAAGGAAGAAAGCTAGCAAATCGCCGAGTGAATCTTTCATTAAGTTCCAGAACATCCGACTTCTCCGTCAATCTGGAGGCCTTTGTCTTACGACAGATAACTCCTAATCAGCCAACTCGGAGGGTCAATACTGCCTCCTGGAACATTCCAGCAGATCTAAGATTAGCAGACCCACAATTCGGCGAACCTGGACAGATAGACGTACTGATCGGAGCTGAGCTATACTATCAACTCCTGACAGTGGGACAGCTAAATATCGGAGCAGGCTTGCCTCTACTAAAGCATACACATCTTGGTTGGATAGTTGGGGGCAAGATGGAAGGCACATCGCCTCAGTCGGCAATTTGTGGCATCTCATCCGTCAAAGATGAGCTAAAAGAAGACCTTGAGAGGTTCTGGAAGGTCGAAGAAATACAGGAACCTTCCACAGCAGAACAGTCGTCCATAATAAAGGAACCTTCCACAGCAGAAGAGTCATCCATAATACAGGAACCTTCCACAGCAGAAGAGTCGTCCATAATACAGGAACCTTCCACAGCAGAAGAGTCGTCCATAATAAAGGAACCTTCCACAGCAGAAGAGTCATCCATAATACAGGAACCTTCCACAGCAGAAGAGTCGTCCATAATACAGGAACCTTCCACAGCAGAAGAGTCGTCCATAATACAGGAACCTTCCACAGCAGAAGAGTCGTCCATAATAAAGGAACCTTCCACAGCAGAAGAGTCATCCATAATACAGGAACCTTCCACAGCAGAAGAGTCGTCCATAATACAGGAACCTTCCACAGCAGAAGAGTCGTCCATAATACAGGAACCTTCCGCAGCAGAAGAGTCATCCATAATACAGGAACTTTCCACAGCAGAAGAGTCGTCCATAATACAGGAACCTTCCCCAGCAGAAGAGTCGTCCATAATACAGGAACCTTCCACAGCAGAAGAGTCGTCCATAATAAAGGAACCTTCCACAGCAGAAGAGTCATCCATAAAACAGGAACCTTCCACAGCAGAAGAGTCGTCCATAATACAGGAACCTTCCACAGCAGAAGAGTCGTCCATAATACAGGAACCTTCCGCAGCAGAAGAATCGTCCATAATACAGGAACCTTCCACAGCAGAAGAGTCGTCCATAATACAGGAACCTTCCACAGCAGAAGAGTCGTCCATCATACAGGAACCTTCCACAGCAGAAGAGTCGTCCATAATAAAGGATCCTTCCGCAAGAGAAGAGTCATCCATAATAAAGGAACCTTCCACTACAGAAAGAAGAACTACGAGGCATGTGTTATCCACAGTCAAACAAACATCTACCTTTGTTCACGACATTGAACATCATAACAACCTCAGAAGGTTACAACGTGTTACTGCCTATATCCTACTATTCGTCCACAACATGAAGGTTGCAACGAAAATGGATCTCGTCAAAAAATCCGGCGCGCTTAAACCTACCGAACTACATAAGGCACTAATTTGCATCGTCAAAAACATGCAAAGAGAAGAATTCGAGAAGGACCTCAACCACCTTCAGCGATTCAAGGAAACACGAAGGGACAGTCCTATCGCCAGTCTAACTCCATTCATTGACGAAGAAGGGACCATGCGAATCGGAGGGCGCCTCGAAGCTTCATCACTCCCATATGAATCAAATGACGTCACAAATCCCCCACCAAGGAAAAGGAAGTACAATCCTTTCAACATATCTACATTACCAATACTCATACTCCTAATAATACTCCCCATTGCCATGTGTGCCAAGGTCAACGTATCACCATTCACGTCAAATCCAGGGATTCACTTTGAAAATTTGGGAACGGCACATATCATCTCAGATCAATGGGATATAGTAATATATTATGAATTAAGGTCTTACTGGAAGGAATTGAAATGGCTCAACATGAGCAACAACAAACTAAAGGAATTTTGCAAAGAGATAGCACAAGCCGATTCGTGTCTCGCCACCATGCAACATTTTCAACACCTTCTAGGAGAGCTCAACGACAACGATCAACTTTTACGGCAAACTGGGTCCCGCTCAAGGCGTGGCGCCATCAACATAATCGGAAATCTTGCTAATTCTTTATTTGGAGTCTTAGATTCTGACTACGCCCAGCACATGTCACACATTATATCATCGATTAATGACAACGAGGATCACCTACTCCATCTAATAAAAAATCAAACATCCCTATTAAACTCGACAGCCAATATAATCCGCATCAAGGAAGGAAGACTGGAGAAACAATTTCAATCGTTGGAAGGTGAAATCAACACTATAATCGATCAACTCAATAAAACAAACCGTCAAGATTATTAGCTACGAGTTTCCCAGGTGATGCTCTCCCATTCTTTCCAACTGTTCTTCAGTATCACACACCTTCAAAGAATGCAATCCCTACTGTTAGATCTGATCACGGATGTTCATCACGGAAAAGTAAGTGCCACCTTAATCCATCCTACTCAGTTGCAACGAGAGATAACGACAATTAAGGCCCATCTACCACCAGCACTTGGGGTTCCAGAAACAAACAATAATCCAGCAATAATGTACTCGGATACATTATCTGGAAAACAATAAGAAGCCGCAACTCTCGTCTCAGAGACCCACCAATTCCAGCTCCTCGTACTCACCAAGAAGCCTTCACCGTTCACATTTGAACAATAGTTCAAGGCGGGGAGAATGTCTACACACAGCAATGACCTACCTCAAGTGGTCATTACCCCGCACACATAATTTTCCCATTTGCCATACCCACAACCCAACACCACTCGTAATTATGCTGATTTAGCATATCTATCTCTTGCATTTCCCGTACCCAGCCAGAATCATTCACCTTTCCCATTATTCTCCTAAGTCAGCACATTTTAATTGTTTTGTTTGTAAATTCAGTGCAATGTATGTTATTTTGCCTACTCAGCACAACTTATTGTTTTATGTTATTCTCCTAACTCAGCACAACTTAATTCAGTACAATGCACTTTTCCATTTAGCCAAGTAAGCATTATGTTAGTATATAAGTCAATTCAATCAATAAACCAGACACTTGTTCAATATCAGTCATTTGTTTAACATCATTTATCACTAAGGCTTCCCCCCACCAGCGGTAAGGGGTCTTAGCAAGGAAATTACAGAGCAAGGGAAAATAAGTTGACGATCACCACATCACCACAAGGTATTCTGGTTCATGCACCAGCATTACCTACCGTTGTCAAGGTTTAAGAGCTTTGGTCAACACACGAGAAATCGTACAATCGGTAAGAGAGATATTGGCCTATATGATTTTTTGTCATTCAGTGGTTTACCGGGCTTTGGAACCATTATAACTTCAGCTACCTTCCATTGTCGTGGAACGTACAATAACCTGAACGATGCATTTATAAGATATGCAAACTTTATTAAAGCTTTCCTAGGTAACTCTTTAAGGACCTGTCCTGTGATTAAGTCATATCCAGGAGCTTTGTTTAATTTTAGTTTCTCTATTTCGAAGCGTAGTTCGGCTAGCGATGCACTTTTTATTCTATAATTGTCAGGTGCCACGGTTAGGACAGGAAATTCGAGCAAAGCTTGACCATCAAATGGTTTAAATGTTTCTTCCAAATGTTCTGCAAATATTTCGGCTTTTTCCTTGTCACTCTTCGCCCATTCTCCATTGATTTTCCTGATAGGTGGCGCTTGCGTTTTTGGTTTTTTAATGCCTTTCATGGCTTTCCAGAGCGAGTAATTTGTACTTTTATCCGCAGTTAGGCTTCCAAGATATGTAGAAATTTGACGATTTTTAAAGTCTCGAATTTCTCTCTTAAGTTTACTACAAAGGTAGTTAAGAGTGGTTTTATCCTGTGGAGCGCGAGATTGTTGCCATCTTTTGCGCGCTCCCCTTTTCTTCTTTAACAATTGCGTGATTTCCAAGGGATATGTTATTTCGCAATTTGTGGTTATTTTCCGTATTTTTCCAGGCTGAGCATTGTATGACGTTAATAAATTGATCGACTTCGTCTTCAAGTTCGTGGGGTGTTCGAAGAGACACTTTGAGATCGATTTTACTTTCACAGTATTTTTTAAAGGATTCCCAGTTTGTTTTCATGTTAGTTAGTCTGGGCGGACCTTCTTTTTTTCGTAGACAGCCGTTAATTGTCAAAATGACCGGTGAATGATCAGAAGAAAGATCGAAGCATTCCTCAACTACAATAGAGTTTCCCGACAAACCTTTCGTGATGAAGAAATCGATGAGGTCTGGTGTTTTTGCCGTATCCGAGGGCCAGTATGTCGGTTTACCTGAGGAATGAAAGTCTACCCCCAATTCCATACCGGCTTCGTAAAGAACTCTACCTTTTACTGAAATGCATCTCGATCCCCAGAAGGTATGTTTTGCGTTAAAGTCACCTCCGATGACGAAATTTCGTCCAAGTGAGTCAAAGATACTTATAAAATCGCTTCTTTCCATCGTTGCACGTGGGGGGCAATAGATAGCTGCAAAATCATATTTTATGTGTTTAATTTTTACGCTCACCGTGCATAATTGCAGTTTGTCAAGCTCGATTGTTCCACTGACTGAGTGTTCAATGGTATTTTTGATCAACAAGGATGCCCCGCCTCTCGCCCTTTCCGAAGGGTGATATGCGTGATAGGCAATGTATCCTCGAATGTTTGTGCTGGTTTCTTTCGTCAGATGAGTTTCCGAAATCAAACAAATATCAATTTCATATTTATGAATGAATATCTCGAGCTCGTCCATCTTATGCAGAAGGCCGTTCGCATTCCATGTCACTAATTTAACTAAATCCGTCATATTTATATTATTGCACGTGTACTTCGAAATTGATTTTCGAGCTTGTCGAGTTTTTCAAACATACGTTTATTAATTTGGCTCTGTTCTTCTAGCCTGGCAAGAATTGCAGAGAAAACTTGGGAGACTGGATCAGATGTTTTATTTGTTTGTTCGCGTCCTTGCAACGCAGCTTCAGCGTATGTTTGTGGAACAGCTTTCGGTGACTTTTTTCTAAACAATTTTCCTTCTCTTGGGTGTTGTGTTTTGACCATTTCTTTAGCCTTTTTTCGTCCTTCATTGGTTTTATTGTTGCCCCTTTCAGGTTTGTTATTGGTTTTATTTGCGATTGGTAGCGTAGTTTTCTTTATTTTGTCGCGCCTATTTTGAAGTTCCTTAGCCACTTCGCATCCGCGATAATTTGCCGGATGTTTTCCATTGCAATTTATGCATGTTGGTAGGTCTTGTCTACTTAGAGCGCATTCCTTCGATAAATGTTTACCGGCACATTTTACGCAACGCGGCTCTTTTTGGCAATACGTGTGCGTGTGATTGTAGCCTTGGTAACGCTTACACTGAGGAATCTGACGAGTCCTTTGGCGCATCGGTTCAATTTTAACCACTATGTTTAGGATAGTTTTAATGTTGTATATTTTTTCCATGTTTTCAGACTTTTCGAAACTAAGCATGAATAGCGGAAGTCCGCGTTTGACAACAATTTCCTCGTCTTGTTCCGTTTTTTGCTTTTCTTTTTTAAGTATATTAACCGCGTCGATAATTTTGAAACCTTTAGTTTTAAGATCTTGCAAAACATCTTCTTTGCGGCACGAAGAGTGGAGCCCTCTGGCTACAACTCGGTGTGGCCTTTCAGACTTGTTTTCATAAGTGTACCATTGTACCTTCTCAGTATTCAGTTTTTGAGAAACTGCGCGATAGCTCTCAGGATCGCTTACATTTATTTTGCACACATTATTATTCAGAGATGTTACTTTGAATGTGGACTTTGCTATTTCCTTAAGAAGGCTACTTAGCTTGCTGTAGTCTGAAACTCCGACAACGTTAATTGGAGGTGGAAGGTATACCTTATTTTGAGGTTTTTTCCTTAGCGTTTCTATTTCGTTGGCATTTGCCTTTTTGGGTTGTCTATCTTTTAGCACAACGACTTCTGGTGAGGAGCCGGCTTTCCGTTTTTTGTTCGGTCTCCTCTTAGTGATCCAATCCGTTTCGCGCCCTAGCTCTTCTTCGTCTGTATGATAATCGCGGCTAGCTGAGCGGTGTGATTTGGCTTCTGGCTGTTTTTTTAGGTTGAGATTCAACAAGTGCTTTGTTCTCAGCTTTCAGCTGATCTAGCTCTTTTTTTAGCTCTTGGTAAAGCTGTTCAATTTGGTTAAGCTTAGTGCGGAGTTCCTTGTTTTCGTCCTCGAAGCTTTTGCATTTCGTTGAGTCCCTCGAAAGGCGTCCAAAATCTTTTGGCGTCGTAGGACTTCGATTAGTTTTTGCTTCTGGCACAGATCTCGTTGGTGGTGATCTAGTTACCCTTTTACTATTTTTAAAAGGGTCGGATGATTGCAATAAATGGCTCTCCCCAGAATCCGTAGAGCCTGCCTCCGAAGAGTGTTGATTTTCCAGTAGAACTGGGCTGCCACCTGGGGTATTATATCTTTTTGTTTTAATCATTGCATTTTTTTGTATACTCTATGCACTCGGTATACTGAGGGTGGATTTTGGTCGCCTCTTACGACCGGCATGCCTACCTCGGGTAGATTCTAATCCCTATCCCGAAGGGTGGATTTTAGTCGCCTCTTACGACCGGTATGCCTACCTCGGGTAAATTCTGACCCCTATCCCGAAGGGGGGATATGATGTCATCATTCTGGTGATGCAACATGCGATGATAGTGGTCCACGAGAGACTTCGTGATGCGATGATCCTTCGGCATGATGATTGGTCTTCTGGCATCGAGGGGTATGGTCGTAGCTGCATCTATCCGTCCATGCACACGGAGCAGCCCACCATTATCAATATACGGAACCAGCTTAAATATACTACTGCCCTTTTCCACTGTCAGATTCTGGCTTAGTTGAGAAATCTCGCATGCGAAGGCGTCGCCCTGTGCTTGGCGGCACAATATTCGCTCGGCTTCATCCAGCTCGCCAGCTGACAGTTCGCCCTTTTCATTTGACCTTCGACGACATAGTTTTACAAACCGTAGCATCCATGAGACGGCTCTCCTCATCTTGGAATACTTCACAAGTCTTGGTATGTCAAAGGTTGGAGTACGTACTGCGCCAACACGCAAGAAAAATTTCGGGCGTACCTCTTCCTGACACACGTAGCTGCTGACATCATCTGGTTGCGTGGGCCACTCTTCTTCGGGAAGCGCGAGGAACGATGGGCCAACTATCCATTTCCTCGCTTCATCTGCCGAATTGAGCTTTGATGGCACCCAATGCCACTGATTCATCTGGCTGCTCTCGAGTATTTCCGCGATCCGGAATCCGACGAACTGTTTATGTTGGCGTGGCTCGGAACGGATCCAATTAATGACGCAGTTCGTGCCATTCCGCAATAGAGTTGACCAGTCTGACACCCAGAATTGCTGCTGATAACTCAAGACGTGGGATGGACATCAGCTTTTGTGGAGCGCATTTAGTTTTTCCACAGACAAACGAAACGAATATGTCATCAGCTGATTCAACTTGGAAATAACCAACTGCGCTAAAGGCCTCCTCGCTGCCGTCGACAAAAACATGAAGAGCAGTTTTGACAGCCGTCGACAAGCATGGGTAGCACCTGGGCACGCTGAACTGTGATAATGCGACGCAGTTTGCTTTCCATTGCCTCCATCGAAGAAAAATTTCATTGGGAATCTTTTCATCCCAAGATGATCTCCAGACTGATCGCAGTAACAGTTTAACGTAGATCACGAAATTTGCGATCATTCCAAACGGGTCGAAGATTGACATAGCCATGCACAATAGTTCTCGTTTGGTCGGGCATCGGTCGTTCTCCATCACCTCCTTGTTGACTCTCGGAAACTTCAGCCTGAATATGAATACGTCCTTTTCGGACCTCCAACACATGCCAAGAATTCTCTCTAATACTGTATCGGTGTCCATATTTACTTCGCAGTGCAGTTGCTCCGTGGCCGAATCAGATACAGCTCGCAGCACATCTTTCGAACTGGACTTAAAGTCTCTTAGATTGAATCCTCCTTCTGCATGAATAGATACGACAGCCTTCGTGACCTCGATTGCTTCTTCCACGTTGTCAAAACTATCTACATAGTCATCAACGTAGTGGTGTTGGATAATTGATTTGACGGCTCTTGGATGACTTGTTGAATACCTCAAAGCGTTTAGGTTCTTCACGAATTCGGCGGAACATGGTGAGCAACTAGCACCGAACGTCATCGCTTGCATGACGTACTTCTCGATTGGTCCTTCTCCTCTTGTTTCTCGCCAGAGAAAGCGCTGCAAATCCTGGTCTTCGGGCCGGATAAGCACCTGGTGATACATCTCTTTTATGTCGGCTGACACAGCTACAGGCCTCATCGGGAAATTAAATAGCACGGCAACCAGTGGTGGGCGGTCGTCAGGTCCCTTCATCAGAAACGAGTTCAGAGACACGTTGTCGAATTTAACGGCCGCGTCGAAAACCAGGCGGATCTTGTGGGGCTTATTCGGATTTTTCACCCCAAAATGTGGCAAGTACCAAATTCTTGAACTCTTCGACTCGGCTTCAACCCTGGTCAGCTTTCTAGCGTATCCCTTTTCAATGTATCCCGCGATGACAACTCGGTATGCTGCCGCAAACTTCGGATTTCTTGCGAACCTGCTCTCCAATCCGCGAAAACGTAGTTTGGCCATCTCATAACCTCCTCCTTCAACAGCAGACCTGTCTGGTACCGATCGTTAACTCTCACCGTCGTAGACTTGAGTATCTGCAATGCCCTTTCATCTGCTGCAGACATGAGCGGCTTTGTCGGCTTCTTCACTCCGAAGTTTTCAATAGACAGGTATTCGTTGAAAACACTATCTAGACGCAGCTTCTGACTTCAGGGTTTCGTTCGGAGATCTGATGGTGCGCGTCGGGACACCCAGTTGGCAATGATCGAGTCCGATCAAGATTTGGGGTTTCGCATCCTTGTACTCGGTAAACATACCTGGCCTCCAATATTGATTCATTTGTGACAAATCTACTTCACTTAGCGTCTGCGTCGGTAGATTAATATCGTCAACAGTTCTTACTCCCCGCAACTCATATCGTTCGACGTCCTGCTTGTCTGCGCTGATCTTTACGTCGACTACGTGCGATCTTTTTGACGAGGTCTCCTTTCCGAACCACTGCAGTGTGAGATCCTTTACAGCACCCTTTAGGCCCAGTCGTTTGGCTAGGTCCGAGCTCATAATCGTCACCGAAGATCCTTCATCCAACAGCGCATATTCCGTAAGCTCAACATTCTCACCGTATAGTCGAACTGGCAACACTCTGAAGAAGATTTTCTCTTTTTTGACGGCATTACACTTTAGCATAAGCGTCTCTGGATGAGCTGTACTGGTTGTTGCTGACGTCGCTGGTGTCTGATTCTCGTGGAGTGACGAATGATGACTTTTGGCACAGCCACCAGTTCCACATTTTTTAGCTGACTTATAGAATCTCGAACGATGTCCAAACCTTAGACACGAGAAACATAACCTGTTCTTCTTAACGAATATCCACCTTGCTGGGATGTCCAATTTGTTGAAATCGTGACAGTCAGCTACTGGATGTGGTTCTTTTCCGCAATGTCGACATTTGTTTGCTGGCTTACGTTGCTCTACTGTGTGCAAAACATTCTTTGGCTTCGACTTCTGCTCGCCATTGGCCGATGGAAACAGCATACTCGGAACGACAAGGCTAACCAATCTTGCAATTCCACTTAACCATTCATCGAAGTGTGCTATCGTTGCGTACGGATGCAGAGCGATGCTGTGTTGGGCCCACTCCATCCTTTTGCTCATCGGTAACTTACCGACAAGCTCATCCAGCAGTGTGGGATTCGACAGGTGCTGGAACATTCCGCTTGCTTCAAAAAACGTCGCAAGATTTCGAACCTTTGTTGCCAGTGGTATAAGAAGTTCCGCTTTAGCTTCTGGGATCGGTTGAATTTCCCTAATCTTAGCCAGCTTGAAAAAGTTGAACTCTAACGAAGACATCAGTCGATCGACGTTATTCGGATGAATCAGCAGCGACTCGACGACTTCCCATGCAGCGCCTTTTAAAAATTTTTGTGAGCGAAACATATTGTCGACGTTCAAATAGTTCATCATAGCTGTGGACTCCAGGAATGCAGTCGCAAACATTGGCCATCCCTCTGGTCGGCCTGTGTATTCAGGTAGGTCGATTAACCTTCGACTTAACATTGAATTGTGTTGATATTGTTGCATGTTTGCTTGAACTCTGTCATTCAGCATTAATTAGTCAACTGCGCCATCTAGTAGAGAGGAAAAGTAGCCATATTACCGATTTTGGCAGCATTGGAATAGCAGTTTGAGTAGTTGTGGTATAACTTGGTATGTTGTTCTCGAACCTTCTGAACTTAACGAACCTTCTCAACGAATCTGGAAATTTCGAGAGGTGTCACTAGGAGATAGAAATAGATGTCGCAGGAGCACCCAAGAGATTCGAGTAGTGAACCGCGATAAAGAAGGGCGATAGATGACAGTAGTGAAAAGTATAGAGATTATTGAATAAGAGAAAAGTGATTGTGTATTTAAAGTGATTAATTGTGAAAGTGAATTGTTGGATTAAATAAGGGAATTATTAGAATAATAATCAAGAATTACATTGAAAGAGAACTAATAAAGATTAATTAAATAGAATTACGTTTTATCTTTTCGAATCCTAGCCTGGATGTAACATTGGTGTCAGAAGTGAGATAAAACGTATTGAGTGTGAAATTAAAGTGAAGTGAATTAAAAAAAAAAATGGGCCGCACATTAAAATTACTACAGCTCAGTATACCGCAGTTAAAAGCTGAATTGGAAAAGCGGAATCTCCCCACAGCTGGAGGAAAAAGTGATCTTGTGCTTCGACTGCAGGAATCTGTTGAAAACGAAGGAGAAAACCCTAAGTTCGTTTTGTTCGACGTAGCAGAAGAACAAGTAAGTACAAGCGTTGATATGACTGCTATGATGGAATTACTTCTGGCCAAGTTAGATGAACAGAAGAATTCCATGGACTCTAAATTTGATGAACAAAAGAATTCTCTAGAACAACAGAAGAATTCTCTAGATTCCAAATTGCAATCAATGGACTCTAAATTTGATGAACAAAAGAATTCTTTAGAACAACAGAAGAATTCTCTAGATTCCAAATTGCAATCAATTGACTCTAAATTTGATGAACAAAAGAATTCTCTAGATTCCAAATTGCAATAAATGGACTCTAAATTTGATGAACAAAAGAATTCTCTAGATTCCAAATTGCAAGCAATGGACACTAAATTCGAAGAACAAAAGAATTCCATAATTGCCGCCCAAAAGAGCGCTGTGGAAGATTTTAAAAATGTTCTCGAAGGAAAACTCGAAGAAATTGACCAAAAGTTCGAGAAGGTTCAAACCAAATTCGACGAAATCGATACAAACATCGAGAACTTGGCTAGAGAGCTCGAGAAAGTGAAGAAGCAGAAGGCTCGAGAAAATTATGCGGACTGCCCGAGAAGGAAAGAGATGCAGCCTCCTGTTTTCGACGGTCAAACATCATGGCCAATTTATAAGAAACAGTTTGAAGCAGCTGCAATGGCGAACAGCTGGGACAACGAGGAAAAGTCGATTGCGCTAACGCTCGCACTAAGAGGTACAGCTGCGGAGTTAATCCAAACCGTCTCAGAAGAGAAGCAACACGACTATGACGCCCTGGTCAAGGCTATAGAGATGCGCTTCGGTGATGAGCATATGCAGCAAGTGTACAGGGTCCAGCTACGCAGTAGAGTCCAGAAGCGGGGAGAAACACTTCAACAGCTGCAAGCAGATATCGAACGTCTGGCACATTTGTCATATCCTAATGCTGGTGAGGTTCTCATCAATGAAATGGCTGTGGAGGCATTTATCCAAGCAATTGAAGATAGACAACTGCAAATGGCCGTAAGAATGGCTGGAAAGAGAACTCTTGCTGAGGCCCTAGCATTTGCCTTGACAATGCAAGCTGCTGATCAGGCATCGAATGTGTTCCACCGCGTAAGGGAAATGACAGCCGTTGAATGTGCATGTCAAAGAGCAGACTTCGTAGACCGGAGCAAAGATAACAGAGGTCAAATGCGCTGCTGGAACTGCAACAAAATAGGGCACCTACAGAGACAGTGCAGAGCTCCACCCAGACGAGGCAGTTGTCCACATAGCGGGCCTAGGAGGGGCAACGAAGAAGCATCTGCCAGGGATAACAACCATCGTGCAGATATAGCTTCGCATAACCAGCAGTCGGGAAAACGTGTAAGGACCAGCTTCGCGGGGCAGAAGTTGGTTTCCGGAATCGACGACCCCAGGACCACAATTCAAGTCTCCCAAACCAAACGAGGAAACCAGAGTCTAACAGTGGAAGCCTATATCGGACAAAATAAGTGCGTGGCAACCATCGACACGTCCGTCAGTCTTGGCTGCACAACACCAGCAATTACTGTCTGAAAACAGCAATAGGAGCGACAGCGAAAGTGTATGGAGAGGTCATACTAACAATAAATTTGGCAGGATTAGTATTCTCCCACGCTTTCCTAGTAGCCTATATATGTGACGAATGCATCATTGGAATCGATTTCATGAAGGCGCATGATGTTGTATTGGACATTGGTATGCAAGTACTCAAGTATCGAAACGTAGAGATTCCGATGGTGTACGGGAACGATAACGCCGCATCACTGAGGACAGTCATTAGTAAGGACGAGGTCCTACCACCTTCTTCAGAGACACTGATTTGGACAAAGCTGGAAGGTGATCCTGGGGCCCACTGATTCTTTCTAGTCGAGCCAGAAGACAACCACTGCCGAAATTGCGTGGTTGGAAAAATGCTTGTCGAGCCGAAGAACAATATGGTTCCCGTACGGGTTCTTAATGCGGAACACAAAAGCGTCAAATTGAAGCAAGGTGAGGTGGTTGGAAAGTGTGTACCGGTTACTGCCATCACGAAACTATCACAGGAAGGTGTTGCGAAGCCTCGTTCACCAATGGGAATGACTGAGGTGAAAAGAACTTTATTCCAGCACTGCGATCTGAATCGGGAGCAGCAAGCCATGGCAGGGAACCTCATCAACGAGTTTGCTGATATATTCGCTTCGCGGGACTGCGAGTATGGCCGAACACACCTTGTACAACACCGGATAGACACTGGAGATGCGAGACCGATTCGTCAGCCTCCCAGACGATTACCATTGGCTAAGCAGACGGAGGTTGCAGAGATGGTGTCGACGATGGAGAAGGAAGGAGTAATCGAATGCTCTAAAAGCCCATGGGCATCTCCAATTGTCCTAGTCAAAAAGAAAGATGGCAGCACTCGGTTCTGTGTAGACTATTGCCAACTGAATAATGTCACCAAAAAGGATAGCTACCCTCTACCAAGGATTGACGATACGCTGGATACACTGTCCGGAGCTCGATGTTTTTCCACTCTAGATCTGAAGAGTGGCTACTGGCAAGTGCAGATACATCCGGAAGACCGTGATAAAACAGCTTTCACAGCAGGAAACGGGCTCTGGCAATTCACAGTAATGCCATTTGGACTGTGTAACGCGCCGGCAACCTTTGAGCGACTAATGGAGCGTGTTTTGTTGGGGCTAACATGGAAAACGTGTTTGGTCTACTTGGACGATGTCATCGTGGTTGGAAAAACGTTTGAAGAACATCGAGATAACTTGAAGGAAGTGTTCCAGAGACTACGAAGTGCACAATTAAAGCTTAACCCGAAAAAGTGTGATCTCTTTAGAGCTGAGGTAAAATATCTGGGGCACATCATCTCGTCCGAAGGAGTAAGGACTGACCCAGAGAAGGTCGATGCGGTGAAAAATTGGCCCGTCCTCAAAGACAAACACCAACTGAGAAGCTTCCTGGGACTTGCAACTTACTACAGACGGTTTGTGAAGGACTTCGCAAGGATCGCAAAGAGCTTGCATCAACTGACGGAAAAGGGAAAACCATTTAAATGGTCAGGTGAATGCGAAGCGAGTTTCAAGAGTCTCAAACACCAACTGTGTGATGCTTCAATTCCGTACCCTACTCCAGGAAAGACATTTATTGTAGATGCCGACGCTAGTAATGTTGGGATCGGAGCCGTTCTTTCGCAGATCCATCATGGCCAAGAGAGAGTAGTTTCCTACTTCAGTAAAGTGCTATCCAAGCCGGAGAGGAACTATTGCGTAACCAGGCGGGAACACCTGGCTTTGATCCTGGCAACAGAGCACTTTCACAAGTACTTATATGGGCAGAAATTCATCCTGCGTACAGATCATGCGTCTCTAAAGTGGCTGCTGCAGTTTAAGAACCCTGAAGGACAAGTCGCGAGGTGGATTGAGCGGCTGCAGATGTATGACTACGAGATGCAGCACCGAAAGGGAACTCTTCACTCCAACGCAGATGCCCTCTCCCGGCGACCCTGCAAGGCTGATTGTAAACATTGCGTACGCCGGGAGGAAAAAGATAAAGTGTCAGTCCAACGGTTGAGAGCTGAGCCCATTAGCGGCTGGAGTGCACGGGAGATCCGGAATGCTCAACAGGAAGATCCGGATATCGAGCCGATTCTCGCCTGGAAGGAACATGAGGGCAAGCCGTACTGGCAGCAGATCTCCAATAGGAGCCCGGAACTGAAGGCATACTTGGCACAATGGGACTCACTTCATGTCCAGGATGGCATTTTGAAAAGAAAATGGGAAAGTTCGGATGGAACATCAGCCGTGATGCAACTTGTGGTACCCAGATCGAAAGTCAACGAAGTGCTTAGGGAACTACATGATGGAGTGTCCGGAGGTCACTTGGGAGTAAATAAGACACTCGAAAAAGTGCGAGAACACTTTTACTGGATCCACGCAAGAGACGATGTCGAAAACTGGTGCCGAAAATGCGCCACTTGCACAGCCAGTAAAGGCCCGAGAGTAAAAATGCAAGGCAAGATGCATCAATACAACGTTGGAGCGCCCTTTGAAAGGATTGCAGTTGACATCGCAGGACCGTTTCCAGAAAACAACAGTGGAAACCGCTATATCCTCGTAGTGATGGACTACTTCACTAAATGGCCTGAAGCCTTTGCTATACCTAACCAAGAAGCTAAAACCGTGGTAGAGCAGATTGTCCACAACTGGGTAAGCAGATTTGGCGTACCAATGGAATTGCACTCGGACCAAGGTCGCAACTTCGAGTCGAAGATCTTTCAAGGAGTATGCCAGCTACTAGGGATTAAGAAGACAAGAACAACCCCGCTTCATCCACAATCGGACGGAATGGTGGAACGCTTCAATAGAACCTTAAACGAACACCTTTCTAAGGTTGTTGGCGACTGCCAGCGGGACTGGGACAAGCACATCCCCATGTTCCTATTAGCTTATCGAAGCGCAGTTCATAACACAACAGGACATACTCCATCCGAAATCCTTTTTGGTCGAACCATCCGGTTACCTAGTGAATTGATGTTTGGATCTCCGACTGATGAAGCAACGAATGAAGATGATTATGTTGCGGATCTCAGAGAAATCATTAGAAACATTCATCGGAAAACTAGAGATAAGATACGGATATCCAGCGACCGCATGAAGACGAGGTACGATACAAAAGCAACCACCACAGGATTCCAGGAAGGAGATCTGGTATGGCTATACAACCCTCATCGCCGAAAAGGCATGTCACCTAAACTACAGCAGGATTGGGAAGGACCCTATAAGATAGTGAAGCGCATCAACGATGTTGTCTACCGGATCCAGCGAGGAAGAGGCAAGCTGAAAGTTGTCCATGTGGATCGTCTCCATCGCTACCATGGCGAAAATATTGACGTGCTTGTTCGGGACGAACAAGTTTAAGAGGGGGATATTGTTGCATGTTTGCTTGAACTGTGTCATTCAGCATTAATTAGTCAACTGCGCCATCTAGTAGAGAGGAAAAGTAGCCATATTACCGATTTTGGCAGCATTGGAATAGCAGTTTGAGTAGCTGTGGTATAACTTGGTATGCTGTTCTCGAACCTTCTGAACTTAACCAACCTTCTCAACGAATCTGGAAATTTCGAGAGGTGTCACTAGGAGATATAAATAGATGTCGCAGGAGCACCCAAGGCATTCTAGTTGTGAACCGCGATTAAGAATGCGATAGATGACAGTAGTGAAAAGTATAGAGAAAAAGTATAAGTATTGAGTTAAAGGAAAGTGATTTTGTATTTAAAGTGATAAATTGTGAAAGTGAATTGTTGAATTAAATAAGTGAATTATTAGAATAATAATTAAGAATTAAATTGACAGAGAACTAATAAAGATTAATTAAATAGAAATTACGTTTTATCTCTTCGAATCCTAGCCTGGATGCAACAATACACTCGTTGACTCGATGATGAGAAAGCTGACGTCTGTGGCGCATCGCTGGTGGTTCTTTGATTGAACGGCAAAAGTGCGTTTATGGGCGACATGAACGTTGGCACTCTTGTAATGGACGAATAAGTTGACGTCGATTGTGACGATTGCGCTATGCCTATGTTCATTGCCATTGTAGCGTGTGGTTGTTCTGGCAGAAGTGCTGATCTCGATGCGGAACTATACTGTGTTGACGACGTCCTTCCGGTACACATGACGGTTTCTGTGGCAGATGTACATACGCAGGGAACGACGAAGGTAGTGCTGACATTGGCTGAAATATCAGCCTGGGTTTGATTCAACAACTCTTGAAGCCGCTGACGTTCTGCTTTCTCGCTGGACTCGGCGGCTTCCAGCTGTGTCCGTAGCTCCATCAACTGTCTGCTCACTTCTGACATCGACATCGTCTCTCTTTCCACGAGAGTGCTGTTTAAGTCCGACGCACTTAATCGCTGTCTTCCTCGCCGATATCTGATATCTGCTCACTGGACATATAACTTGGCGTTTGTGAGGTGGACTTGCCCAGACGTAACTTGGCGTAACTTGTCGTCGATTGGCATTGACTAATTACTTGCGGTGATGACCCTACCTTCTCTCTGAGAAACTCAGCTCTCAAAACGAATATGTGGATTGTTCCACGGCTATGTCGCAGGCGGCGACTCTCTTCAATAACGGGTGCTTTCGCGATCCCCGCTCGAAATGAAAATTTCGTTTCTTTTCTTCTACTAAACATGTAAATGGATAATTTCCACTTCTGACGTGCCGACTAGTATACGGCAGCAACTATTTGTCGCAGGCGGCGACTATTCCATTGGCCACAAAATACACGACAGCAAATATTTGTCGCAAGCGATGACTATTCCGTTGGCCACAAACGCACGGCAGCAAATATGTGTCGCAGGCGGCGACTATTACGTTGGCCACGAGATGCACGGCAGAAATTGTGTCGCAGGCGGCGACTTCTTAACTCGTGGACCACGTGGTGCTCGGCAGCAAATGTTTGTCGCAGGCGGCGACTATGATATGATATCATCTGATATGGATACGGATACGGATACGTTTATTATATAAATTCAATAATATTTTAATTCACATTTGGTTTTCTTAATAATTAATGAGTACTTACAATTTTTGGCAGACTCCTGGCGGCGGTATGGGTTTCTAGGCAAGTAATGAAATCGGAAATAAAATGGCACAGTTTCACGTGGCCTGTCGGTGCATCTGTCAACTGGAATTTACTCGGACTGTTTCATTTGATATTTTTAAATACCCCATGCCGCATCCAGAGTCGTTACTATTCAAATATGTTTCTTAATAAAACCTTTGTTATCAGTGGACCAATATTTACCTCACCGAACGGAATACGAAACAGCTGTGGAAAAACTGAATGAACATTTTAAGCCAAAACAAAACAAAACTTATTAGCGCCATATGCTATGGTTAATGAAGCAAGAGGAAGGTGAAAACATTGTCACCTTTGCGATCAAGTTGGACATTCAAGCAGCAGGAGGTGGTGGAAAAGGCAATCAAGTAAAGGACCAAATTATTGCGGAATGTCGATCGTCAGCACTGCGCCACGAAATGCTAAAACGTGAAGATGCCGATTTGAGAGAAATCCTCAAGGTAGCCAAAGTGTTCGAGGCTGTTGCCAATCAGGAAAAGGCGTTTAACAATAATGCCAAACCAAAGATTGCGACTGAGGAATTTGGCAAAATCGAGACCAAAACTTCTCTGCGGAATACAAACCGGTTCACAAGCCAAAAATCGACAAAATGGCCAAAACCGGTACGCAAAGCAGAACCGATCCTAAATTAAAAAGGCTTTAGATGCCGAAGATGTGGGCATCAAGGCCACGAAGGCACCAACGAGAAATGCTCAGCCAAAGATAAAACATGTTTTAATTGTGGGGGTCGGGATCATTACAGCCGCAACTATCGATCAAAGAATCGCACTCGACAATTTAATGAATCGACCAGAAGCAAAGAAGGCTCGATCGGTGAGTAATGGTGAGTCAGAAGAAATTCAGTTCAATATTGGCGGAATTGACTCAAATGCTGTGGTAGATTCCGGATCAAGATTTAATTTAATGAACCAAGCAACATGGGAATCGCTAAAAAGCCAAAAAGTAGTTACACATATTGTTGCATGTTTGCTTGAACTGTGTCATTCAGCATTAATTAGTCAACTGCGCCATCTAGTAGAGAGTAAAAGTAGCCATATTACCGATTTTGGCAGCATTGGAATAGCAGTTTGAGTAGCTGTGGTATAACTTGGTATGTTGTTTTCGAACCTTCTGAACTTAACGAACCTTCTCAACGAATCTGGAAATTTCGAGAGGTGTCACTAGGAGATAGAAATAGATGTCGCAGGAGCACCCAAGAGATTCGAGTAGTGAACCGCGATAAAGAAGGGCGATAGATGACAGTAGTGAAAAGTATAGAGATTATTGAATAAGAGAAAAGTGATTGTGTATTTAAAGTGATTAATTGTGAAAGTGAATTGTTGGATTAAATAAGGGAATTATTAGAATAATAATCAAGAATTACATTGAAAGAGAACTAATAAAGATTAATTAAATAGAATTACGTTTTATCTTTTCGAATCCTAGCCTGGATGTAACATTGGTGTCAGAAGTGAGATAAAACGTATTGAGTGTGAAATTAAAGTGAAGTGAATTAAAAAAAAAATGGGCCGCACATCAAAATTACTACAGCTCAGTATACCGCAGTTAAAAGCTGAATTGGAAAAGCGGAATCTCCCCACAGCTGGAGGAAAAAGTGATCTTGTGCTTCGACTGCAGGAATCTGTTGAAAACGAAGGAGAAAACCCTAAGTTCGTTTTGTTCGACGTAGCAGAAGAACAAGTAAGTACAAGCGTTGATATGACTGCTATGATGGAATTACTTCTGGCCAAGTTAGATGAACAGAAGAATTCAATGGACTCTAAATTTGATGAACAAAAGAATTCTCTAGAACAACAGAAGAATTCTCTAGATTCCAAATTGCAATCAATGGACTCTAAATTTGATGAACAAAAGAATTCTTTAGAACAACAGAAGAATTCTCTAGATTCCAAATTGCAATCAATTGACTCTAAATTTGATGAACAAAAGAATTCTCTAGATTCCAAATTGCAATAAATGGACTCTAAATTTGATGAACAAAAGAATTCTCTAGATTCCAAATTGCAAGCAATGGACACTAAATTCGAAGAACAAAAGAATTCCATAATTGCCGCCCAAAAGAGCGCTGTGGAAGATTTTAAAAATGTTCTCGAAGGAAAACTCGAAGAAATTGACCAAAAGTTCGAGAAGGTTCAAACCAAATTCAACGAAATCGATACAAACATCGAGAACTTGGCTAGAGAGCTCGAGAAAGTGAAGAAGCAGAAGGCTCGAGAAAATTATGCGGACTGCTCGAGAAGGAAAGAGATGCAGCCTCCTGTTTTCGACGGTCAAACATCATGGCCAATTTATAAGAAACAGTTTGAAGCAGCTGCAATGGCGAACAGCTGAGACAACGAGGAAAAGTCGATTGCACTAACGCTCGCACTAAGAGGTACAGCTGCGGAGTTACTCCAAACCGTCTCAGAAGAGAAGCAACACGACTACGACGCCCTGGTCAAGGCTATAGAGATGCGCTTCGGTGATGAGCATATGCAGCAAGTGTACAGGGTCCAGCTACGCAGTAGAGTCCAGAAGCGGGGAGAAACACTTCAACAGCTGCAAGCAGATATCGAACGTCTGGCACATTTGTCATATCCTAATGCTGGTGAGGTTCTCATCAATGAAATGGCTATTGAGGCGTTTATCCAAGCCATTGAAGATAGACAACTGCAAATGGCCGTAAGAATGGCTGGAAAGATAACTCTCGCTGAGTCCCTAGCATTTGCCTTGACAATGCAAGCTGCTGATCAGGCATCGAATATGTTCCACTGCGTATGGGAAATGACAGCCGTTGAATGGTCATGTCAAAGAACAGACATCGTAGACCGGAACAGAGATAACAGAGGTCAAATGCGCTGTTGGAACTGCAACAAAATAGGGCACCTGCAGAGACAGTGCAGAGCTCCACCCAGACAAGGCAGTTGTCCACATTGCGGGCCTAGGAGGCGCAACGAAGTAGCATCTGGCAGATATAGCTTCGCAGAACCAGCAGTTGGGAAACGTGTAAGGGGCAGCTTCTCGGAGCAGAAGTGGGTTTCCGAAATCGATGACTCCAGGACCACAATTCAAGTCTCCCAAACCAAACGAGGAAACCAGAGTTTAACAGTGGAAGCCTATATCGGTCAAAATAAGTGCGTGGCAGCCATCGACACCAGTGCCACCGCTTCCATTATAAGGAGGGACATCGTCCGTCAGTCTTGGTTGCACAACACCAGCAGTTACTGTCTGAAAACAGCAACAGGAGCGACAGCGAAAGTGTACGGAGATATCATGCTAACAATAAATTTGGCAGGATTAGCATTCTCCCACGCTTTCTTAGTAGCTGATATATGTGACGAATGCATCATTTTAATCGATTTCATGAAGGCGCATGATGTCGTATTGGACTTTGGTATGCAAGTACTCAAGTATCGAAACGTAGAGATTCCGATGGTGTACGGGAAAGAGAACGCCGCATCCCTGAGGACAGTCAATAGTGAGGACGAGGTCCTACCACCTTCTTCAGAGACAATGATTCGGACAAAGCTGGAAGGTGATCCTATGAGCCACCGATTCTCTCTAGTTGAGCCAAAAGACAACCACTACCGAAACTGCGAGGTTGGAAAAGTGCTTGTCGAGCCGAAGAACAATATGGTTCCCGTACGAGTTCTTAATGCGGAACACAAAAGCGTCAAATTGAAGCAAGGTGAGGTGGTTGGAAAGTGTGTACCGGGTACTGAAATCCACCGAAATATTCATCCGATATCCAGCGACCGCATGAAGACGAGGTACGATACAAAAGCAACCACCACAGGATTCCAGGAGGAGATCTGGTAATGGCTATACAACCCTCATCGCCGAAAAGGCATGTCACCTGTACTACAGCAGGATTGGGAAGGACCCTATAAGATAGTGAAGGCGCATCAACGATGTTGTCTACCGGATCCAGCGAGGAAGAGGCAAGTTGAAAGTTGTCCCATGTGGATCG